>VFFE01007820.1:1364141-1730585 GCA_008921705.1 Burhinus oedicnemus
TGGAGAGTCCACAGTTGTCCTTGAGTGCGGGCACACACACAAAAAAAAAAAAAAAAAAAAAAAATCCTTAAAAGGTGAAATGGCTGGTGATAGCCAAAGGGAACAGTTGCCCTTGGGCATGTCCAACAATGGTTGTTACGATAATATTGGTGACCTAAATGGGCCTGGCAAATTAAAGGTGTAAATCCTGGTCCTGTAACTGTACAGCAAAAAAGAGAAGACTCGTGGTTTCTAATGCACAGACATCTGCCCGCTTGCTCCTAAGGGAACCCCATCTCCATACAAAAACTTTTCAGCTTTTTGAAAAGGGCAAACAGTGCCTGTTTTAAAAAAGTGTAGACTCATGCTTTTATTTTGATTGTAGTTCTTATTCCCTTTCTTTCCTGCTGGTGAGTTTCTATAGGAAAAGCCCTTTCTTTGATAGTCTGTAATTAGTATTAAAGATGGCTTTGACAGCCCTCTGTGGGCAGAGAAGGCAGAGTTGGTTGAGGTGCTCTGCAGCAGTAGTTGTTACAATTAGATACTTGAGCCTGGAGTAAGAGAAACCAAACATACAAAAGGGAAAGCGACTTCCCAGTGAATTGCTGCCTGAGCTCTTGTAACTAATCCTTTGGTGTAAGTCCTACAGCTGGACAGGCTCATTTCTCTTAGAGTTTATGCTTATTCCTGGTTTTCTATAACAGGAATTGGACACCACTTACCTAATGTGGAAAGACTTTAAGGGGCTCCCTTTGTTGGAATACGTTGTTAGTCAAGGCTATTTACATCCAGCCAAGACAAGTCAGCTTTCTGCCAGTGTATCCCAAAGCCAGAAACAGGGTGTCCCGAAGAGGAGCAGGTAACTGATTAGGAGGGACAGCAGGAGTAGTTGTGAATTGGAGACATAGTTTCTCCTCTAAGAAATTGTGTAGGAGTCAGAGAAATTTTTCATTTAACTTAGCAAATGCTTTTGGACACAAAAGCTTCCCAAACAAGACCTCTCATTGTCTGTGCTTTTATCATCTGTCAGCCTCAATAAATTGGCCGTGAGTCCATGCTTATTGAAAACAACTGTGTAATTTTTTCTGCCATTACGTTTCTTTTGGAGAACAAAATAAAAGAAATGCCTTTGCACTGCGATGTGACACAACTGCAAGCCGAGGTCAGACAAATAAGCTGAAGATCTAGGGCTGGACCTTTCAGTGCAGCTGAAGGAGAGCAGGGATGGATGGGTTGGAATTTGAACTGTAACTCAGTGGTGACTTGGCTAGTTTAGTCAAATTTCTAAATGAAAGAGGAAGGTGAAAATAAATGTGAGAGAAGTGAAAAAGGAGTGTTGCAAGAGGAGATGCAGAGGTATACAAAGCCAAGAGAAAGCAAACGTGGAGGGACAGACATGGAAAAGACGAAGTGGAGAGACAAGAAAACTTTGTATATGAAATGCTCTGTGTGTGTATCTGTGGACAAGTGTACACATGCACATACAAGGTAAAACCCATCAGGTATTGAAGTATTTCTTAATGATTAGGAAATTATATCTCTCTCTCTACTCAATCACTTCTGGAAAAAAAGAGAAATACTGGTTTAAATTACAAAAGAAGCTGTAGGAGGATGGAAAGTAGTTTTCTACATTACTTGAACTCCCTGAGCCACATCCCATCCGTAATTTATTAGTGTTGCTTTCTGGCTCCTGAGCCACATGAGCTTCCATCACGCGCCCTGCCTGCTGACAGTGCCCACTGGCCCCAATAGGCCAGGTGGTGACCCCATGGAAGCCCATGTGTGCTTTATGCATCTCATCCGAGGCCCTTGAGGTCAGCAGGAGTATTTTTGCTGACTTAGTGCAGTCTCAGGGGCTTCAGATCTGTACCTAAATACACAAACTACCAGCAACTGCCTCGGGGCACAAGGATTTCTGCTGTTGCTGGGTAAACTTAAAGCATGAAAGAACCCAATTTGGAGGCTGTAGTACAGATCACTGCCAGCATTTACTAGATTAAGACTCAATTCAAACATAAAAGCTAGCAGTTCTGTCTGCTGTATCCCCCTAGACCATCTTTGTAGCATTTCTATCACACTCTTGCATGCAGATTACAACACAAGGTGGGCTTGTTCTGAAACAAAATCCAGAGGAACGGCATTGTTAACGTGTCTTAAAATGACTATATGTGAGTGTGAGGATTATGATGAGCAAAACAAGAACTGTTACCAAATATTGGAGTCATGGTACAAGGGATATAAAGGAAACATGTTGCCGTAATTCTTGTTTTATTCTACAATCATCTTTCTTGTCAGTCTTTCCACTTTGTTGATTGCAGTTTTGGCACTCATCTGTGCGAAAGGTTTGCCCCTGGTTGATGCTGCTCGGTACTTCCAAGAGAGAGGGAGAGGAGGCAGGACTAAACGGATGAAGCACATGTTATCGTAGCACCCACAGAGTCAGCAAACTCCCTGCTGTCTGGAGGGAGTTCTCTCCAGGGCAGTGGTAAAATGCTCCATCCTTGAGTCAACTTAAGTTAGACTAATTAGAGTACAAAAGAGACAGTGCTGCATCTTGGGGATGAACCACCTGATAATCAGTCTTTTCTTTCATCACTGGTACAAATACCTAGTATAGTACATAACATTTGAAACAATTATTTGACTGAATGGCTCCTCTCTTTCTTGATGTTTTAAGGACACCTGCCCCTTCCTCTTTCTAGCAGTTAATCTCAGCAATATTCTAGTTCTCTAAGGGAAAAGGAAACACAACCCTTGTAGCTGCATGGCTGATGGCAAAATTGTATTCCTAACAGCTGCTGAAGGGGAGTGTGGATGGGATTAAAACCACAAAGGGACTGCATGGGAAGATTGCTTCAGAAAGTCACTTGGGGTCTAAGTAATAATCCTAATAACCACTGCAAACAGTAAGTATTTTCCTCAGCACTGCTATTGCTCTGCCAGCTGGGGGAGTGTCACAAATATGCAGCTTAGAGATTTTTTTTTTTTTTGTAATAATAGAAACTGCATGTAGTAAGGAATATAATCTCAAAGCATTTAGTTATCTAAAAAGTCTCTCTGGTCCTATAAAATAGATCTGTGGAGGTGATGGTCTTGTATTTAACATGTGCAGCTGAATCTGCACTCTGGCTTCACCCTGGTAGGTTTTTTGTTTACTCAACACCCATCTCTGTCCCTCTCTTCTGCCTCTCTCTGCAAGGATGTGCTGGTGTGAGACAGATGCTTGTTCCAACTCACTTTTCAACAGACAGCGCAGCAGACGGCACGGTGTCCAATGTTCCCTTGTATAAGGAGTTTATAAATGAGTGTTCACTCAGATACTGATCCTGTAGCAAAGACTTTCCAGGGACTTCACCTAGATGTGATTACTCACCCACTTCTTTCAGTTCCTTGCAGAGTCCACAAGATGGATCTTTGACTTGTACCCATTGGTTATTTTGAGTTTCAAATTGTAAAAGAACCTTTCTCCTCATTCACTCTTTAAGGAAATGGGAAGTCACAAAAAAACTGCAAACTCAGACTGTCCCCTGCTTAGCGTGAGGAGCACAACAGTTTTAAAGCACAGCTGCAAACACCTCTCAGGCACTATAAGACTTTAGTCTTCTCAGTAAGACTGTCCTCTGCATTTCTTGTGAGCCCGGATTTTTTGCTGATTCCATGAATAACAGGTGAAGGGCAAGGAAAAGGGGTTTGAAAAGAGCAGTCTTTTCCCTTGTCTTTTTGTGCTCCCAAATTATATGTTCCCATCTGCTAATACTTACACTGTAAACTCTGAGAAGAAGGAGGTCTTTCTGCACCATACCTGGATAGTGCTTATCACAAGGGGGTCTCCATCCTTCCTAATGAGAATGGATTTTTGTATTTTGGGATGCCAACCTCAAGCGTTACAAAACCATTAAGGATTACAAAAAGTAACAAGAACCCCATATTTGTTCTGAAAACACTTATTCTTCTGCTTTTACTTTTCCTTCTTCTTCATTTCTTAATATAGCTGTGAGGATTCCTTCCAAATGACTCTGGGAACTGAGGCTTAAAAAAAAAAATAAATATCTAAACCCTGCAATACTTCGCATAAAATTGTGGGAGTTGGTGACAAGTGCTTTGTCCAAAGAAATTCTTGAAGCTGTGTTTTGGAGACTTAAGAAAAAGAAGGTATATGCTGAACTGGACTTATTTGGTGCATGATTTTGCTTTCTTCTACCTTGGACCATCTTGTCTCCTATCTTGTTACTGCTCTGATAATTTGAGCACGTTAACAGTGGTTTTGCCACCTAAGTGGGGCAATAAATGCAGTTGGCCAAGGCAGAGGGCAAGTAGAGCTTCTGGTAGCCATTGCAAGAGCTCCCTGATGTTTTGAGCTCCTGTGAGCCTGCTTTGGGTTTAAATACGCAACCCGACCAGTGGATTTGTGAACCCCTCAGTAATATCTGGGCTAAAATGTGACTGTTTCCCTGAAAGCAGAATGAGCTGGAGTTAAATGCAGTAGCAGCTCTGTGACAGCTTCCGTGAACGTCAGGAGTTTACAGTGTTTATCTTTGCTGGAGGCAGAATGTTAGCACGTTGTAAATTCAGATTGGGTTTCCTCTCAGCTTGAAAGACAAATCCATATTCTCTGTGGTGTATAGTTCCCTCCTGCTTTTCTTTATATTTTTTTTTTCCCTCCTGCTTTTCCTATAATCCCTTAACTAGTGCTATTAACATTCAGTGCTGGAGAAAGAGTTTTGCCATGAGATATATTAGGAGGTTAAATTACTATCTCTGTGCCTTAAGTAGTAGTATCCAAGCATCACAGAAAGCATCTCTTTTTCCTTTCCTTTTACAATAAGTATGGGATACCTGATACCGCAAGAGGGGACTGGTAATGCTAACAAAGAGTTAACCACAGAAATTGACCTAAACCAAAGAACTCTGTCAGTGGAACATCCCAAAGCACACTGGATTTCTATTTTGGAAGAAAAATACAAAGTACAGCTGACGGCATCCACCTCGAGCCTTGCAGCTGAGCTCTTCAAAGCTTCCTGAGGGATATGAAGCACCTACTCCCATTGAAATAAAAGACAGCTGATTTTCCTAGGGTCTCAGGGAATTTCAGTTATGTAAGAAACACTACAAAAGAACAGCCCCTGAGCAATTTTGAATCACAGGATTCCTCACTGGCAATGGAAGGAATTTATATAATTTGGATGGACAGTGAAGTCACCAAAATATGCAGTTTTGGGGAAGCTGAATTTAGTCCAATTCAGCTGGGAGAGGAGGTTTCAGAAATACTGAAATCCATCTCAGCTGCTCGCAGAATTACACCTATATTCAAGAAGCTTAAGCATTCTGGTTTGGAGATTCTTAAGGATTTGATTACTGCATTTTCAAAGTAAAATACTTCAATTATTTTTGTTTCGACATGGCATTTTTTTTGAGGTTGTTTCAAATAGACCAGCATTCTAAGAAGTAAAAGGAAGAGGGGAAAGAGTGAAGAGCAAGGACTGATTACCTAGAGACTAGCTGTTTTGACATTTTAAAGGGTGTTTACTGTTTTTTACAAAAGGTGTTTCCTGAAGGCCTTTTCTGGATATTCCATGAGAAAGAAAGTGCCTGAAGGAGAAAGGATGCTCTGAGGAGCAAGATCTTTGCTTTTACTGATGATTAGCCCATGTTGTAAATCTAGGAATCAAAGAAAACAAAATTCTTGCATGGATGGCCCTTTGCACTAGCCTTCTTAATGGGAACCAAATCTGAACTACTACTATTGGCAGTAATTTATTACTTAATAAATTTAGTACCTAAATTCCCCAGTTGAGATGAGGCTTTCTTTTGCTGCTTAACTGTGCATATGGCTTGTAAATGAAAACCTGTTTAGCAAAGAGGTGGCCGCGTGAAGCAGAGGTGGAAATCTCCTTGCTAGGGTAGGAGGGAGGCAAACAGGGCTCCTGTGGCTTGTGCGGAGTCATGCGGGAAGCCTGGAGCTGATACCGGATCCCCCATATTCCCTAAGCAGAGCCGTAGCCGTTTAATCAGTTACTCCATTCGTGTATTCTGCAAATTAAAGGAGCATATTTGAAAGGTCAACACACCTAACAAGGTCATATTCTTCTGTTCTGCTTTTGGCTTCTCAACTAAGGCCAGCAACGAGGCTTTCAGTGAATGTTGTTTTGCCAGGCAGATGTCCATCCTGTTCATTCAGAGCCCCGGTGCAATCTAGCAACTCATTTCACATAGAAAGATGAAAGGAAAAAGATTTACTTAATAACACAAATCTTGCTTAATTGCTGTGGTTAGTCTCCTGCCTGGGTTTTATGGGTTCCTGCAGCTGGCTTTAATCTCCTGATTTACTTGGGGAACAAAGAAGGAAAGGAGTGAACTTAAATCATGGCAGGAAGAAGTTGAAATTTTTTTGGCAGAACCCGGGAAGGTTAGAGACTTACTGTAAAGTGCAGCCCAGAAACAGGCCACCAGGAGAGGCTCCCCGGGTTTCGAGAGATAGAGTAAAATAATGTCTTACAATGTGACCTTTACAGTCAGTAATGTCAAGGGCTTCTACTAGTCTGGGCAACTAAGGGAGGATAAGCAAAGAGTGGCAGGAAGCATTGAGGCTCCAGAGAAGACTGACCAAAAGGGGTCAGTGTTTGTTAAGTTGAAACACCAACTTAACAAATATAAAGAGGCAAGGATTTACACGTGGAAATGCAGAGGATTTAGCACCAGCATGGTGAGGGTACAGCATGCCCACGCTCAGCTTGTGTGACCCGGTGACTGCCTTACAGATGAGCCAATCCCCCTGGTTAGACTCAGCCTGCATCTGTCTGTAATATTTATGTTTCAAATACTTCCTAAAGAAAAGTCTTCCGGCACAGCAGCTTGGCCAACAGATGTGAACTGAGGAGACTGTGTGTACAAAGCAGTGGTCACTGATCTAAAACCAGACTGTGCTCAGATCAAAGTACAGCACGCTGGGAATAGTGTGGCATTTATGAAGAGCACAGAAGATGCAGAGCTAAGTATAACCCTCTGAAAACAAACAGTCTAACAGGAACCAGAAGGTTTAGTCTCTGGAAAACTATTCCAGATATTAGGAAGCTCGCTGATTATAGGAATTTAGTATTGATTTAGCTTTTTATTCTTTAGTGCAGCCTTGTCTACCTGAGCCGCTGTGTAAAGTTCCTGTTGGAGTGCAATTTGACAGCACTGCGACCCCCAGATAAGAGTGGGGTGCTGCTGAGGGTATTGCCCTGGCTCCCCCTCCACTCCTCGCCTCGTGCTTCCCTGGCACTGATATTGTTGCTTCTCTGATCTTGCAGGGAGCCATCCAGGAAGCTAAATCATCCACTGATTAATGCTACCAAGTTAGCTCACCAGTGAGTCAGCTGGGTGTTAGTGCCAGCCTTAGGGACCTGTACAGCCAGGGGCTCCTAATCAGCTTCCTGTGGTGTTGGTCTTCCTGTATCTTCAGGCTCTTCCCTGTGCTGATAGATAACTTATCTGTATCACAGCACAGCCAGGCAATGCAGCCCCTCTTGGATCTGTGCTTTGAGGATGACTTTCTCTGGAATAAGAGAGGTGATGTTCTCTAGGATTAGCATCCATCAGCAAAATCATACAGCATGTGGAGTACTCAGCAGTCTGCCCTCTCTATAGCACTGCTGCAGGTGGCAGAACCTTTCCATGGCCATAGCAGTTTTGCAAGATTAAAATTTGAATTTAAATAGGAAACTATAATTTGAGCTCGTGAAATCGTAAGTCACATCTTCAGCTCTGGCTGTTGCTGATTGAATTGCTTTTCAGTTACTGTCTTTGTCAGCTGTAAAGTGTTATGTCTAAATACTGCTGAGATTCTTGTAATTGAAGACAGTGAAATGGAACAGCTAGATTTTCATCCGCAGTTATCAGAATGTATTAATTAGAAGCATCATTTCTAATTTTGACATGTTAGGAAGATAAGGTACTAAATGGAAATCTTTGTATACACCTAAAAGCTTCAAATTGGAAATGAAATATTTACTTGGAAATTGCACATTTAGACAAATGCATTTGTTGTGAGATTGTGTGAGTAAATATTTTTACTTGGTCTTGACAAAATTAACTGGTGATTTCTAGGTAAGCTGCTGAAGACTTTCCCTGTAACGTCTTTGAGATGTTGCTTGTTCTGCATGCCAGCAAAATGTTTTAATTCTCCATTTGAGAGATTTAAAGAGAGACAGTTATTTTGAGACAAAGCTGAGGCAGAGATTTCCTGTGCTATGATTTAATAACATTAGAACTTTAAGCAAGAAAGTCTTTCACTGTTCTGGCTACCATGTGTTCATAAAGCTTCAAAAACCCATTCAGATGGAGTCGTCTATCCAGTGTGGGATTGAAGCCGACCTCTGGTATCGTGCACCATTCTTAATGATGGTCTGTCTTTCATCTCTCCATTGCAAGGTCTGCTTTTGTTCAAAGATCAAAAACTGTGCTTAACTTTCAGCACATAGGCAATCAATCTCAAATAAACGGGCTGCTGCCCATAGGTTTTGTGCATCCGTAGGTGGCTTGCTTAGCAGCGTCTGTGTTTAGATCCAGGAAAAGGAAAGGGTGATTTTTGTTACTGGGCAGCAGACTTGGGGCCTTGGTTTAGTTACTGCTACCGTGGAGAGTATATAGCTGAAGTGACAGAGGCCATTTAGCAACACCGACAGTAAATACAGTAATTGTCTAGTATAAAGTTGGAGAGGAAGATTTTGACTGCGCTTTGGTTGGAAGTCCAAGCTGACAAGTTATGACTGGTGGATACTTGCAGGTTGTAGGGCTGTGCAGAAAAGCCTCTGTGTGAGGACATTCATCTACTTGTGAATATGCAGACACGGCAAAGGGGAGAGTATTCCAGTTGGAGTGGGGAACCACACACTGAGGAAATCTGGAGTATTTCAGCTGTTTGTCATCTCTGTCTATTGTCACCATACCTGCCTCCCTTAAGTAAACATGGTAAATGTATATATGCTGCATAGATTAGGTGGGTAAATACAGGAGACTGTCAAGCAATTTGGTCTCCAGGTCCTCGGTCTCAGGGTTTATTGAGGTAGTATAACCCGCAAATTTTTATGTACAAAGTTGGCACTATTGATTTAAAAAATTAATATTTAATGACAAGCACACAACAAGGTCAACAAATATTTGGTAAGGAATTAAATAGACTTTTCCTTGCTAGCACTCAAAAACTAAGTAAATAAAGATTTAAGTGAAAACACTTGTAGCATGTGCATACAGACTGCATTTAAAAATGTATGGGGCTTAGTACTGTCTGACTTAATTCTGATTCATCCAGTGACCTTGTTATATAAAACTCAATGCCCTTTTTAGAGGGGGAGTTGCAAATTGTGCTTCTGCATATTTATTTAGGAAGTTCAATCTTCTGGGTGTTCATACCCTAATTCCAGTGCTAAGTGCAATCACAACATTGATTTTTCTCACTAAACATAACCTACTTTACCCTGGGATGGAATTTTTTTTTTGTTTTAATGGGCTTTATATAATGGCATATGTGAAAACCACTCAACTTAATGCCCCATACTATAGTTAATTAACAAAATGGCATTGTAGCCATGGTCTTTCGTCCTCTGGCAGTGTATTTTACCACTGACCTTGGCCATACAAAATGTCCTTCCTAATTAACAGGAGCCCAGGTATCGACTGTGTCAAGCTACATGGTAGAAAGAGCAATTTGCAGCTGCTGACAAAGTTGTAATTCTGTTGAAAGTCCAAACATGGGGAACCTCATTTTGACTGACATTATGCCATTTCAGAGCCCATCTCAAGGAACAGCTGAACAAAGTATCTAAATGATCAGTTTTTACTTCTCTCCAGTTGCTAAATAACAGTATCCTAAAATACATCCAAACATCTCCTAAAATACACACTACCAAAAACATACTGATGGTTTTAGACAGATTTCAAGATTGGTGGTATTGTTTTCTTATTAATGAAATGTTTATTTATTGTTCATTTATTTGAACTGTAATATGCTGGAAAACTTAATGGAACTTAGAGCTTTAATGAACCTTCGGTAATGGATTTGATTCTCCCTTTACTTTTTCTGTTTTCATTTCTGAGTAATTCAACCAAAGGCATTAGAGATGCATCAGGTTTGTGCTAGTTTTACTAGAGCAAGACAGTAATCTGTGAAGCTCCATAGTGGTTCGTGTTACAAATGAGAGAATTAAGCACTTAGCTTTTATACTGAGGAAAAAAAAAAAAAGGTTTCTTTTTCAATGCCTTAAATTAATTGTGTTTTGTCTCGCTATTGAAAAACAAGAAGACAAGTACTCTCAATCATTCATGACTACATTTGTGAAGAGTTTTAGTGTCTAAAGATGCAAAAAGATGAGTTTTTCCAAGGAGCTTAAATGCTGAGTCCTCATAAATGTCAAGAAGATATTGACATCTTGTTAGATGCTGATTTCTGCTCAATAACTAATATTTTGTTTGGCACAAGTATTTTAGGAAAATACGATTTTTCACTGTGCTTTAGCCTCTTTGCTATGGTGAAGCCAATTCCTGCTGAGTAGAGGCCATGGTGAATGTACTCTGGTGGTGGGAAGTTAAGCAGCCCTTTGCCTTGTCCATCCGATGCTGAGGCCAAGTTGCTCACAGAGCCGTGTACTTCTGACTGGCATCCTGCTCCCCACACACTCGTCGTCTTGTGTGAGTCTGGTGGGCTGGTGGAAGTTTGTCCCTTGGTGTCTTTTGAAGAGAAAGTCTGTGTAAGGATCTCTGTTTCTCATTCCTGATGCTTTGTAATAGAACTGAAGATCAGCAGTTACACCTTCTGCGCCCAAATAGCATCTTTGCTGGGAATTCTTTATACAAATGCTCCTTAATTAAGCAAGTGCTCTTTAATTAACCCTCCATACAGTTATTGCTGATGTTATTAGCATCGCTAGATAAATACAGTTAACCTTTTCCACAGGACATAACAACTAACAGTGGCAGAAACTTGCATCTGTAAGAACATCTCTGAGTTACAAAGTCTTGTCTATTAACCAACATCTGTATTCTCTCCAGGCTGGAGATTTCAAACAGAAATTTCCTTAGGAATCTGTCACAAAGAGGGAATTGTCAGGCAGAAGAGCAACAACCTGTCCACTAGTATCTAGAAGAATATCATATGGAATAAAAATGGGTTATTTAAAAAACTCCAGTGAAGTATTCGTCTGTGCAATGATGAGGCCCAAGTTTGTCTTCATGCAGATGAACAGAACCTTCCTGAGTCTTCTGTGTTGGGATAAATTTCTCTTTGGTAGAAATTATTGCCAGAAAAGAGAAAAGAACCTTGAGTGCAGGTCTTCCTACAGGTTCAGTCTTAATCATAACTCCAGCCTGCTGTTGGCAGAACAGATAAAAGGCACACAGTTAGCTGGTTCTGTCCAAAAAAAGTGGTATGTTGCCTTAGATCTGCATTCATGATACCATTTTCTTTTTTACTGATGGATTAGAAACATAATGAATACTTAGCTTAAAACTGATATATTGAGATTTCCATGCTTGAGCTACATTTGGAAGATCACAGTTCTGAATGACTCTCTTGTAAACTTTTTACAATTGCTGTTTCCAACAGGGCAAAGGTGAAGAAAGGTGTAAACATTCTCAGTGCCAAGACAAGCGACCCCCACCAGTGGGATGTAAAACAAGAGGTGGGGAATGGTGGAAAGCATTCGACCACAACAGTTATTTGTCAGAGGATAGCACCAAGTTCAAGGAACAGGTATGAAACCTCATATTCTCGGCACATTAAACTCATTTATATCCATGATACCATTCATTGGTTGAAAGACTTAGGGCTCATATTACCACTGCTCATAGCTATTAAACCTGTAGCCTGGAAATCTGGAGACACTTACGTTAGCTACGGTACCATCTGCTGATCTATAACAGGGCATCTCAGTTTCCAGGTAATAAAATTCATCAGTTTAAATTAAAACATGAATAGAATAGGCCTACATTGGGGGATGGTGGTGGTGGGGAGCGTCAGTTTGGCATGAATATGGATATCCTTAATTTTAAAGGTTTTTGCTGAACATTATTTTTGGCTTGATAGTTTTGACCTTGCTTCTCTGAACATATCACAGCCTGTGTGGTTGGTTCATCAAGCAAGCAATGAATTCTTCCACAGTGAACCACTGTAACTTTCAAGCATTGGTACAGGATAATTCAAACTTTTCAGTATTTAGTGTCTTGTATGTAGTACTGAAGAATCCCCATTTACAAACGGTTACTTCTTCCAGAACTGGAGGTTCCTGCGCTAAACCACACACTGTTAACTGTCAGAGGCAGAGCAGTGCACTGCAGGGAGCACTGGTATGAACTGGCCTGCCAGTGCCTGCTTTCCTGTTTAGTATGTTTTTAGTGAGACTTGGTCTCGTTCTTCCACAGACATAAAAGCAGTGCTTTTTCAGTAGGTATGATTGTCTTCCATAACACATAGTGAAGTCGTATATTGCTTCTTTCAGTGGAAATTATTTTGTTTGCTCTTGCTGGGTATCATCTTAATGAGTTCTCACAACACTGCTGTACATCAGCCCACGCAGAGCATTTTCATTGTACAGATCCGAGCGATGCTTCCCTAGCTCTGGCCTTATTATTAGCCTCAAACCTGGGCTCATTGAAGAGTAGCATAAAATCTTTGGTGGATGCTGGGTTGTTACTGCTTTCCCATGCAGTTGGTTTGTACTATCTTCAAGGCACAGAAAACCTGAGCAGATTTTAACATTTGTATTCTGTGCCCCGTCAGAGTGCCTGGGAAATATTAGACCTCTGTAAAGTGTGGAAATTTCCCTTGCCATGAGCAACTCACTTTTTCAGTGTGTTTACACTTGATATCATTGCAGTTGGTGAGATTATCAGTGGAGAGTTGGGGGGGAGGGGGGCGCTGTGAAGGGAAAGGAAAAATTTATCAATCGAGTCTGCCAGAAATAAAAACCGGAACAGTTTAAAACAGAGATGGCTTTAGAGCAGCATGCAACTCTGAGGGTATTTGCAACTGTGGAACTAATGATAGTCAGGTTATCAAACCCCAAATTAAATCTTCTCAATCCAATTTGCATAAAGTCTAATTAACCCATAAAAATATTTTTAGCGCTAATTAGGCAAATAAAAGTCAATGTTTTAATTAATCCTTTTTCATTTCTGTATGTAAATAGTCACTGTCTTCTGGAAGCATGATGAACCTAGGTTTGAATAGAATGTTTGTGTACAAGGAAGAACTGGACAGAGAAACCCGGGCACGTGTGTACTGAGATCCCAGTGGGAAAGCATACGATGTAGTGGGCATTACAGTTACCGAGTTTCTAAGTGTCACTTGGAGCCCTCTGCACAGAGCACAAATATTCTATTAAGCTAATTTATTTTGGTTAAGAATTGCAAGTCCCTAATGGGATCTTTCTGTGCTGCCACCAGCTTTTTCAGGCTAGTTTAGCAGTGCAGTTCATTTGGGTGATGAGCAGTTCCGTAGCAAGGTCAATGTAGATGTGAGGTACTGTTCTGGAGTTCCAGCATCAACACAAACTAATCTTCTCTTGCAGCAAACTCACCCAACTCATAAATATGTTGGATAATTTAAGCAGAGAGAGGTGTTTTCCACTTTCTTTGCAAAAGAGCTTTTGAAAAGCAAGTAAATGAAAGTTTGTAGTTGTTGAATGCTTTTTGAAGATTCACGCAGCTTGGCAAGAAAGTGATAGTATGTTATTTTTCTTTACATGACCAGCTCTTTCTAGCACAGCTCAGAGAATCAGCTAGCAGGAAAGGAGAATGAAGGGTCTTCTACAGTTGTGCCTCACTCCTCTGTTGGAACCAACAGGAGTAATTTGGCTCTCCCCTTCTGTTGTCACATGTCCCCACTTGGTTGTGAAGTCAGTCAGAATATTACTTAAATTCATAATAAATTCTTAGTGCATTGGAGTGCTACCTCCTACAAACTATTTTGTGGTAGCCAGATAAAACTCCATCCAGGATTCATTCTGGTCATAATGGGGAGAGTGATGTCTTGAGTTGTTTAGCACATGATCATGAAATTCTGGTCTTTATGTGCTCTCATTTACTCGGGAGCCTCCCTGACGCACTGTGGAGAACCATTGCGCTCTTTCCCCTTCATATCCCTGGAAACAAATCCCCATACTCAATAAAACGGCTCGTTTTTGTTGCCACGTTGCTTCGCTTTTCTTGCATATTTCTACTATCATTAGTGTATGGATATAATTACATTGCAAGCACTTAAAACCAAGCAGTTTATATCTGAATGCAACACCACTTAGCAGCTAATATACCTTTCACATTATATAAATAATAAAAAACAAGAGACGTATTTTAGATATATCACATCGATAATTGTTTACCATTACATTTTGAGAATTTTAAGTGTGTCACGCTTTTTTATTTTTTTATGTAATATTTGTTCTCTTGGTTTTTGTGCTGCTAAAGCCAAGAGCCGTAGCTTCTTAACTTAGATTTATTCAGAAAGGCTTTACCACTGTAGCAAGTAACTGAAAACAGCTTGAAATCAGCAATGTTTGTGTGCCTCATAATGCAATTTGTGCTGAGATTCAAGTAGCTATTGATGAGGATAACAACAGTGTTGATTAGTGAAAACAAGTCTTAGACTACTGCTTGGTCACTTGTTTTCCCTTGTTTCTGGAGGAAAGCTGGTAGGTTTGAAGTGTGTCCTCAGGGTAGATGAAGAGATATTTTTGGTTACTATTATAGCCATTTCCGTATCTTAGTATTGCCTTAGTTTGCTTCCAGCCTAAGGCTTGTGTGGCTGATATATGACGTACCGCATCTACCCTGAGAACAGCTTCAGTGAAAGGGCTTGTATTTGCTATGCAGTTGATTCTGGATTGCCAACACAGGGTATAAGAGCTGTTCCAAGACAGAACAAGGGTTATTTTTAACCTAAGTAATTTTCATCTCCTTTTTTTTTTTTTTTTTTTTTTTTTTTGATCTTTGCAGCCACAGTCCCATAAGTGTAAATCAGTGTAGAATTTGTCTTGCTGTGTCAAATTCTTGTACGAATCACCTGTTTTGAGTTGGTTTTTGTTACCTCAATTGGTGGGTTGGAGGGGACGTAGGAAGTGTTTGGAGGATACTGTATATTTCCTGGCAACTGAAGAAGGTGGAGGTGGGCTGCTCTTTTGAAATGTCTGTGAGGTCTCAAAAAAAATTGATTATAAGCCATGAAATTCTGGCTAAATAAGACTCCTGGGATTCTGTTTCTTTCAGTAGATGTATTGGATGATTAAGACCTGTAAGCATAGTCTTTCGTAACACTTGTAAATTAAGAATGAAAAATGAAATGAGAGTAGCAGTATTATAAAAAAGTTGCCAATGTTTTTTGAATGCACTTTTTCCTTAAGCAAGGAAATTCGGTACTTTTCCCTGGAAAAATCTGTGATGTGTTCTTACTACTTCGAAGGGTCAAAATGAGGGAGTGTCAATGACTGGTATAAATCAGTGTAGATCTGCTGAAACAATGTATACCAGCTTGTCCCACTATCATTCACTAAGAACTCGTACAAGTTTCCCTTTATTACTTTATCAACATGCTGGTAACCTCACGGGCAAGAAAATTGAGATGCTTGTACAGGGTTTTTTTGGATAGGTCAGTGCTGAGTTCTTGACTTACTTGCTAGGAATTTCAGTTCCAGTTAAATTTCTAGGGAGGGAACCTTAGCTTCATTGAAGCAAATGACAAAATTTCCTTCACAGTTTGAATTTCACCCCAAGCTTAGACTAAATTTTTACTATTCTGTCCTTCCTTCTTTCTGACATACAGCTCAGAAAACTAGATAATCTCTTTCCTGTTCAAGGCTGCAAGCAGCAGCTTGTACGCTCCCTTCCATATGTATACCTGCATACATGATGGTAATTATCACAAAAGGAGTTTTAAGTAGCACCCCATTGATTTTTGGTTTCCGTGCTGCAAATTAATGGACTGAGCGTGCACTCTTTGTAATCACACTAGTAGAAATTCAGTAATGACTCTGCCAGAGTACTTGAGTGACCTCAGCCGCTGAATTCATTCCTGTTTCGACTATTTTTAATGAGACTGGCATATTTAGCAATGCCATCAGATGGCTTGAAAGCAAGGTGCCCTGTCAACCAAAGCGTTACTGATAGACCGGCTAACAAGAATTTCATTGTTTATATCTGTTCTCTTACCCAAAATAGTTTACACCTTCTGTGTGGCAGTGTTCATTGGAATGTACTAAGCAAAAGAAATTTCTGATGTATATGATCTGCATGAAATATTCCATTATAACTACTAGATTTCAACCAAAGCAGAGCTCAGCAAGTGCCACTGACAATCCTCAAAGGAATATAATCTCTCTGGTTAGTTTAGCAATTTTTCAGCTAGTTTCAGAGGTTTTAATTGTATGTGATTATAATTTCTTACGGCCTTTTAGTCATGTCTGAAAAAGTGTAATAGGATGATGAGGCGCTCCACTTGGAGATGCTGTTTGTCAATTTTTATCTTGAGAAATATTCAGAAATTTAGTGAGACTGACTGGAAAGGAATATTTAAAGACAGATCTTGTTCATTGCTGCATATCTGTTTGGCTGTCTATACTTGTGTAGTTCCACAGTTTGGTTATACCTGCTGTCATTTCCTCACAAGGAGCTAGTAAACTTGAATGTATCACAGAGGAACACTATTTAAAAGCATAGTAAATACAGGCCCTTATCAGCAGGACTTAGTACTGATACTTAGTACTTAGAAAAGTTAACCTAGAAATGTCATGGGAAGTGTAGGGGACTTGACCACTAAGAATCGGCTAGAAACTTGGCTTTTGGTAACATTACTCCCAGAACCATCCGAGAAGGGGATTGTTGCCATGTTCTGTTAATGAAAGCGGTGTGAATTATTTTGACAGGCAGCCTCTCCTGCTCTTTTCAGTATTCCAGGGGCTGGTAGAATTGCTGAGGTGAGATGAAACACGTGGTCGTCAAACATCATATAATTGCCACATCCTTCAGCAATGCAAATCAGTAGAGATTTGTTGTGGTTCACTGTGGATCACATATGAATTCACTGTGTAGGTTCATTAAAAAAAAATAATCTCAGAAGGTACCCAGAGCCGCAGAAGAGACTCCATTTAGAGCAGAACCCAGGACGTTTGAGGGCAGTGGTTTTACAGACCCTGCTGACCATGTTGTGCTTAAGTAGATTCTGACTTTATAAATGTTTGAAAAGTATGAACTCTTCATCATTATCCGCTCCCAGAGGAATACTGATTTCACTGACTTTGCTTGGAGTGCTACACCTCAGCAACTGATTTCGAAAAGTTGTGTTTTCTTTTCTTAAGGACCTTTACCACTTCATCATATTCTGTTTTTACCCTCCTTACTAACTAAAGGTTTGGGATGAGATTTGTTACTGATTCCTGGTATAATGACAACATCTGCTGCACGATATGCTTTATGTCTTCCAGTATGGATTTGGGCCTTAGTGTCTCCTTATATCCTGTCAAATACCCTGGCAGAAATTTCTCTAGTCTGTCTTTTATGGGACTAGTTGGTTTTCTGCGTAATTGTACCCGCTTTCCCAGCCACTGGGGAGATTTGCATTAACTGTTGAGTTCTTTCACAGTATTAATCAAATCTTACTTTGGAATTATGGATCCTGGAAAGGGGAAGAGTTTGTGGTGGTTTCCCCTCATGTGGGTAATATAGCAGCATACCTTTCACATTAGGAGCTTTAACATTTGTGTGTGTGAATGTATATATTTTTTTATATGTATTTGCAAGGTTTATAATGTCAAATTGTCATCATGCCAGTGATCTATTTATTCCTTTGCCAAGTTCTCAAGTCATTTCCTAGGTTGCTAGAAAGGATATTCCTCTTTTCCACAGTTCTGCAAATTTAGCTGTGGATTGAAGAAAAATCAGGCTTCCGATTCTACTCTCAGTGTGCACCAAGCAGGCACTGGCAGCAGCTCCCATGCGGAGATCATTACCCAGCTGTGGGAGTCCAGTGTTTTATTCTTTCTTCTTGAGATGTCTGAACCCATGTGATCCTCCTTCTAAGAAAGC
Organism: Burhinus oedicnemus; assembly: GCA_008921705.1. Classification (NCBI taxonomy): domain Eukaryota; kingdom Metazoa; phylum Chordata; class Aves; order Charadriiformes; family Burhinidae; genus Burhinus; species Burhinus oedicnemus. The sequence goes on from VFFE01007820.1 coordinate 1,382,169, forward strand.
ACATACAGCTCTTGCCAGGGTCTCATGAGCAAGACGAGATAACTGGCTGGAGCACATGACGGGCTCCTTCTGGCCTGTGGCCTGGCTTGCTCCCCATAAAACTTGGATATGGAGGAAGGAAAGATATGCAATAGGGTCACACACGGACTCAGGTGGATCAAGGGTGCAGCATGGACATGCAGAAACACATGAGCGAGAGAGTGCTTCCAGGCCCTGCAGTCTGGCCGTGACCCACACATTGGATGGAGAGGTGCTTTAACTACTAAAGTGCAATAAATCATTTCTATTCATCAATATCTATCATATTTTCTGTGGTTCCAGTTTTGAGTCCCCCATGTACCTTAGACAGAGAGAGAAGACAGTTTCAGTGACACACTCTCAAGATAAAAACCCAACCTATTTAGAGTAAACAGTTGACTGAAGTATTTGTCAGGCTCTATTATAGCTGTTCCTGCATTCTGTAAAATTACTCACATATATACAAGCATGAGTTCATTTTGCCAGGAAGCAAGACCATTAATCCTGCCTACTTTGAAGCCATGTGTTTGTGGACTGTGGTGGATGACTTAACTGTTTACATGGCTTAGATTGTGGGAGACTTCATCCCTTTGTAATGTTTATGACTGCTGAATAGCTCAGCCCTGCATGAGATTTTTTTATATTTAAGAATATTTTTTCTTTTAATCTTATGTTTTTCTTATATTTTCTTATATTTCCCTATGTTTATATTTAATTTCTTGTATTTCTTATTTTATTATATATTTAATGTTTTTTTCTTATACTAGATCCTCTCATAGGAGGATTTGGTTTCTGAAGAGTTAATTGCTGCATGCTATTTTACTCACAAGCCAATTGAATCAGATAATTTGCTGTTTCCTGAGTAATGTCAAAGAGTGTACAGAAAGATCTTTTGTTCCAATTAAGATGTTAAAGAGGGTTTGAGGATTACTTTCTATGCAAATTCTTTACATGAAAGTTTTTCAGTATGTACCCTACAAGATTTAGAAATGCTGCTATTTAAACATCTATACATATAATTAGTCAGTAATTGTTTAGATCTAATACTCTCTTTAGCGTGTTATTAGAACTGTTGCAGATATCCCTGAAGACAGTTTCAGGAAAGTGCGTCAACCCTTTAGTTTTATAGTTGCTGCCAGTTTTTCATCTTAGGCAGGGAAAGAGATGGGATTTTCCTAGGCACTGGAGTGCCAAGGTTCTTGCCCCTAAAGTTCAGGAGCTGCCAGCTACTGATAGTCACCAACTTGTTTCTGCAGGACCCCAGCCTTATCTGTGCTTCATTAGGGGACACCTCCCTCTTCCCCAGAACACAGCTCCCTCATTTCACACGTACAAAGCAGAATTGTGGTCCTTGTAGACACCTTTTTGTTTCCACCTTCTTGGTGGATAAGTGCTATCTGGTTTCTTATCGGAGTCTTAACAGCCAAAATTCTCATGTGTGGAAACACCTACGTGAGAGAGGATGAGTACGAATGATTGTGAGAGATCAAAGGCAAGGAACAGAAAGCTCTGAAGAGCTCAGGGGAAGCTTTCTTGCAGTCTGCTCACATTACTTGCTTCTCACTGTGCAAATCATGCACTAAACGCTAAGAACTCAGGTCTTCCTATCCCAAGGCTTTTCTACAGTTCAGAGCCTAAGATACTCTATGGATTAGCACTGAACTGAGCACTAAGTCACCAGACCCTGTGTACCTCATCTCAGCAGTGAGGATTTGAAGAAAAAAAAGAATCAGAGGGGCTAATTAGCTGGGTCACTGAGTGGTCAGGCTTGGCAGGACTGAAAGGAGGAGAAGGACTCTGTAACTGTGAGTAGGATAGAAGCGAAGAGGTGCTTGTCCAGACCAGATCTCTCCTGAGCCTTTAGAAGTTTTCTGTCCCTAATTAAAATGAAGTGTGAATTATGTGAGCATTTCAACTTCTGTCTTCCATGTCTCTGTATTAGTCTTTCTCAAATCTTAATGCTTCTGACTCCAATAGCCAAAACCTCCCAATTACTGTCACACTCTGAGTAGCTTAATGACAATAATCCTCTGTAGGGAAAAAGATAGTTTAAGTGAATGGAAGTGATTATTAGATGCAGGAAAAATATGCCAAAAGTCATTCTGTCTTTGCTAACTAGAGGTAACTTAAATTTTAAAAGAAGATACTGAAATTACTGCTCTTGGAAGGGAATCCAAAACTATAATGGTTGTTCCTTTTTTAAGAGAAGTCACAATTCTCCTTGGGGCTAATACCATAAGGGCCTTTGTTTCTACTGAAAACAGCGTAGTGCTAAGTAAAGAATAGAGATCTATGTTGTTAGAAAGAGATGCATACTTTAAAAGATATAATGTTGTAGTTTACTGTATAATGTTTCTGGCATTGGCTTCGTTCTGTGCATTCTGACCCACTAGGCTGTGGAAACAGGCTCAGAGAGTTTCCATATTGCCATCAGTCAGTGACAGTATTTTGACATTTGTACAAGGGAATGTGTATATCCAAACCCAAATCTCTTTCAGTTGAAAATTAAATAAACTGTTATGATACCTGAAAAACTTATGTTTGCAAGTCTGGAACTTGCAGGCTTTTCCCAAGTTTCCTGAAAGTGTGTAAAGTTAACCTTCAAGGCTTTGTAGGACTGGTGTCCCTCTAGTCTTTTCTGTAAACCAGTTTCCACATTCATCTGTCTTTTTGCTCTGTCTTAAGACTTACTGATGTGGGTAGAAATCACCTCCCTAACTTCTTCCTCTTCTAAGATATATACTGGAGATAACGGCCATTATTCCTCTGCTTGACATTCCAGGATAAAAATACCAAATGCACTCAACTCAGTCCGCTCTGTAGTTTCATTAAATTTCTGGGGAGGACGTTGATTTGATTAATTACCTGTTTGCAGCAGAAGTGTACTGGAAGTTTCTCGAGTGACCTCTAGATCTTCTAATGGCTGATACATGTGAACTCTCCATCACAAGCAGAGCTTTGGCCTGAGCCAGTCTCAGGGTCCATAGTGTCAGAAGGGGGAAACGGTTAATATCTTGTATCCGTAACATTTACTTTAAACCCAGTGCACTTTCTCCAAGGTTGCCACATTGTGGGATAGCATCCAAACATTTCTTAATTCCTTGTGTTTCAGCCTCTTCTGTCTGAGTCATGGTATCTGCCACTGTATAATGATGACCAGAAAGCTGTCCGTGCTCTGGGACTGTTGTGCTATGGAAGAGCTGGGTTATATGTCACGGGGAATTCAGAAGGAGCCTCAACAGTGCGCATCTATCCATGACCCATTGTCATTAAGACCATCCAGGCTTGTCTAACACAGCCCTCCTTTATTCAGCTTAAATTTCTGTTAAACATTGATTAAGCCCCCAAAGATAAGAACTTTGCTCTTATGTGGGGTGGTTGCAGTCTCTGCACTTTATTACTAAAGCTATGACAAGCAAGGGAAGGCTGTGCTGCTACTTGTAAGTATATATGTTCTTTAGCTCTCTCCTCCTCACCAAGCCTTAAGGTTGTTGCCTAAAAATGCCCTTTACAAGAAAAAAGTCTACAGTGCTGCAGAACTGGCTGATTTGCTGGTGACCTGCCTATAAGGACTGCATTACTCAAGTATTCACTTGTCCTTTGAACATGAAAAGGCAGACAGGTTGAGCCTGGGGTATTACTTGGTACAAAGCAAACATTTAAAAAGCACAAAGTTTCAGGTCCTTATTGGTAATGGAAAGTACTATTTTCAAAAGTGCCATTTGACATTTAGAAGATTAACTGGTACTGACTTCCTGCGTGAGTTGGGCTCCTGAGTATCTGAGTCACTTTTGGAAACATGAGTTGGCCATCTGTTTCACTTAGGCTTTGCAGTGCCAAGTGAAGCAATGCATAAATACTTTGATGACTATAGTTTGTAGTACCTAAATTTAAAAAAGCAGTTATTTCAACAGTCTGACACCTATTGGAATTTTCAGAAGCTCTGAGGCCTCGAATTCCCACTGCCTGGGAGAAAGCAGATGTGTTTGAAAGCAACTGGAGTTTGAAAGGAACTTGTGCTTTTGAAAACCCCAGTGCTACCCCATCACTTTTGAAAGCGGAACTAAGGTACTTCTAGAAATTTCACCTGCCATCCCAACCAGATGTCTGACACCAGAATCTAAGTATTTCTTAAAATGGGTTAGAAAAGTGAGATGTAAAAAGGTAGCATATATAATAGGAACCTCCTATTGCAAATTGGTCTATAGATTCTGGGAATATGTGTGGAGGACCCAGCTGAGACTGAAAACACGGGTATTTGGGGCACTGGGGAAGCTGTTTCTGTTATGGATTTAAACTGAACGTGGGCAGGAAAGGCAGATACGGCTGTAGTCCAGCCTAGAGAGAATATGCCAGCTTTTGAGCAGTGCTCTGGCATGGGAGGGATAGCACAAATGATTTTGAAAGAACTTGGCATTAAGAAAAGAGCTCTATTTTGACCTTGACAACAGAGAAGACAGAAGACTTGAGATGGAGAAGTAGAGGACATAAAAGAATAGGTGATTTAGAAGTCCAGCTTAGGACAAGTGGTAGCAACATCATGAGATGCATGAGAGTCAGGGAGCTATGTGGGTCAAAGCAGGGGAAGAGCAAAGAAATGACTGTGCCATTCAAATGGAGTAAGTAAGAAAGGAGATGCAGGGACCTACTCCAAAGCTGCCCCATGGAGCCGCAGGGGGAAGCAGGGCTGTGCTGAACATGCTCTGGGAGCGGCAGATCATTCCTCTGCTGACTGCCTGGAGTGCCCTGGCTGGTGTCCACACTGTCTGAGGCAGGAAGGGGAACAGCAAGCAGGGAGACAGCAGAAAATAGCAACATTAACATGAAATCAATAGTCATGTTTGTTCTTGATCCTTTCTAGTGTAAGCAGGTGACAGTCTTCATTCCCATCTTTCATTCTCTGCTATGTGACTTAGCAATAATAAACTCTTCCTTTAAGCTCAATAAGGATGTTCATAGAAACTTTTTATTGCACCTCCTTTGTTTTAACTGGAGTTCAACAGTTCCTCACTGCCATATTGTGAAAGTGGGCTAAATAAACCGCAGAATAGTCCATGTATCACTGCTTTAATTTTGTACCTTGAAGGAACTGACTAGTCTAGGGAAAGAGCACACAGTGCAGTTTGAACAGCCATCTCCAGGCCATTTAACATCAGGGAAGGCTCATAGTGAGAGCTCTCGGTGCCCTGGCCTTTCTTCATAATGTTTCAATACCCAGTTTTATTTGGGACGGTCTCCGTAACTTTTCAGGATTATGTCACCTTCCTTCCTTTTCAATTTGACAATGAGTTTGATACTGCTGAAAAGTGGCTGTTTTGAGAGCTTTGGAGACTGTAGAGAGTTTGTTGATCAAAGACATAAGGAACAGCAGCAACTTTTTACTGGTCCTCCCCTGTGACATTCCCTGGCCAGAAGGACAATAAAATCTGGAAGCCTATATAATTTTGAGCGCCACATTATTTTTTCTTGTTTGTGATGCTTGATGGAAGCAGTTCTATTTTGATGCCATTGCATTTTTTGTGACAAAAATTCAGTTGGCAAATTCAACCAGTGCTCGTTCTTGGTCCTGGTTCCAGATGACATGGATACAAATTGCCACGGTTTATTCCAGTAACATGCCAGTGGAAGCCAGACAGAATGGCAATCTGAGTCTCCCTCTGGTTCATTTTACTGCATACAGATTGTAGCAGTTTTTCCTGTTAGCGTTTTCCACACCAGTCAGCTTGACCATATATGAAGTCTTTGATAGGTATGACTGAGAGAGAATGTAAAATCCATATGGATATGATTGCGGGTGGAAATCTTTTTGTAGGAAGCTGTGAGGGCTTTATTTCTCAAGAAATATTTCTCACTTTCAGAACTTAAAACCTTTTAAGCTACGAGTTTTTGTTTAAACATGGTACTCCATGGGGTTTTTAAAATCCATTATAATTAACTGCATATTGATTGTTGTTAAGGAATTTAGAACAATGGAAAGTGTTCAAGTTTATTCCTGTAGCTGGATCAGGAGTGTATAAAAGCCTGTGTTTTGTGATTTCTTAGCTTTAACATGAATTAAACATTCATCGCACTTAAGATGGATAAGATGGAACTGGACCGGTTAACATGACAGTAGATGCAAATGATTTTAAAATATTTGATTCCCACTATATAACCTCACTGATTTCCTTTATAACAGTGTCAGAGTACTCAAAGCCTCGTGCACATAGTAGGCAGAGCTCTGCAAAATCCTCAGTACTCAATTTAAACATTCACTTATTGTTTGTGTCCCCATTTCTCTGATGAACTCCTGTATGACCTTGGGCAAGTCACTTCATTTATCTGTTCCCCAGCTTGCATATCATAAGAGAGGCTAATAGTACTGGGCTCCCAAGAGCTGTGCATAAAAAAATTCTGTCCGAAAGCAGTAAGAGAAAGGTATTGCTATTATTGTTGATATTATGTATCTATTTAAGCAATATGTTCTTATGTCTTATGCATCATAGGAGGAGACTCACTGAAGGCAGCAGGACTGTTTACACATTGGAAGTGGTTTGCTGGACAACAGCCAGAAAATAGGAATGAACCTATAACTAGTAAATATCCCCCAAGGCATTTAGCATCAGGGATTATGGTTCAGAACCGTGTTGGGAGGGTGGATTGATACATAAATAATTGTCATCAGGATTTAAAGTCATTCAGGAGGCATAGTCTACTTTGCATGTAAACAAAATGTAGGTCTTGAGGGAGTCTGTGTCTCAGCTAAATCTGCTCATGTATAAATCCTCTCTTTTAGGCTTTATATTTTGTAATAATTGTAATTTAAATTCAGCTACAGTCCACAGGATTTGCACATTTTACCACCATTAGGGAAGTTAATAGCAGCTGTGCATCCCACTCACTGTAGCTGCCCTTCAGTAGTTAACTCCTTCCCATCTCCTAAATCCAGAGTGAGACATGGCAGCAGCGCTTGAGACAGCCTTTGAGAGCATGCAGCCTGGGAACATGCCTATGAGGGACAATTAATTCAGCCGTTTTCTATTTGTCTTCTTACTTCTGTCTCCCTCTCTTTCCTGAGATACTGAGCTGCTGACTTTGTTGTTGCTGGGTAAGCAACCACTCCTGCAGTTATCAGAAGGTTGGCCCATCCCCTCCTGACTTCTGCACCAGAGGATCAGACTGCCACGTTTCCTGAACCCTTTGATTTCCTTCTGATGTTTATTTGGCATCCTTCCCATCATGCCCATTGACTAGTGTTAACCAACTGCATGTCTTCTCCCAGCTAAACAAATTCTTCAGACCAAAGTCATAACTGAAACGAACTGATACTGGGAGATGCTTCCCCAGATGATAAAGCTCTCCATCAGAAAAATACTCCGTTCTGCTATTACCCCTTTTTGTAGTTCCTTCAAGTGTTTTCATTTTATGTGGAGAAAGTTGTGATTGTTTTGTAGTAAACAACTTTCCAGGAATGACAAATGTTGCTTTGCCCATTGGAAAGAGGAGACAGATGTTCCACAGAGAAGGAGAGAGAGGGGACAATACCCAGGCTTTTACCAATCAGCCACGTTTGACTTTTTTTCCCCTGTAGTTAAAAGTGTAGAATTGAAACCGGCGGGAGAGGGAGTATTGCACATTACTTTACCTCAGTCATCCCTGCTAAGTATTATGATTGCAAGAAAGGGATTCTTAATATCCCTGTTACACGTGGAGCATTTTATTAACTTAGAGAGGCACTTGGGGTTGGCTTTTTTTTACCTGGAGGAAATAGTAAAATTTGGCAGGTAATTTTGTAAATGAAGACAGTAAACAGCTGTTGAAGATGATAATGTCTGAGTGGTTTTGTTGTTTCTATGAAAACTTAGTTAAATTAATTTTTCATTCTCTTCTGTTAAATGAGGATTGCTTACAAGACTGCTTCAAATGGAACCTTGATTGCTTTCCATCTACTGCCAAAACCATAAAAGACCAAAAAAAAAATTAAACGCATAAAAACATTTATGAGTAGTGATACAATAAATTCGTGCTATAGTGCATTTTAATTTGATAAATTAAAGTTTTGCTATGCAGCAGTTTGTGTTCATGTGTGAGAGAGGCATATACATTAGCCATTTACATTCAGTACTGTGTTAAACAGCAGTAAAAGCAATTTTGGCTGCTACTGGGAGCTTTTGGTGTGGTATTATGAAATCCCCCAAAAGTCTGAGATGCAGTGTGGGAGAACTGAAATGACATGTACTCGTGGCAAAGGAAGTGCAAGGATAGCCTTGGAGCAAAGCCACCAAACAGTGATTTAGAAGATAGAGCTTCAGTTCGCACATCACCCATGGATTTCCTGAGTTACCTTTCCAGGTGCTACTCGGGGGTGTGGAAGGAAGGGGTAGCCCTTGCAGTCCAGGCACTGAAAGGGCGTCTAGGTCCAGTTTCTAGCTGCTGCGGATGTTTGCTGTGATCTGGAACAAGACAATCTGTTTTCTCTGGGCCTCATTTTTCCATTTATAAATGGAACTAATAAACATCCTTTCACTTTTTCCGGTTTGTTTTGTCTGTGTGGGCCACAAGGTCTCCTGGTATGTGAAAACATCTTCTACCGTGTAATATACCACTTAGCACAATGGTGTGCCAGCATTCAGTGAAATACTGTAAAAAGAAAGAAAGGAGAATAGTTACAAAGAGTCTAAGCCATAATTCAGTTCTGCTTTGAAGTATGTTAGAGGCATTTAAAGCTTCTGCTGACTCTCTGCATATGGATGATCTCACCCAAGATGGATATTTCTTTGAGTCTGAGATAGTGGTCAGGATCTATTGTTTGTGAGTTCACAGAATGATCAGGCAAGTGTGAATGAAGGTCATTTGTTTTGTTTGTTAGATCATACACTTAATAATACTTGAGTCCTGTTATGACCTTTTACAGAATTTTGTTCTGGCATAAATGTCAGGAAGTGCAGCCGGGAATGAAAATATTGATAAATATATTGCCAGGATTTAAATTGTAACTTAGGCTTGCTGGAGAACAGATATTTAGGCAGCCTTAATCATTTTTGAAACATTTCTCATCACCCAGTCCTTCATATAAATACTTCTGAAAATGTTTCTAAACATTCATTTTTCCCTTTGCAAGGCTTCACACCATGAAAAGCATTGTTCAGGAAGGGAAATCACTGCCTCTTTAACAAAATGTTATTTCAGAGTTCACTGCAGAGTCATTTTTTATAGCTTCTTCATCCAAAAAAAGTTCAACTCAGATGTGCCTATACATTTTTAAGGAGCTCCTGTTTTTCTTCCATTGAGCCAATTCTCTTGACAGGCTTAATAGAAGGACAGGCAAGACAAATGACTGGTGTGAGATCATATAGTTAGTCCATGACCCCAGAAAGGGCTTTGACACAGGCTCTTAACACTAGACCACATGGTATGTCCGTAAGCCGGCAGCATACAGCTAACGGAGATGCCTGCTGCTTCATCCAGGGCCAGTTACCAGAGCTTTGAGCAGAGGGAGAGAAGGAGGCAGCAAGTGAGCAAGGAGAATTTGTCTGTGAATAGAAGATCTGATCTGAATCACCTTTGGCAATGTTCCCCTGCGTGGAAAGGGACCAGACTGTGTGGTTAATATCATAGGAGCTTGATGGTAGATCTTGGCTAGCTAAGGATAACGTAAATCTAATGTGTAGTTTGAGAACAGGGAAGGGAAGTACATGTAATTTAAGCTTGACAAATTCAGCCTGTCCAACATGTTTTCTTGCATGTCTGTTACTTCCCACTCTCTATCTGTGTATACGCACACATACATACAGCATTTCATTCACAAGTTTGATGTTCTCGGTTCTTTGCCTTGTCACAGATGTTTTTGTGCTTGCCAGTAAATTACGTCAATAATTCCAGAAGCCTTTTTTTGTCTGCTGGCATAGTGGAAGTAGTGTACAATAACTTAATACAGCCAGCTAAGATATTCTCTGTTTTTTCTCTTCCCTTGCTCTGTCCATTTCAGCAAGACATTTTCATTCTCTGAACCAGATCATCAGCAAGAGAAATTGAATAAAAATCCCCTGATGTCAGGAAATAATGTCAATTTACACTGTGTGACATCTACTGAGGATGAAGAGACAATCTCCAATAGCCTAGAGCACCTCTGACTTCCCAATATTGTCTTAGACACAATTTTGTCTTTATATTTGAATATTTGGAGCTCAATATCACTGTAAATCCTTTTTGCTATGTTCAAAATGGTCCATCTGCTTTGGGAAACCCTTTAAATTAGTCATAAAGGCCAAGTCTCTTTATAGAAAGAACTGGATAGCACAGACGTCCTATCTGCAAAAATAAAAGTGAAACGTAATTCTTGGAAGAGTTGGCAATGCTACTGAAAATTATTAAGAAAGTGTTTGTCCATTTTCAAAAATCTTTTAGCTTGTATGTCATGTAGATATGAGCATGTTTAGAATGTATAACAGACTCTGAAAACCATGCCATCCAAAATACATTAACCTCTTTCTTTCTGGTACAAGTTGTATATTCTGCAGTTGGCAATGGTAGGGTATTTGCAGCGATTTATAACCCGTATTTGACAGTTCTGCATGTACCGTGTTGGCTTAGCACTGCTCCCTCACCAGAGCAGCAGAGTTGAACACCCCTGGAAATTCAACTGTTAATGTCAGATTGCTCTACAGAGATTTTATCTCTGCATTATCCAGAATTTAAAATCTCTGGAAGTGAAAGTTTTTGCTCAGGGATTTTAGCATGAATTCTATTGAACCAACACCACCTGCGTTTCTGTTGTGATATTCAAGGTGCCATATAAACCACAGGCTATTTCAGGTAACCTGAATGATCCAGGTCACTTCAGCTACAACTATTTTCTTATTTTGTGACCAAAAAAATTTGAGCACAAACTTTTTTACTTTCCATGGCCAAGCATGGACAATCACTTAGCCACGTGCATTGCCGAAATCTGTCTGTTGAAATAATGCCCAAGTAAAGAAAGGGTTACTGTTTGTTGTCCGGTCCTTTGCAGCCTGATGTTGAATACTCTGCCAAGTGATGCTAAGGCATAGGTCTTGTCCCAAGTGGAGATAAGTGCATCAAGGTGCAGAACAGAGGAGAATAAGACTGTCACCCCAATTCATTGAATTAGGGGGAGGAGAGGGACAGCAAAAGGAAAACCCATCTCATCTGCAGCGCAGCCCAGTCATCTCTGGGAGCAGAGCATTACAGTTGGTGGAATATTCAATAGCAGCCTATATGCAGCTCTCTGCTGGTGGAAAAGGTCATCTCTTGGTTTGCCTTGGGCATCAGAAAATACTTTGAAATTGCCCTGGCTTCTCTAAGCTGACAGGGCTGCTGGAGAGGGCGCCTGAGGGTACAAGAGAGGTGACAATGGAACAGTGGCCCCATCCCATCAAAATCAAAAGCAGAACGACAATTGACTTGAGTGAAAGTAAGGTCAGGACCAAAGTGTCGCATGTAACATATTTCAGTGTTGTCATCATACTGATTTTTCAGACCCAGGAGAATGGTTAGCAGTATTCACTGTACAGCTTCAAGAGCTTTGAGAGATGTTGACACAAATTTTAATAGATGGATCATTTCCTGCACACTACGGTTTCTGTATTTAAAGAAAAAGTGCTGCATGCTGAGGGGAATAATAATGTGTCCATGATTCTCTCCTTTTATAATCTCGTTCTGAAGGGAATTTGTCTAACAGATTGCTACCCCAGGAAAATCAAACTGCATTAAGGATCCGTAGCTGGGAAGAGGCTGGAAGGGACAAACTCCTTTATATTTGTGCTGTTAATTTCCAGGACCACCCAGTCTAGTTGGCTGTCATCTTTCCCCCTTTTTAACCTTTTTTCATATTGCTCCTGCAAGCCTTCTTTATCAGAGAAGAATCCATGGCAGTGTTCTTGGATTTTCTCTGCACAGAGCTGTAAATGCATTTTCCCATCGGCAGTTGAGATGAGAGTATAGCACAGCTTGGGCTGACAGACATCTAATGGTTGTCTTTAAGAATTGTCTCTTACCTGACATTCACACAGCTGTGGAGTCTATTCTGCTGGTGTTCTCCTACAGGAGCAATTAACAAGTGTAAGAAGATTTCTTAACACCCAAAGGGGTAAATGCAATTGGAATTACCCCAGTTGAACAGCATAAACTACTGGGGCCCAGCTGAGCAGTGGTGCTTTGGTAATCCACAGTAAGGTGGCTGTTCACACTCCTAAGGACAGGGGTTAAGGAAGGGATTGTTAATGACATCTGTAATTTTTGAAGTCTCTGCTGGCATCAAGCTTTTACTTTCTGCAAAAGTAGTTGAGGCAGTTTTACAGGTGGGCAAACTGGGCCAGGAGTTGGCTGATAGGCAAATTGATGAGATTTGAGATCTAGAGATTTAGTAGAAAGATCATTAGCAAGTAGTTACTACTGATTCAAATCAAATCTTGTTTATAAAATGAAGGAAACCTTTATGTATGAAACTCATACCATTTCATACCATCTATAGTGTAAAGTGCAGAGTGGGATGTGGACAGTTCTTTGAAAACAAACTTCACCCTTAGAAACTGGCAAAGAACCTGAGCACGTGGCGCACTCACCCCTGCAAATCTCATCAAGCTGCATCACCTCCTGCAAGCACCTTCCCGGAGAAGAGGGCTGTATATCTGATAACGTACACTTTGGTGAGGATTCCCCTGTAGGACTGAATTTCTACTCTTTTCCTGTTCCATTTTCACAGAGAGAAGACAACCCTTAATTTTAGTTTTGAAATTAAACTAACTGGACTTACTTATCTACTAGCTAGACTGAAGCAGCAGAAGGAAGCTTGTGTGTGATTCAGGAGTGAATCAGCAGACATTCTCCTTGTCTGCAGTCTGACTCTCGGAGCTCAGCTCTGATACATGGGTTGGTGTAGGACAAATTCACACAGTGGTGAATTTCACGCCACGTGACTGCAAGTCATTAATTTCCACTACTTCTTCCCATGCATCCCAAATAACTGTTTCAGACCTGTGCTGCCATCAGCCTGCTGATGACAGGTTATGGTTTCATAAGAAATAGTGTTGTCACGGGTGCATTATCTTAAGCTTGTGTGTTCCTTGTGAACATGATTACTCCAGCTTCTTTGTGCTCTTTCTCATCTCGTTGAGCTTTGCACTACTCTAATCCCTCATGCTTATGCTGTGTGTGCAGATGAGCTTTTGCTGTTGGCTTTGCATTTCTTCAGAGCCTTGGAAGGCTGGACTTTGATCAGTCTAATTCCACCTGTCTGATCAAGCAAAGTGGCAAACGTCAGCAAAGAGCAGGACTGTCGACTAATATTGTTGAAGATTTCAATAACAAAGGGAAGGCTTGTTCTTTAGAATCTTTTTTCCTTCTTTTTGACAGTGTCCCCTAAGTGTCCCCTAAACAGAAAGCTATTTTGATTTGCCTAGTGCAGAAAGGCGTAGAAAGAAGGGTATAAAAAGGCAGTAATAGTTGCTTGGAAAAAAGTCACAGTAGATTTTTAAATCTTTGCTTTGGGCTGTGAGACAAATGTGTAACTATATGGTGCGTAGAGAGATTCTGTGCTAGACTCTTGTTTATTACTTTCCGCAATAAGAAAGTCGCTGTTGTTTAAAGAGTATTCTGATATCATGCAGCCTATGGTTCCCCTTAGCACTCCTGTGTTCTTCCTGGGGGTCAAGTTAAGATGAAAATTTTTTCCTAGCGATGGAAAGTCACCTCTGTAGAGCATGACATCTCTCAAAAGCCTCATCCAAATCCGTTGTGTTTTCTTGCTTTGAATCGGGGCCTGATTTAGCGAATTTGAAACTGAGATTTCCCAACAAATTAGACATAGCTATTTTCTAATTGAGGTGCTGTAGGGAAAAAAACAGACTTGGGCAGAACCAGAGATGTCAGAGTCATCACTTCAAAGTTGCTCTTGGAGTTTATCTGTAAGTATTTTGTCAGTCCAGTAGGCACTTGTTTTTCTCACAGGCCATTTAACATTGGGATCATGTCTCCTTCATTTGTCTTCTTGAAATATTGAGGACACATTGCTCTTCATGTGCCTGACAGTCAGACAGGAACGTCTGCACTCTGCCTGAAAACTGGTGTCCGCTATCAGCTCTTAGAAGAAACATTTTAGCTGCAAATACAAACATTCAGTCATTGTCCAATGAAATCTTTAAAAAGTAGCTGGCATTTCCTAGAAACTTTGATGAACGTTTTGCTTAAAGATAGTTTTTCTACTATAGCAAATATCTTCTGTATTTTCCTGCTTTTTCATTCTATTAAGCAGAATTGTCAGATATGACTGCCAAGAAAGAAAGATCCAGGACTTCTTTTCTCCATGCAAACACACTGAGTGTAGACCTGAAGTCTCCATCCTGCTGGTGACAACATCTTCACTAGTAATATAGAATGACTTGACTTTTTTTTTTTTAACTCCACCGTAACACCAAACTGTTTTTACCTCACAATTACTTTTTTGCTCCAAAACAAAACATTTTTTATTGTGAAAATTACAACTTGCTTGAGGAAAAGCAGAACATTAAAAAAATGAAAACTGTTTGGATAGAAACTCTGATGATTGCAATTGTAACACAACATTGTAATGTTGCAATAGGGGAGAAGTCAATGATAAATACATATAGGACCCTCAATACAGTAGACATAAGGAGAAAGAAATATATAAATATCCAGAAGTGAAAGGGTGAGCTTGCTAGGGAGATACTGAATTATGCAGAAATCCAAACATAGATAGTTGGTGTAATCTCAAATCTATCAGCCTTGACAGTATCCTTTTAAATGACTCCTTAAAAATGTTAATTGCACATCATAGGCAATTCAGGAGTGACATTTCTGCCATTGAATGTCATGGGGACATTTTTCCTTTTATTATCCTTGAACAGGAGAAATGAACTATGGGCGTTAGCCACCAAATAACTGTATCATGAAATGTAATGGATCTACCTCCAATATTTATGTTGGTTCCGCTTTGAATAATCTTCTTTTTAAATTTACAATGAGTGAGAGCTGTGGATGGCATTAAGAAGGCAGCGTTGTTAAGCTTTGCTTTATGAACTGTAAAACAAAGGTTTGTCCATCAGACTTCTGGAACTATAGATGCTGAAAGCCCTGGGGTCCATGATTTTTGTAAATTTGAATAAGAGCTGGTTTATAACTGCAGACTGAAGATGTTGGTCACATTTTAGTCTAATTTCCCCAGGACATTCACTAGCATCAGCTCTCTCCATCATACATTTTTGTTTTAAACATTCAGAAAGGAAGGGAAGGGAAAAAGAAAGGGAAAACAGACATAGACGAAGAAGGGAAAGTGGAATAAAACATTCTCGCAACCACTGCTGGCATTTTAGGATTTTCCACTGTGAACTCAAAACAGGGATTCTTTGTCTAAGGTGGCTGTTGCAGCTTCCTCTCCCTCTTTACCCCTTCAGGGGAAGGGAAAAGATAGAGAGCAAAAGCTAAAACTTCCTTTTTTATTGCTGTCTAACCTATATTGCCTCTGCCTTACTTTAGGAAACTTCCCTGTTTATGATGGGGTGTTTGGAGGTTACTCAGTGTCAGATGTGCTGCCTTACCATTTTCCCCATCTCGGTGGAGTTCTTTGATTAACATCAGTGTGCACCTTATCCTACACTTTTCTGGCTTTGGGTTGGTTTTTTTTCCTCTCGTATCTTTTGAGGACAGATTTGGTGAACTGCATGCATAATGTACATTGAGGGGTATTAAATGTGTGTTCTTCCTGAATATCTAAACGTTTCTTTTTTTTCTTTTTTTTTTTTTTTTTTATGGTCACCATGTAAAGGTCAACCTGACGATGGCAAAATAGTGAATTGAAGGATGGAAGGCTTAATGTGAGCAACATTGACAAAACTCCCCCTGCCCTCCTGTCCTTCACACTTCTCCATGCACAGCCTTGGTTTTACACTGCTTGTCACAGTTTTATACTATAAACTCTTAATACACTGCAGCAAAGCTGTGCTGAGAGATGGTAAAATGTTCCTTTGCAAGTTTGACCTTGCAAGATCATACTGCATAGTTGCAGTTTACAGAGATTGTGAAAGAACAAAATATTATAACTCAGCATTGTGATGATAACTTTAGGACATACATATTCAGAGTGGACCGGTCTTTACAATTATCCAGGACAGTGTCCTGAAATGTAAGTATACCTGCAAATAAACAGTAGATCTGAATTAGACCACTACATCTGACTCTGCTCTCCTGTCAGTTTTCACCTATGTTATTGCCATTTACATGGAGTTTCAGCTGAGCTCAATATTTATTCTACGGTTACTGCTCAGACTGTCTTTACCTTAGACTAGTTTGGTTTTTTGCTTTACCCTGATTGTTTTCTACCTTAGCATAGTAAATACCACGTCAACAGCATACAACATTGAAGAGAATTTACAAAAGAAGAGTAGGATTAAAGGAGTATATCATGTATTCTACAAATACTAATAAGGGGAATAATACGGTCTGAGACAGGAGATGTGACCTGAGATTGCAGAAAAGGAATATATTCCTGCTGCAGACTGCTCCTTAGTGAAGCCTGCAAAAATATATTGACTTTCTAGAAATAAAACTACTTCTCCACCTTCCTCAGGCTGATATTCTCTAGCTCTAGATTGTACACAGTATTATTCAATTCCCTGCAGCTTCTAGGCCGGGGGACTCCACACAAACTGAGTTCGCTCTGTGATGAAATTGCAGCTGTTGAGCTTATTTCTCAAAGGACGCAGCTCATTTCAAGATCCTTTACTCTCTGTTCAGGCAGCCTCACAGACACCTAGAAAAGCTCTTCAGCTAAATTGGAGGTCTCTTCAGATGGCTGCCACCAACCAGTTGATGACAGTTACTTCTGAGCTGAAAAATCCCTTTACCTTCTTTGTGCACTTGAACTTGAGAACTGCAATTGTGCCCAAATGGAATGTAGGGGAGAGCATGGGGCTGTCGCCCACAAGCTGGACTTTTCTTTGCCCCATGAACTTTGTTCACGGCCAGCAGGTTTGAAAAACTACTGTATTTCACCTTTGGGTTATTTCCTTCATTGTTTCACCGTAATATTCAATGCTTAATTATATGGTTTTTTTCCTTTACTATGCCATTAAATGTGTGCTTTCATTACATCCATTGCCTCTGCGAAATGCAGATATTTTATCAACTTTACATACCTGTTGAATGGCTAGCTTTCTAGGTGTTTTGTCAGTATACAAGTGCAGCTACCCTGTTGAAAAGGAATGGGGCTCTTTATGCACAAATATTTTTGGAGTTGCAAGCCTAGCCCTAAAGCAGATGTGCTAGCAGAACGGTAAAAAACCCTGATAGTAAAAACTATAGGAACTGGAATCTGAAGACACCTGACTTGTAAATTAGATGTGCATATCACACATCTGATTTACATCGGCAGTTACATGTAAATATGATTTCTCTTGCCACCTGATTCATAATGCAGTTTCATCTTCAGTTCGCTTCAAAACAGGTGCAAATGCTTGATACACACACATCTACACAAGCAATACCTGGAGGGATGTTGTGCACAGCAATCAGCAGTTAGGCTGCATCCCTTTCTTTGATCAATGTGTCATTTGAGGGCATAACAGACCACAGGTGTCTGGTACAGTCCAGTATTAGTAACCAGTTATTAAAGAAATCAACTGGTCAAGTCAACAGCAACTGACACATCTTCACTGGAAGGGGTAGCCTGTTTGGGGCTACTCCAGTAACCAGACCCTTCTACGTCTCTGTGCCATTTTGATCATATTTTCAAAATCTCATTGCTAATTGTGGGTATCTTGACTTTTTTATATCCCTCCAGAGAATCGTGGTTTGGCACCTGGCAGTGCATGCTCAAGAAACCGGTGACCTGTCTCTTGAGCCATGCTGTACTGTGGTTTCTGCAAGTAGGGCTTGGTATGAATGACAGACACAAGTGGGGACTGAAAGAGGAGGCTGAGTCTGTCCAACTCAAAACCGGGTTTAGTAAATGGAGTACCTTTGTCTGTATCAATTCCAGGGGTACCCTTGCTTACCAGTGGAATAAAACACACGTGCAAGGTATTTGTAATCAGAAAATCTGTTATGTAGGCTGCTTTTTCAAAGGTGTTCTCTGAATACATTTCACTGGCTGCTTCCAAACTACTAAAGAAAGCAATTAAAAGTGAATGATAAAACATACTTTTGTGTATTTGATCTCGTTGTGCTGCTTTCAGCAGGCTGAAAGAGCCATATAATCCAATGTTGATGGTCAGAATGATTCTGACTTCCTTTCTCCATTTGAAAGCACTGGGTTTGGAGTAAATCTCTGCTCAGGGTCTCTTTTCCAGTGATGTCCCTTGGAAGATTTTTAGTGCTTACACATTTGCTGTCTCCAAAAGAGGAAAATACTGCTTACTTACAGTGATTCTGGAGAGATTCCAGCGCTGTATGAATACTAAGTAGAAAATGTCCTTCTTGGAGGCAGGAAGAGATGATGAATCACTGTGAAAGCTTATTTCTTGACCAATCTGCCTATGTATTTTGGTATCTGAAATTATAATGAAGACATTAGCAGACTAATATCTTATGCAAACCGAATGGAAAATGTAATAAAGGTGGGAGATGATGATAGCTCAGTACTGGGATTTGCACGTAGGCTTTATACGATGGCACCAGTCTGAGGCAGAGGGTCACATGCCTGCTTCCTTTGGGAAAAGGGAAAAATCAATCTCATCTACCTTGTGCCTGGATGTGATGTAGTATCAGAGAAGACTAATAAGCCTGCTATCTTGACTGCAGCATTTATGGGTGATTAGTGACTCTAAAAAAATGCTCTGCATAGAAGGAAGAAATTGGTGAGTTATCGTGATCCCCAGTCAGGTCTCCCTGCTTTAGGGACTGTCTCGTTCAGCTTTCTGCCTGTCCAAGAGAGGAGCATTTCTGTTTTTCTGTACTCTAATTAGCAACATGACTTCTGCTGTTTGTTCTGGGATAGCAGTTAACATCACTGAGATTAGCATCTGTGGGCAAGGCCTGTACAGAGAAGTCATATAGACACTGCATACTCTTAAATATTTTTTTTTGAGATACAAGGAAACATCATTCACCTTGTTCAACTGGGAAATAAAGGCACAGGAAGATCACGCCCCAGGCTCTCTCTGCCTTATGCCACCCAGACAGTGCATATTTCATCAGCTAAGAATTCCCCTCACAAGTGGGACCTCTCAGCATAATGCGGCAGTTCAACCATGAGTGGTCTGCTGACCCTTCCCTATGTGGCATGTGGTTGAACCCCACAGAGATCCTGGGGCTCAGGACCAACATGATAAAAGTGCCGGATTCAGGTGCCTAAAGTAGCAGACACACACTAGAGGTTTTTTAAAGCTCCATGATGCTTAATTCCTATTGATTTTATTTTCGCTGTAAGGATCTGTATCTTCATGTCTTGCCTGAGGTCATTAAAGGATGCTGTGGAAGAGCTGGGAAGTGAAATGAGGTTTTCTGTCTCAGGCCAATACCTTAATCAAAAAGCTATGTTTTATATCACAGTTTATGACAAGAAAGCTAAGAAACCTTATTAACTAATATAACTCTCATCTGGACTGTATGAAGAAATCAAGTACAGCATTATATCATCCTTTTGGAGTTATACATGTGTATTATGTTATGTTGCTCAAGAGTTTGCTAAGTTGTACCTTGAATATTTGCCTTTGAAGACCTTCATAATACTTTTAATGTGGTAGTTTTCCATGAAATTATGACCTCTGTATCTGTTAATTGCCAAAATAGATCATCCTTTTCTTTCTCCTCAGCTGGTTTTTATGGTTTAAAGCTGAAAGCTAGGCTAATATTGCAAAATAAGAAATTTAAACTGCATTTTGTCTCCAGTAGTTGGCATTCTTCTTTAACTACCACATCCTTTCCACAGTTTTTCAAAAGGATTACCTCTGCAATAGTTCTTATTAAGGACCTGCTGAAAGAAACTTGCATTAAACATTTGTACTGTGTTTGATCAAGTCTTTCAGAGGGTAAATGGGTGGCTCAAGGTCCCACTGGTGGATATTACAGCATTTAGCTCGTAGTTGTCTGATTCAAAGTAACCTGGGTTGCTGATGACCCACCCTTTGTTAGCGTTGAGTGCTGACTACATAAGTGAATTGATGTGCAGAGAGCTGCCCACATAATTTTATCATCTTTAAAATCATCATCAGTCACACTTTCCAGATCAGGTTCTAATCTCTGTGTTTTCTTAATTTTTCTTCAATTGCTGTGCTTCATCCTGATCCTAGGGTGTGTCCATTGAGGATGGCCCAGTTATCAAATGTGGTTTGGAAAAGGTGCAGGAGGAGCAAGCAATTGGAAATAACAGGAATAGAGTAACATGTGTCCTGTATCCCATTATAGTCTTTTCTAAGATGGGAAGAGGCATTGGTGTATACATCTAAGTGGGCTGAAATACAGATTGTTCTGGGGTCCAGTTTAACCATTGGCTTTTGATGAGAGTTTTCTCTCCGTACACTGTAGTAACATAATTCAAGACATTAATTTTAGTGAAGAGTAAGACGTACAATGTAACTGAGCGATAATGAGGTTTGTACTCTTTTCAATTTTTTATGTCATTTAGTAAGTGCTGATCTTGCATTAAGATGTCACTGTCGAACTAGATAGCTTAAAGAGGGAGCTGCTAAATTTTCAGTGGGTCGAAGTCTTCTTGGATCCCTAGGCACTTTCAGTAAAAATCTGTTGGAATAAAGGATGACTAAAAAATGTTTTTAATCTAGGCTTTTCAAAATTTCTCTTTTGAGAGCCACTGTAATAAATCGAAATTATTGATTTAGCCCATAGCAGTCCTAGAATTCACTCATTTAAGAGTCGAAAGTGCTCTATTACTCAGCGCAATAACCCAACACTTGAAATCTCTCATCAAAGACTCCTGGTCCACACATGTAGCCAGGCATTCAACAAAGATTTCTGTTTGTTTATGGATCCTACATCAGCTGAGATCTCTGCACTGCTTTTCTTAGTAATTATCTGCCTTCCTTCTCCCACCCTGTGAAAGGCTTTGCAGCACTGGGCCTGTGGTTCACTACTTCTGCGCTCAGCGGAGCCCTGGCCATGTGTGGCCAGTACGAGCCATTTCAGCATTGCCAGATCTAACATCATTCCACCTCTTACTAGACTAGAGAAACAGAATCTGTTTTGCATTCTAGCATCTGTGGTATTACCTGCATTATGAGTCTATCCATGGGCTTACATGTGGGTTGTGTATACGTGATACCATGTTTTAAATCCCCTGTGTTGAAGAGAGGGTTAAGTACAGCTTTTGATACAGCCAGTCCTGGGTATCCATATAAGAAAAATCTCCTTCCAAGGGTAAATATTTCTCAGAACACTGAAGGTTTGAATGATCAATGAATAGTTGCAAAGGAATACTTAATATCGTACTCAAAAATATTCTAAAATCAAAAATCCTGGTTAAATTAACACTAGCTGATATCAGAAGTGTGTGTTCTGTCCATATAGTTGGCAAGAGCTGGTGAGTTCCATGGTAGTTTCTCCCTATGTCACTTCTGTTTTGCCTTTTATGCGTTTTTTATTGTCTTTCCATTAACAGAATATTTCTGTTCCACCTTCTTTTTCTGAAACTGTGCTCCTTGGAAGCATTCACACAGCTCTGCAGCACAGTTCCTCCTCAGTCTCCTGGGGTAGTAATTTACTGCTAGCCTATGCCAGTAGTAAATTACTAACCCCATCACTAACTTGCTGGTTCAGCTGCTGTAACCAATAAGTAGCACCTAATCATTTCCCATCTGCTCCAGCAAAGGAGGTTCAGTGCTCCTCTCTTACGCCCGTGTGCTCAGACCCAGAGCCGGTGTGGCTGTTTAGCAGATCAAAGGGAGTCCTTACTCCCTTGCGCAAGCGCGTGGTCCAATCTAGCCCTGAATGATTAGCATATTTATAAATTAAAATAAATCCAAGGAGTGAACTGACCCAGGGGAGCTCTCAGTCCAATCAAATTAGATTCATATATCCACCCCAGAGCAATTCCTTAGAAGCCCTGCCTTCATGAAGCTTCATTTGTAATCACTACGTGCTGTGTACTTCAGAAAAGTTTTATAATTACTTGCTGTTCCGGCTGCTGAGCAGTTCTAAATGTTAGATATTAAGGAATTGCTGTTTCAGTCAGTGAACAAGCTCTGAACATTAAATGTGCTTCATGAGAAGTTTTTTTCTCAGCCATTACACATCTCTGAAGGCATAATTTTTTTTCAAGTGGATGCTTTCCCAGCTGTTGATCATCTCTCTGTTTCTTCTGTATGAAGAGAGGAGGAAACTGATGATAGTGTGACACTGTATAAAGGCTTTAGCGCTGTGGGGGGAGATGGGTGCATTACTCACAAATGCAGGCATTGAAATAATTATGGAGGTCATCCTGAGAAGGTGCCAATAAAACCTTTATCTTGTATCATGCATATTTTGAGACAGTTCCCTGGAGAACTTCCCAAATGCTTCTGCATGTGTGCATGCTGACTGTAGCAAGCCTGAACAAAGGTTTGCACTGCAGGTGATCTCAGGAATCATGTAGAAAAGATGAGGTCACCTCATACTGTCCGTTTTCAATCATAGGACATCATTACAAGGGAGTGTGGATACCTAGATATGGCCAGCTACAGGAGGCGGTGGTCTGTCCACGCTGCAGTTAAGTGTGCCATGAAATGCCACATAGAAACAGGATGCCCAAAGATTTTGTTCTGGATATTTCCCCTGCGTAGCTCAAAGCCAGGCTCGAGTGTGTGCTGCAGGTAAACAGTGTAGAGAGCTCATGAGCAGAACACCAGGCAACTCAGAAATTGTCTGAAGGAACAGGGAAAATGAGGTGTTGTGAATGGAGAGCTGGGAGGCAGGAGGTGATCAGCCCTCACCTAAGTCAATGCATCAGGAATCAGTGGGCTGGCTGGAAATGAGCTCTTTCTCACCTAAAGCTTCCCACCTAGACCTCTCTGATCCTACCAGTAGAGTTGTGGGGCTTTTGTTGTAAAGCTGCACATTTCACATCTGCTCAGAGGCTATTTAGAGAAGTGTAGACTTCTTGATCAGGAAAACTTTCCTGACATATATTATCTCTTAGAACAGCTTTGATGTGTGCAACAATGTATTCTCTATTTAGCGTAAGTGAAAGCACTGAGATAGTCAATCACATGTAAAAACTTCTCTGTCAGTTACTAAGCATCAGATCTAGAAATGGTGAAAATAATGGCATTTCAGGTGTCATTAATCTAAGGCATAATGGTGCCTTTAACAGCTAAATGAACACTGTAGCTTAGGTGATTCAGGTATCTTTGCATATAATCACGCTTTCAAATAAGTTACAAAGTTCAATCCAGTATGTATTCATTTTGAGATGTCCCAGAAGTGTGTAAACTACAGTTATTGCAGTTGCCTTGTATTTACAAGCTGTAAGATTTATTTAGTAGGAACTCTTCAAACGGGAATAGGCCGGTCTTGAGTTATGAATTGCTAAACCCATCCATCTATCGCATTACTACACAAAATCACTCTTTAAATGCATGGAGGAAGTATACCACTATTGCAAAAGTGTTACAATGTCTCTATTTTGACACAGCACAAAACCAGCAAGGAAATAAATTTAAAGCATTAGGCAGTATTAAGACTTTTCAGAGTAAGCCATCCAAATGAAAACCCATAATCAAAATAATAGTAATTATCAGGGGAACGTATTTGCTTTCAAAGTAATCATGCAAAGTAAAGCACAGAGTATGTCTTAAGTAATAAAAAATGGTGATTTCTGTTCAGAGGTAAAAAGAAAGTCTAGCACTTGAGAATTTAAGTGCTTTGTACATGATTGGTTCTTGATGGATTTTCTCAGAAATGGGCCTTCGTGTATTGTACATAAAAAAAGAGGAAAAATTGAAGCTGTTATGTGATGAATGCATCCAAAGGTGCGATGAAGCTGGGATTGGGTTACTGAAGCTAGGAGGATGCCTGTCTTTCTCTTCATTTTAAAATTATTACAGCGTAGGGTTAGGTTGAAGTAATATTCTGTGACATATTAAGACTTTCTACACCGTGGAAAGACATTTGGAAAGTTCCAGAAAAGTTAATGTATAATTTCTGATGCAAATAATTTGACTTTTTTTTAAAAAATTAAACTAGCAGATAGTCTGGCAAATTTCTTTCATATATTCTTTTTATTTCTGATGTAGTTAAAGAAATTTAATGTGAGGGAAAGAATTTCAGCATGTCTTTTCGTATTTGTTATTCAAATTAACTTACGCCTCCTGACTTCGTAGTATATTTTACCTGCCATTGCTTTGTTCTTTCCATTTGGTCTCAGCTGCCTGGGTTTTTGATTTTCAGAGCATACCTCTAAGTTTAAACTAATCTTGTCATTTTGCCATTTAATCATGTTAATTTTTTTAACGGCTTCCATGCAGCATATATGAACTTCAGCTGCACTGAGTTTCATTGCTAAGGATTTGTGTGATTTTGGTGGTGGACATAAACAATGAATCTTGGTTTTCTTTTTAGCTACACTAATTCTGGGCTCTTCAGTCTTCATGAGCTGCACTGGACTTAACTTTGGTTGATCGAGGTCAAATCCGTCTTGCAGTAGGGTTGAATCATACTTGCAAAATCATAAAAAACATGTAATGAAATAAGTATATTTTGCCTTCATCAGATACAATATCCTGGATTTTATCCCTCCACATAGTGTTCATAGTAAGGGCAGCTGACCCATTTTGAATAATTCCAGTTTGTATGCTCTGAAGAAGTTGTAGATTGAAAAAAGCCTTGTGTTATATCTGCATATAAATAGCTGCATTTTCCAGTAGCTAATATGATTCACTTCATTTGCCTTCTTCAGCGAAAGTAATAGTTCTTCCCTTTCCCTGTTTTCCTCTTTTCAGAAGTAACAGTTTATTCAATGAGGTCGTGCAGATGAACTTTGAAATAGCCAGTTTCAGCAGCCTTTCTGGAACGCAGCCCATCACCTGGCAGGTGGAATACCCTCGGAAGGGGACAACAGACATAACCTTGTCTGAAATCTTCATCTGCCAGAAGGATCTTGTTGGAATTGTTCCATTGGCGATGGTAAGAAACTGCTTCAGCATGTTGCTCCATCCGATCTGTATGTGGTCTGAGAAGACGTATACCTGGCCTCAGATAGACTGGCAAAGGAGTGCTCTCTGCCCTGCCTCCCCGTTTGTAGCTGTATAGGACTACTTGCTAAAACCATGCCCTCATTTAATGGTCTGCATACATTACACAACTGCAGTTCTTATAAACTTATCACAGAGGAAAGAGATGCTGCCACTTTAAAAATCTCTCTCAGACTTTAAATCCTGAATTTCTGTCATGCATGGTTCCCTCCAGGCTACCAGCTGGTAACACAAAGCCAAGCAGATTTACCTTCCCATTTCTGATTGCCATTATGTGGCTTGAACTTGCAAGCTCTAGGGCAACTTTAGAGGGCCTTGAGCACCTTCTGTTAAAGCCTAAGTTGCTTGGTCCATAGCAAGCTGAGGCTGATCCTCATTTCACTGGCTATTTCACTAATAGTGTAAGAACCTGTGGTTTCAAGGAAGAAACAGAAAATAATAATAGCCTCAATAATAGATGTAAGAAAAATGAACTATAGACTTTTATGTAGAAAAATGCCTTGGATTAAAATCTACTTGCTCTGCTCAGTGTTATAGCACTAGTTGTGGGCTACCTACCTCCCCATGAAATCATACCTGTTGCCTGTCTCTACAAGGCTCACAAATTTGTGGAAGCAGTGTCTCTGTCTCTTCCTCTGGCCCAGGGAAGATAGAATTACTTCTACAAAGCAAGGCTGGGACAGTGGGAACACTGAGACTTAGCAGTTAGGGCCCCTTCCCGTGAGTGAACAACCTAGGATTAAATTCCTGCTCCAAGTCAAGCAAACAAGAAATTTCATTGGAGTCTCCAACATCTCAGCTACACTGTTTTTCTGTAGGCATTTTATTTTCTGTGGGATTTAGGTACAGGCTGAGAACTTTTTCCATGCTCACAGGTGAAGTAAGCACTGAGCATTTATTTTGGAAGTCCTCCTGAACCGCAGGAAAGGGAAAAGCACAAAGCTGCCAGCTACCTAGAACAGGACCAAGTGGCAATTAATAGAGGAACTGCACGTGCTACCATTAATCAATGTTAGAGCTCAGGATTTGGAAGAAGAGTTAGACATATCCATCCCGCTTGTGAGTTTTGCCTCTCCTGTGTATAATCTTGGTGGTGAAATTCGGGCAGTCTTTTCTTTGAACAGTGTTCAGTGGTTTGCAGCAGATAATTAGATGAGTATTATTTCCTGGAAGTCACAGTCTTCAATATATTCTTCCCCTTTGAAGAGTAAAACTGCTGCTCATAACAAATGAGGTCATGCCCAGCAATTTCCTGATCCAAAGTCCGTTAAGTCAGCAGAAAGCTCATGCTACATTCCAGATCTGAGAGGGAAATAATTGTCCTCATTACCTGTGGAGTTGAACAGGGAATACATATTTGAGCATCTGTCCTGTAAAGACTTGAAAATGCACGTAAGGAGGGCTTTTGTGGTCAGATTTTATTTTGAGATAGATGCTTTCCAGTACCAAACTATAAACATCTGTCTGCTGGCAGACTTCACATCTTCTTGTTAATTTCTTGAAAGAATTCATCAGCTCATTCTCTGTATTCCATATCTGAGGGAATCAAGATTTTTTTTTTTAATATATCCTATCAAGGTTTAATGCCTTTGCACTTGCACAGAAGGTTCAGGATTTGCTTGCAGACTTGTGTCTATCCTAGATTAAAATGCATTGACCTACAAGGGTTCCTTTAAGAGCCAGAGGTTTAATGAATGAATTTAGTGTTGTATAAATCATATAAGGTAAGATCTTTTAATCCCAACAGATGTACCATTAGGCACTCTGGGTTGTGCAAAGGGTTCAAACAACGAACTCATTAAACCTTTCTCTTTGCAAAGCTTTCTTATGTTTGTTTATCTCATTTCTGTACCTTGCAATAATACTTGGCTGGAGCCAAAATACACTGTGTTAACAGAATCCAGTCGGGTGGGATACCCATGCAAAATTGGCTTTGCTAGCAGGATGTTGGTAGATAAAGGGAATCTTCAGAGTTTTCTGTTAGCTGACACCGCATATCCAGCCAGGGTGCTTTCTTCATTTAGGCGTTAATCTGTAGCTGAGCTGATTACCTGACAGTTCTTCTGTTCAGAAACAAGAGACACCCTGAAAAGAGAGAGGGTGGTACTGTATCTGCTGAGAAGTCGGACCGTGCTCTTTATCTTAACTACACACTGTAAAGCAACAGCGCATTGTTGCACACAGACATTAGATCTCAATGGGTATCAGCAAGTCTTTTTCATAATCCTCTAGAGGGTAAAGTAGATTTTGTTGATTTAAGAATTGGAGAGTTCCTGCAGCAAAACTGCTAACATCAAAAGTAAAATCTGTCATTCCGTATTTTTAAAGGTGGCCAAAAAAAGGGAAAGAAGGAGCTGCCCAAAGATACTGTACTGGATTAGGCTGTAGGATCTGATTGAGTCTCTGCCATAGGTCTGATGGGCATCCTAGTCAGTCTTTTGAGGATGAGTTCAGCAAAATTTTACTTGATTTGAGTATAACATAGGTTGTCTCTGACTCACAAAGTAAAGCATGTCTCACATGAGCCATTCCAAACTTACAAAGCAAGAAAGATCATGCATCCTTTATTGCCCTATGCCTGATTACGTTACAAAAAAGTAGTAAGATGAAAAACAAGTGGCCTTCAAAAGGTTAGTGCAGTTGTGTTGCTACCGTATTTTGGAATGAAAGAGATTAAAGAATTGATGTTGTCAGTAAGAACTGAACCTGGGATTTTAAAAGAGCCTTATAGGACTTGGATCAGTGGAGCAAGTAGGTAGGATACAGTTGCTGAAAAATCAATGGAAATTCATCATACAGTCAAAAGAGAGGGGTTTAGTACAATCCATACTCAGTGTGGCTAACTACCGGGCTAATTAATGTATACAAGTAAGAAACAACAACCCATTGATGCTGCTACAGTGAACACTACAGTGAAATAAAAGGAGCAAGAGATATCAAAATTACTGGGCTGAAAATAAGTGTAATAACTTTTTCCCAGAAAAAAAGAGATGTAAATTTGAGGTAAGTATGTTTTTTTCCTGAGCTCAGAAGTTAATCAGTCTGAGTAATTTTGGAGGACATTTCACACTTCAAGCTATTTAGAGAGAAAAATGAGACAGAAAAGTTAGGAAAATGTAATTCTGATTGGTTCTGTTGCTTTCAGGAAATATATCCCACTGTCTGCTGACAGGAAAAAAACTATCCCAAAGATTTAATCTTCCAGTAGAGAAGATCTACTGTCTGTGTTGGGCCCTATTCTAGCATTTCTGATTTCATATTACTTGTTGCAGGATGGATTAGGAAACTGCTTTCATAGGAGCTTAATTAATTATCTCCTAAACTGCTTTTGAAAACATCCTCAATTAATCACAAATAACCTCAGAACTTGCCAATTCAGGTGTACAAGGTTGCTTAACTAACTTCCCACATTTTCCTCAAATTTCTATCTTGTCACGAGCAAATGCAGCCAGCTATATTCTTTTTACCACTTGACTGGATTAAAAAACAAACCCAAAGTCATTCACATTTGTAGCATGCGCACACACACAAATCCTGCTGAAGAAATCTGTATGTTTGTGTTCAACATGGGATTGTGTTTTAGGAAATTTAGCGAGATTTCTTTTCGTGCTTTAAATGGATGATTTTTAATACCATTAAATTTTGCTTTGGGCTAGAGCAAGGTAGAAGACCTGTGTGTAAGTTCATCGTCTGATGCTGGTAAAGCACATCAGTGTTAAAGGAGAACTCCTTCCTGGGAGGTAGATTGGCAAATCAATGGTTTAATATTTATGCAAGACCATCTGGGTCCCTGTATACGAAACTGAAGTAGTTGTACTTCGATAGCAGGATAAACCGAATTAGTTCATCTCTAACTGTGACTTGCATGAAATCCAGACATTTAAAGTACTAAAGCATAAATGCAGTGTCAGGAATCTAATCTGAGAGTTCTAGTCTGAATTTACTCCAAAAAGACATTTGTCACCATGGGAAGCCATGTAACTTGCTCACCCATGCATACTTCCTCCTTAAAATAACACTAATACTACATTTTCAGTGGGTCTTTCAGACTTAATTCTTCAGGCTCTATAATCCATTGATAACTGCTTGCAAGCAAATCAAAGTTGGAGCAGCTCATGGGCATTTCATAAAGGTTGTTGCTGCTGTTAAACATGCTCAGAAGTTTGTCTTTCCTCCTCAGCTCTATCAGTGGGTCTAATAAAAGATACAGTCTATCTCTACATGTCCCGCCTCTCTACTGATGGTGTTTCATTAGGAAGTGCTTGGTTTGTGTGTACCTCTCTTTACATTTGGAACTCAATGTATTGACAGTTCTGCTGCAAAAGTAAGTGAATGGACATCTAAGATGCAGAGCTGTGACTCAGCAAAACCACTTTTTGACATTTTAATATATGCTTGTTAGCTTGCTTTCCATTAAAACACAGATGAGCGAAAATTTAGCTCCCAAAGCAATGTTTGTTTTATATACACATTTATGTATGCCATTCCCTAAGGTAAAGATTTTTTTAAGGTATTTCATTGTAATGAAGTCCCTGTAATACCATTTTAAAATATGGACCTAAATAAATAGAGTTTTCATCCCTGCGCAGTCTGTGCACCGTAAAGCTCTGTCTGTTTCAAGGTCACAGAAGTGCAGAATTCTCCTTTTAATCTTTCAGTCTTGAGTGAACTGGGGGGCAACAGGCACTGAGGAGCTTTCCAGAAGATAAAATCTGAGGCTATATAAACACATCCGTTTCCTGACTTGCTTATCACAAACACACGAACAGATAATCTACGTATCAAACTTTTCAGCTGGCAGGTATTGTCTCAGATAATTTAATTATGAATCAATCACATCAATGTAACACTGTGAGTTTAAGGAAATGTATTTGATGTAAGACCGTCCTTTTACTATTAGTAATACTAACTGGGACAACTTAAATCAAATCTGAAGCCCTAAATAATACCATGAAGTCAAGAGTTTTTAGAGTTCAGTTACAAGACTGCGTGCTCTGCACAAAAGCCCAGTTACAATCTTCTGATGTTAAGGGAGAAGCAGTAACCGAGATCACTTAAATGCCTGCAATTACCATCATGGCAGGTTAAAATTGTTTAAACAAGGATAGCATTCCTTCGTTTAGATTTACGGTGGATATAATTTCACTGAAGTTTGTGTCATTGCTCTATATTTATACCAGATGAACTCAGGAGCCCACGTACCGGCTTATAAATTGGCCGCGTCACATCGTGCGTTGAGCTGTGACTACCAATGCATATTGATTAATCTTATCTGTTAAGAATTGGCTTCTTTGTTGTCTGCCCATCAGGAAACAAAAGCAAAAAAAGGGTGAGCTGTTGTTCATTGATCTTAAATTGTTCAGAAGATGCAGACGACATAAAGAATTCAAAATGGCTCAATTTAACAGTGCCTTTTTAATTCCCAAGTCGTCATTTCTACAAGCCCTGCACTTTTGCCTCTAGCTTCGGTTTTCCTTTTCTTCACTACAATCACATTCAGTCCTACCTTTTGCAGGAAATGAGAATGGATCAATAAGGCTATCTCAGCTGGCTGGAATTAATTTTTCCATTGGGTCGAGTTTGTATGTCATTTTCTATGCAGCACAACAGTATGTATAATTTCCTCTTCCACCATCCCTTATATCTGACAATGCTATTGAATGGATTACTTTGAGATTTTTAAAGTGCTGAGGAGAGATGGAGTCAGCTAGCTTCCAGATATTTAAATCGTTCTTTAAGAGATGTCTGCCATATAGAGAACTTTTGGGTTTCTTTGCTAATTTTCCTGCCTGTATTAGAGAGATATTGATACGAGGCTTAATATGTATGCTTCTCAGCCTCGACAAAAAATTGCAGAACAATGAAAGCATACAGTGAGACAGCCAGCGACTCAGTTATTGGATGCTTGGTGTTGTGGCAATACCTAAATGCTCGCCTCAAAGAGGAGTGTCTCACAGCACTAAATGCTGCACAGACAAATGACAGACAAGTCAGAATCCTCTAGAAAATTCTCAGTCCACAAGCCAAGCTGGTGAAAGTCAAGGTGTTGTTCAAGGTTGGATGAAACTGAGCTCCGTGAATGGGAAAGGAGGGACAGCGCAGCTGACACTGGGATGTAGGATCACACTTCCATCTTAACATAGCAGGCATAGGGATTTGAGATCCCCCAGCCAGTCCGTGCTTGATGCCGATCACTTGTGCATGTTAGAAGAGTACTGTCATGGGCTCTTTCTTCTGATGGTATGGCAGAGTGCAGGGCTGCATGGAGATAGCCAGGTGCTTCTATGCTGATTCTCAGCATTACAAGTTACCCTGGATCGAGTCCACATTGTGCTGCAGACAATTTTGGTATTGGTTCATGGCACTGCACTGTGTGACATGTGAAGTCTGGAGATTCTTTTGTTCTTGTGATTTATTGGGCAGGATTTGAAGACTGCTTTAAGTATTGGTTCAGGTTCGTGATACTGCTCCATCAGAAGAAGACATCTTAAATAACAGTTTATATTTGAAATGACAGCTGATTAAAATTCTGATTGTTTAACATAACCACAAAGGCAATTTCACAGCTGCCACACACATGTGAGCAGAGACTGTGCAGAGCCATAATAATGAGCCAGCAGAAAGGGAGCTCTGGACCCAGATGGTAAGTGCTTCAGAAGGACGTTCCAGGGCTGTGTATTTTGATGCTGTAGCTGCTAAGGACTGTATTCACCCTGTGTGCCCTCCCCTGCTGCCTTCACTGCCAGATCAGATGGAGGAGGGCAGAGAAGCGCTTCTCAGCAGGAGCAGGAGACCAGTTTCAGAGGCTGATACTCTGCAAAAGTTTGCAGCTGAAACACAACTGGAATTTAAAGGCAGAGAAGTTACTAATTTGTAAGACTGTAGCGTGTGTTAAGTGATTCAGACTTTGACCAGAGTTCACCCGTGGCCAACAATGGGAGGCAAATGTGGAAGTTAATATACTAGTTTTCATCTAAACTAGTGCTCTCTCATTAGCTTTAGCTAACAATCAGTTGTCTTGACTTAACTGATAAATACAAGTCCAGGCTCTGCCCAAACTTATTCCAGACAGCAAACATTTGTGGTTTACCCTAGAGAGTAAATGGTCTCCACCTTCTCATGCTGTCATTTAAAAGGGATGCCAGGCCGACCAGTGACTACCAGAGAGACCAGGTATGTTTGCAAACACAGCAGTTGCTCGCCAGTTTGAGTATTAAGACCCATACCGAAAAATAGGAACAATTTCTCTTAATTGGCAACTCCTAATGATGATTTTGATCTGTAAAGAGAGTTTTAATATTTCTGGGGAATACCTTGTTCTTCACAATCAGGTGAAATACCTAGCAGAATTATGAATTGTTTAGGCTGCAGTCTAATTAATGAGGTCTTGAGGTGCTCCAGCTTGGACAGTGAGACTATCTAGACAACAAGGAGATGCTTTGCTATGATAGAAGATTATTATAATGGAAGATTTACTTCAACCTACCACATGTCTGTTGGGAATACCATACAGCTGAGAGGGAACCGTCTAGGAGATTCTTGGAGTGTGTCGAGGATAACTTCCTGACACAGCTGGTGAGGGAGCCTACTAGGGAAGGTGCCTGCTAGACATGTTGTTTGTAAACAAGGACTTGTGGGGAATGTGAGGGTTGGAGGCCATCTTGGGCATAGTGATCATGAAATGATAAAGTTCTTGATTCTTGGAGAACCAAGGAGGGGGGTCAGCAGAACTGCCACCTTGGACTTCCAGAGCGCAGACTTTGGTCTTTTTAGGAGCCTGGTTGACAGAGTCCCTTGGGAGGCAGTCCTGAAGGGCAAAGGAGTCCAGCAAGGCTGGATGTTTTCCAAGAAGGAAGTCTTAAAGGTGCAGGAACAGTCTGTCCCCATGTGTTGAAAAATGAGCTGTCAGGGGAAAAAGACCAGCCTGGCTGAGCAGAGAGCTATGGCTGCAGCTCAGGGAAAAAAGGAAAATTTATGGCCTTTGGAAGAAGGGGGAGGACACTCATGAGGACTACAAAGATGTTGTGAGGCTATGTAGAGAGAAAATTAGAAGGGCCAAAGCCCAGCTAGAACTTAATCTGGCTTCTGATGTTAAGGACAATAGAAAAAGTTTCTATAAATACATTTGCAATAAAAGGAGGACTAAAGATAATCTCCATCCTGTATTAGATGGGGGCAGAAACATAGTGACAAAGGATGAGGAAAAGGCTGAGATACTTAATACCTTCTTTGCCTCAGTCTTTAGTAGGAGGACAAGTTGTTCCCTGAGTACTGAGTCCCCTGAGCTAGTAGACAGTGGCAGGGAGCAGAATGAAGCCCCCATAAACCAAGGGGGAATGGTGAGTGACCACTTAGACAGACACAAGTCTATGGGGCTGCATGGGATCCACCTGATGGTACTGAGGGAGCTGGCAGAAGTGCTCACCAAGCCACTTTCCATCATTTATTGGGCCCCTCACTACAAGAAAGACATTGGGATTCTGGAGTGTGTCCAGAGAAGGGCAACAAAGCTGGTGAGGGGTCTAGAGTGCAAGTCTTCTGAGGGGTGGCTGAGAGAACTGGGCTTGTTCAGCCTGGAAAAAAGGAGGCTGGGGGGAGACCTTATTGCTCTCTAAAACTACCTGAAAGAAGGTTGTGGAGACATGGGTGTCAGTCTCTTCTCCCAGGTAGCAAGTGATAGGACAAAAGGAAACGGCCTCAAGTTGCACCAGGGGAGGTTTAGATTGGATATTAGGAAAAATTTCTTCACCAAAAGGGTTATCAAACATTGGAACAGGCTTCCCAGGGAAGTGGTGGAATTACCATCCCTGGAGGTATTTAAAAGACGGGTAGATGTAGTGCTGAGGAACATGGTTTAGTGGTGGGTTTGGCAGTGTTAGGTTGATGGTTGGACTGCATGATCTTAAAGGTCCCTTCCAACCTAGGTAATTCTGTGATTTTAAGATGATGAGTGAGCATGGGGAAAAAAAATCACCAGGACTTTTGTAAGCCTCAGTGTTATAATGAGCTATCCCAAGCATTAAAAAACCCAGCAACTTTTCACCTTCAGTTTGCTATTAGATGCATGTTTGCCTTACCCTGCTTTCAGTTTACAGTTCATTATCCAGCCGGACTCTCATCACTGAGGATGTTTGTCATGGAATTCATTAGGAATCTGTACTTCAAACTCAGTAGTTCTGCTGGAGGGAGATAAAATACTAAAACCTAGGACAGGCTTCAGTACAGGCCTGAGGAGAGAGCTAGCACCGTGCTTCTGGCTCTTTCTCTTTGCCTGTCCAGCAGCTGCTCCAAAGCCATGGGGAGCAGCAGCGGCAATGGGATTTATCTGTTCATAATCCCAGTATCAAAAGGCTCCCAAGACTGCACCAAAGCTTGGGTTACTAACAAAGTCTACTTTGTTAAGCTAGAAGGGCTGTATGCAAAGTTCTTTCTGCGATGCCTGGGCTCTCCAGGTAGGAGCATGTATCCTAAATGAATTAACAGGCCAAAACTTCTACACTGTGGCAGTGGCCCCGTTGCTGCGGTGTGTGCTGTCGGCCATGGGTGAACTGCAGGGCCTGGCAGTGTACATCGGCACAGGCACTGAACATGTCAGCATTGTTTTCCCCTCAGAAACACATAATGCCTAATATTTAAAGCACCAGCACCATAGCATGAGCATCAACAAGCCAGCACACTGGTGAGAGAGGGAATTTCAGCAAGCAATGGAAACAAAAGTAACACTGCCATTAATTTTAATCAGGTCCTAGTCATCTGGTTTGTCCTCTGTATTTTTTTCTCTAGCAAAGCTGATTGTCTTTCTGCAAGATTTGTTACCTCACAGAACAATAATATAGGCTGCAATGATGTAATTTATTGCTGCAATTTGCTTTTGGAAATCCTCTGTTAGTGAAAAATAGCAGCAGCACGGTTTCATTAATTACAGTAGTTGAATATTGAATGCTGACTGTCACTATCGGGATTAGTGACTGTGTTGTACTCCGCTCTCCAAGGCCCTGTAGAGGGCTGCGTATGTTTTGGAGGTTGTGAAATGAGTATTTTAATTAAACTAAATAAGTGTCAAAAATATAATTCAAGTTCACTGGGGAGTTTGAGAAAATAACAGAAGGAAATGTTAACCTGTAAATTCAGTATTGAAAAACACACCAGTGTGTTACTGCACCCCATCGTGTGCTTACATATGGTATGGTTCTGCAGCATAGCCCGTTTGTCTCTACCTTCTGCCCCCAAAGTACTTCTGACAGTTCAAACCTTCAGGTTCATTATTGAGTTTTACTCTCAATATGCCATTCCAGGGAGAACTACTTTATCTCTTTTTTTCCTTAATGTGGCGGTTTTTTACCTTGGCATGTCACTTTTATTTTCATTTGCATAAACCAGTTTTTACCAGGATGTAACTGGGGAAAGAGCATGTGGGCAAAAATCACCTTGTGTGATTTAAAGGTGAATTCTCTCTTCCTTTTGTGTTCTGAAGCAGTGCACAATTGAGTGAAATCCAAAAGGCTTGCTATAACCTCTTTGTGATCTTGAGTTCTCATTTTGGAGAGCTAACAGAAGGTAGAAGGCCTCCTGCTGCATATATTATGTCAGCAGCAGAAACCAAAGCGATCAGTCTAAGACCTGGATGTACTTTGGAATCATTTTGTATAGGGTACTACGTGCCTGTGTGCCAATACCACGAAGTTTTTATATGGCTTGAAGCTTGGATTGAGCCAGCAGAGAAGACTATGTTTTAGATTCTGGATCTGGGACAAAATGTCAATTGCAAGCATTGAAAAGCAGTGACTAACAGTGGAGCTGCCAGCTGGCATGAGATATCCTGCGGCATATGTTTTAAGAATGCCTGGAAGCTTCAGGAGTGAGCTTGGTGTGGTAATAAATAAGTCATTCAAGACTCAGTAATTCCTTCTCACTGCTCTTACCTCATTCAAATTATGGACTGCTCATTAAGCACTGGGAGACACTGATGTGCAAAACCAGGAATTGTCTGATGGACCGGGAGCCGCATGTCTGGAGTTAGTTTCCGCCTCTTTTGGATCTTTGGCAACACTCAGGTCCACAGCAGTTTACTCATCTTTAAAACAGACACAGTAGTTAATATTTCCCATGTTACAATGTAAGTATCTGGCTTACAGGATCATTCTATAGTGCTGATTCTTTATAAAGCATATAAAATTCCCTGCTCAAACACGAATGCCAGTCTCCCCTACTCTGTACTGGCAATGTTGTCCTAGTCCTGAAGAGTAAAAATGTAAGTGAAGCAAGGTTTGTGGCTAGAGGTAATGTCTTTTATTAGGCCATCCAGCAGAGTTAGAAAAAACAGCCAAGCTTTCAAGCACACAAATCTTTTTTCAAGCCTCTTTCAGTGTTGTAAGTTGCTGTGAGATGCTCAGATAAAGATAATGGTCACTGTGGTTGCTCCAGGTTATGCTAACAAAGAAAGTACTGCTTTAAACAAATGGATTTGATCCCTTTGTCCTTCATATCACTGACTTACACAGTGATCATAGCAACCTATTTCAAGGATGCTCCTCTAGCCGTGAACCTCTAGCCAGCATGATCTTGCAAAGCAACCCCTGAAGGTAAAACATGTTTTTGCTTGAGTGAGGAGGAAATAATTGCATCTGTGATTATACATACTTTATATATTTGCTTTGCCTCCTTCTACATATATGCTGGGTTTAGTTCCTATATTTTATAAGGCCCACCAATCTGTTAGACATGTGTCTGATCAATAATTTAATTTTCCTGTGTCACTCTCTCATCTTTTTAACTGTGGTAAGTTTCTGATATCTGTACAGTATCTGCTCTCATTAATGCAATAATCTTGCTCCTGCCGTCTCTGTGCTTTGCTTATGTGGGCCTGCTATGAAGTCAGTGAAATCAATAAACTATTTGAAAAGGAAAAATAATCTAGGGTCAAGGATAGGAAATAATAATCACTATTTGCTGCATTTTTATTACTACTTTTACATAGCAGTTTCGTAAGAATCTCTGTTGTGTCTTTGTTAAGATTTTTATTATAAAAAATTAAAACTGTACAGCCAAAATGAGAAGAGCAAGTAGAAATTTTCTCTTGCTGATTTCAAAATAGACTAAATTAAATTGAAATAATTTAGCAGAAGCTGCCTGCTTCACTTCCACTTCCACTTCTGACATCCACAAAGTTGAGCCAAGTGCTCATATGTACTCCGCAGCCAAAAACTGAGGACCTTAAGGAACTTGTAGAAGATGAATAACACCTATTAGAAGGAAAAAGTAACTCATTAATAATCCATGACATATTAATCTACACAAATAAAACAAATTCATAACCCTCCACAGCGCCCATAAAAATCATCCATGTATCATGCAGTACCCCAGTTACTTAAAAGAAGGAATTGTCCTTGGGACTTAATCCTTAAGTCCATAAAACATTTAAAATTGCTTCACCCCAGCTGTAGAGCACATGCCACCTCACTCTGAGATCAGTACTCTGCTGTTCGCTTGAAACAATCAGGCTAAATAAGATTTTACCTCAGTTTTCCAAACTGAGCAGATTACTCATCATCAGTGTGGCTTGTAGCACTATATAAAACTTGGTTCATATTCAGTAGAATCTGGGGGCTCCACCTGAGATTCCAGGAGTGGGTTATGGTAGGCACCATATTTCCATTGACCGTAAAAGAGTTTCTACTTCCACTGTAACAATGGAGTAGGCACAGTAGCCCTTCTGTAAATGGGGAGCTGAAGCACAAAGGCAGACTGGAAACTTAACTTGCACAGGTTAATTCAAGGAGAAGAAAGAAGGAGGCGAGCTGGGTGCCTACACAGAGGTGTGTAATACGATTAAAGATGCCATAGAATCTGAACCATCCATCCAGGACTACCACGTATTACTCAGGACCTACAGGAGACCTGTGCCCTTACGGAAGAGCATCTGGAGGCCAGGCATGATACCTAAGAGCGTGTAAATGGCACTCTGTTCTCAGGCACTTCAGTCTTTTCCCAGGTCTGCAAATTGTGAATTGGATCTGTTGTGAAGCACATCCCCAAAAATGCCATCTTTTTTTGTCTGTAACTATGTGGATATCTTCAGTGTATAGTTTAATTTCTCAAAATGTACTTCCTTGACAGCTTTTCCTGCTACTGCTGAACAATACAGCACTACAAACTGAAGCAAATAAAAAGCATACATAAGTATTTGTAAACATCAGGCCCTCACTGTAAGGCTTCTTTAAGCTGTTCTTGACTCCTATCATTCAGAAACCACGTGAAGATTTCCATCATTGCTGCCCAGCAGGACTTTGTGCTACTGTTGTACTCCACGTCTCTAGAGGCTCCACCCGTGTCAATGATGATGCTGGTTTTGTATTGATCAAAGTGAACATCTGCAACATGTTAAGGGATAAACTCACAACAACAAAAGTATCACTGTGATCTGGATCATCATGAAGTGGTGGAAAAACCCTTGTATCTGTCATCTTATTAGCATAACAGCCAATGAAACCAGTCAGTTTTGTCTGAGGAGTGGAACCACAATCCTTCAGGTGGAAGTCAGCGGAGGTTCATAGGGATGCTTGGGTCTGACTAAAGGAAAGCACATTAGGGGAACTCTTTAGGGTTTACTCCATAACGCTTGAAAGAATGGACCTCGGCTTTACTGAAGCCACTGGCAAAATCACTGTTGATTTCAGTGGCATCAGGTTTTAAAAAATTATGTTTGCAAAATATTTACAGTAAGAAATATCTGGGATAGAAATGTGTTTATCAAATGAAAAGTACTGCCTATAATCAAGTATGTGGCTTCTATTAACATGGAATGCCTTATAATCTTGTTTCTGTTACAGTTGTGTATGTATTTGTGTGTATATAGATTACTCACATACTTACATGTAGTGTGTAATTGTGTGTGCATCCATGCATGTGTCCTAATATGCTTGGATATTTTCAATCTCCAACTGCCTGTTGATTACAGCTATTACAGCAATATTATTACAGATATATAGCCAACTATATAACAGGGCTGCAGGTTTAATTGAAATGAACATGGGAAGAATTACAAATTGCTAATGAAAATTGCCTTTTTACTGCCAGCTATATTCCCACGGTTGTCACAGACTGGAGACATCATCAGAGCTGTGCTGGTTCTGCTTAATGGTGGAGCAAACCCAATTTAACTGGGGGTCCATTTCCAAATAACTTCCTCAGGCTCGTGAAAAAGGAAAGTAAATCACTGACAGATCTTGAGCCCAGAAAATACCCTTAGATTGACAAATTTCACATATTAGTCTTTTTGCAACAAAAGAGAACTGTAAGCCATGAAATTATTTCAGCGAGAAGATATTGTATAGCTCCATCCACGGCTGCTTAAGCATCCATGAACTATTCCATTATAAGATCACCAGGTGGCTATTGCCTTTCTCTCCAATTCAGGCTTTACCAATATTCCCACTCCCATCTGTGATAAACTTAATAGGACCATTCAGCAGTGGAGAAAACATGAGAGGTGTTCATCATAGCTGAAGGCTTTCGCAGACAATTATTCCTTAGGTGTCTGAGTAAATGAAAAGCTATTTTTATGATTAGAAAGGATAGAATGTGTTGCAGTTTCTGAGGCCATTTTATTGGCATAGCTTTTGGAATCTATAACAAATATTTATCCTTTCCTGGGAATGTTGTAAGTAGCTACAGTCAGTGAACTAACGCTCTTAATATGTTTCTCTCTACTCTATTTTCCAAGCATGTGGCTACTCTTCTAAGAGTGCTTGTTAGATAAAAAATTATATGTATGAATATTTATTATAGATGTTGTCATATGTCTACTATAGATGAAATCTGTATAATTTATGCACTGCATAAATGTGTAAAACCATACATTTTCAAGAGAACTTAGGACAGTTTGTTGCTTGTATTCATCAGGTGTAAGTGTATTCGTAAGTGTCCGTATGTATACTAATATCCATAAATAGCAATGCTCTGAAACAACAGCAGCGAAAGTTCTCAAGTATGTCGGTTGCTGAATAAGGGCTTTTAACCTGTCACTTCACAGCTTTTCATCTCTTTGCATTTTCTGTGCTCAAAGTAACCAATAATGATGCTGGAGTTGGAATATCTCAGGTAATCACTCACATTTCAACCCATAACTACAACGTTTTCTCTCCAGATAATGCGTTTCCTGTGTAAGTGCTTTCATTGCTAAGTCAATTTAGCAAAATACTGGAAGTAAGGAATGAAATTTTGCAAAGAGGAGCAGGTAGTTTCCTATGTTACACATATGCACCTTTTAAAAATTCAGCTTTTTTGTTTCATTTATGTCTAAGTGTAGAGAAATAAAATGTGGACTTCTGCTTCCCATCTCCTACAGTTGTCCTTAAAATTTATTTTACGTTTTAAGTGGTTCCAGAATCATTTCTTTTCAAGTCATTTTCAGTTGCAGACTCTTCCTCCACACAGCAGGAAATACCATCTTTCTTTGAAAATACATATTGGCCACTGGATCCTGACATATCTGTTCTAGTCAACAGGAAATAGAGACAGCTTTAGCATAATACTTGGGTTTTTAGTGAGCTATACCTAACTGAATTCAATGTCACAGCTCTACAAAATAGAGAGGTGCCCAACCAGAGGCTCCATCACTGTTGATACACATAGATTATGATAGACACTTAAAAAAGACAGACTATGCACATTTACAGCTTTTAAGATGGTGAAGCATGATCAAGCATGAAAATGTTTGGTTGATTTTATTTCATGTCCCTATTAATTTGCATTTTCTATCTCCTAGGGGGTTAGATTGTCTCACGAGATCATCTTGTCAGAGTAATTTAGGGTGGTAGGGAAGGTTTGAAGTTATTTCTTGAGGACTTGATTCATTAAAAAAAGAAGTGTTGAATGCAAGTGTAATCCATTGTCATGTGTGAGCTAACCATGTTACACTCTGCCTGATTCAAGCAGTGTAACAGTTCTTGTGGCAGGTGGAAGGAGGAGTTTTGGAGACTGTACTCACTTGTCTGGACTCTTGGGGGAATCTCTCTGACGTCTTTCCTTGCAGAAGGTTTGCTGGGTGCTGCTGCTGGTGGGAATACCTCT
The DNA here is from genome assembly GCA_008921705.1 of Burhinus oedicnemus. Lineage (NCBI taxonomy): Eukaryota > Metazoa > Chordata > Aves > Charadriiformes > Burhinidae > Burhinus > Burhinus oedicnemus. Next base: position 1,423,394 of record VFFE01007820.1, read on the forward strand.
CCCACATACTTGGTAATTAGTTAGGTCCCTCACAATTTAGGTATCTGGATCTTCTAAGGTCCTCCAAGGGTGCAAGTTCTCCAAGGAGTCAGTAGTCATTGCTTTAACTGAATCCCTGCTCTCTGAGGGAGAAGGACCAGACGCTTCTCATTCCACCTTGCTTTATGTTGGGTAAAGATGGGTTTGAAGATTAAAAAAAACCAAGGGTTTTTTATATAAAAAAATTAAAAGAGCCATAAACGATCAAATCAAGACCCATTTAGCCAAAGTGGTATTTGAGTGTCCATACTTTATAAATAAAAGTAACTTGATTTTTTGTTTTAATTTTGTTTTGATATAACATTGGGGCTATGTATTTCCCAAAATAATATTGGAAAATAAAATGGAAAGAAAACTAGAACACTTCAGTATTTTTGGAGTATTTTTAATCAGCAAGAAAATCAAAACCAAACTGTGTCAGGTGGTGTGGGAATGATTTTTCTCATTCCTACATCTGTTCAGAAAACAAGAATCAGTTATTCACCAAATTGTGCTGAGAATCAGTTGATCTGGTTGCCCTTTTTTCCTCCTCAGTGTAGAAACTGTCTCTTATTGTAGTCACTGCTCAGCATATTGACATCCAGCTATCATCTGGAGTCAGAGCAGGGTTACTTTTAAACAAATAATAAATACAAGTAGCATCGATATTCAGGCAGTGGAACTTCACTGGTAGAAATATTAATGGAAGCGCTTAGATTCTGATTCCACAAGGGAGAGGAAATAACATTTCTTGGTTAGTCTCCACGCCTGTGGCAAGCTATTACAGCTCCAAAACCAAGTCCATTGTGAACTGCATATGATAAACTTAGTATAACAAACACAATAAAGTAAATATTTACGTCTGAAACAAATTTGTTAAAAGAAGTCTGAATTTGATTCTCAGTTGTTCACAAGTGGAAGAGGTGACAGGACTTCCAGAGCTGTTATACCTTTCTGGACCTACTGGCTAATAAGGTTTCTTCATTCCACCTAGTTTCAAACATATTGGAAATAAAGAGGCAGATACTGCATATCCCTCTTTAACAGAATACAGGAAGCTACCTTGTCTGCTGGTATAAGCGCTGTTTCCATAAGCTCTGAAGAAAGGGCATCCGGTAGCCCACAGCTTGAAGCAAAATGTTTCTCACTGTCCTTTTTGGAGGGTTCATCCTTATTATAAACAGGCAGTGTCTATTGCATGTTTTTCTGCTAGCCAGAATACTGTTTATGGACTTTGCACATGGGAAAGGTTTATGCTCATGAGATGTTACTTTTTTATTCAAAATTACAAGCAGTAAGAATTGAGATACTGTTGTCATAATAATCTGGGTAGCATCAGACCTCTGTACCTGACTTAAGTCAACATGACCTTCGTACCAATACACAGATCTGAGTAATGGCTTTATAACATTTTTCCGTCATTTTACATCACTAACTGTAAACAGAACAAAGCAATTAAAGGTGTGGTTAATTTTTTTCAGTTGCTCCAGTCTCTTCTTACTTTGTCAAAAGCGATGCTCACTTTTGAGCGACGTTAGAATTACATTTAGCAATACAGCCTGTGTCTGCTAAATCAAAGTAATCATTGGCTATGTTCCCTTTTGCACATTTGAATGCTAACAGGGTAGATTCACTGCAAAGAAAATGTGGATTAGTCATCCAAGAATCCAAAGATATTTTTCTGCATCCCTATCTGTTAATATATTCTACATTCCCTGTTTCTGTCTGCAGAGTGTAATTCATCAGGACTTAAAAATTCCACTAGCAGAGTATTTGAAAACTGTACAAGCAGGGAAGAGAATGGAACGGTCTGTTGCTAATGTAGGGGGCCACTAATTAAGATTTATCTCAATATGGAGACTGTAAACAGAGACAAAATCATTGATTAAAAAGGCATTGCATTTGCAGAACACTGAGTTCCCATTTTGAAAAGACACTCGGATCTTTGTCATAAATTACATGGTTCACAAAAACTACAGGGAAGATTTTTCTGGGCCTGAGACTCCCATCCCAGCTGAACACCATTTGCTTTTTCTCCTTCTGGCCCCAGGCATCTGCCACTGGTTTCCTTGCAGTGGTCCAGCCCCAGGAGAAATGGGCGAGGGGCCCCAGCCTAGCCTGTGCAATGATGACGGTCAAAGCCACCTTCTGGGAGGTGAGAAATATGAGTACGAATCCCTTCCTTAAGTCCCTGTTTCCACATTTCCTCCATTTACCTTCTTTAAGACTCCTGGAGACGCACAGACAACACGTTGATCAAGCTCTTCAAACAAATGTTGTGCGTGCTGGGGACAGAACAATGCCAACGTTCACCTTTGGGTCTTTCCATGGGTGATGTTTTATCTGTGTTTGACTTGTGCATTGCTTGTTCTTCAGGGCAGGTATTGTCCTTAATTTTTGTGCCATGTTCATTGTTGGCCATTTAACAAAGATTTCATAAAGAGAAGATACCTTACAGTGTTGTCATGTGTTGAAAAGAATTAGCATCCAAAAGAAACTTTGAGATCCTTTGTTCTACTATCCTCATTGGAAACAGACTGCAGAAATGGCAGCTTTTATTGAGTAAGTCTGTTTCTTATGTAGATTTTGAACTGCCTAATTTTTCACCACTGTTAACTTGTTCATAAGTTTACATTTTCCTTGGCACTATGGACCTTAGAGTCATGGAGTAACCTGGATTCCATCTGGATCCATGTTTGAATACTGAGGGATGCTATCAAGTGAGCAGGTTGCACTCCTTTGATTTTACTGCTTTAACAGCATTGCCCCATTTCTTTTGCAATGTGAAGTAAAAGTCCTTGTGTTACAAACTGAGGAATGAAGCAGAGCGGGATTTACATGTAATGGGCCAATAGGATTGGAATCAAGTGAAAGAAAAGAGCAAACCAAAGTCTGACCAACAAAATCTGTCCTTCCCCACTGCCTGCCATGGAGTGAATTTGCCTCAGCGAGGTCCTCAGTCATGAGGCAAACTCTTTGGCCTGTAGAAATACCCCTGTTCTTCTGAAATGTGTGCTAAGAATTTAAAAACAGAACATCAGCTTCTTTCATTTCTTGTATATACTGTCTGTGAATGTGGAGGGTCAGAGAATCCAGTTGGCAGAAAGCACAATGTGCAATTTACTTTTAGTCATGGGATTATGCAGATAAACAGTGTCTGCTGCCTAACAATGTTATTTTGTTAATCAGCTGTAATCTTAGTAGTATTAATCACTCAAATCTACAACTATCATGTGTCCAGACTCACAGATCAGTGTAGCAGTTGTCTGCAGTGCAGTACAGCTCTCTGCATCACTCTAACGAGGATCCCCTGGAAACTTGTGATGCATCACTTAGTGCTCATCGGTAGACTGTTTATGGTGTTTGCAACTGGCGTATGTGGAGTTTACTTTATATCTCCCACGTCTCCATCTTCTTCTCTTGTAAATGTGTTGCCAAGGTGTCACTGTTCATCAAGGGTGGTGGGCTGAAAATAGTCAGAAGCACAGTACAGCTCCTGGAGCTCTCCTGCCTAGGCATTGTCTCCACCAATTCAAGTACTGTCAACAGTACTTGCTTTTGTCCTTTGCTGCTTTTGTCCTTTTTTCCATAAGATAAATACTGATTTGATTTTAAGGTGGACAGTACCCAACTACCTCTTTTCCACAACCTCCTTCAAGAAACTTTCCTCATAAATTAAGACATAATTGGCTTTTCTGGGTCACTCCTTCAGGTTTACAGCACAGGTTTGTTACTCACGAGGTAGTGCGTTTGTGTGAGGGAGAAATCTTAATGCTAAGCTATGATTAACATCATTCTATGAGATTCCACTTACAGAATTTTCAGCCTGTAAACAGGACCATTCTCATGACCTCAGGCTCCCATGGATTTCTCTTGATAACACCATCTAATCGGATTTAGGGTTTAATTAAACAGCTGTCACTTTGCTTCCTCATTCTGCCGCAATTTAGTGTTGCATTAGTTCCTAAATTAGTCATGGCTGAATGCTTGCCTTCTTACAATTGAGAGGTTGGATGAACATAAGGTTTGCTCTTCAGCTAAATTCAAGCAACTAAGGCTCATATTCTGTATTCTTGCTCTTTGCACAGAGTTCCCACTGACATCAGTGGAAGTTCCCTGACTGAAACAGGGATGGAATAAAATGTGAGAGTCCTGCAGAATCAACCATAGTGTTACCTAACTTCAGATGACCAAATGTGAGCACATGCTTCTTCTCAGCTCTGGCTAGAATACATTAGCTTTATGGATGTTATTTTCCTTTTCTAAAAATGTACTCTTTTTTTCTGAATACCAGTTCTGCTGAGTTTTCTGTGAAGTAGCACAATGGGTGCAGCTGTGGAAGAAAATGTTTAGACCAATGCTACTGCTAGTGGACTTTATCCAAATTAACCCTGATGCAACCAAGACCAGAGTATGAACAAGAGTTTATGGTACTCTGAATCATAACATTGGCTCCAAGCAGGAAAGCGCGGAGACTTCCTGTAGAGCGCTGATACTTCCATCAAATTCCATATAATGGTCTCACTGAACTCAGGTCTCAGTGTGATACAATGTAGTGTCTGACTCCCTGCCTGACTCCAGTCTCACTATTTTTCTTTGAAATGCCAATTAGTTCTTTCCCTGATCTACTCAAATGTAATATCAAGATTTGTAGCTGTGGTAGCTTGGCACAGGCACACACAGAGGAGTTCCAAACCACTAGGCTGATAAACTCACCAGTTCTAGCCTGTAGGTTTCTTGATTAAATCTTTTTTTTTTTTTTTCCCTCAAATCAAGAATGCATGGAAATGAACGGGAGTACCTCTTTGTCCTAACTAGTTGCACTTCAGTCACAACTTAACACGCGCTTAACTATAAAGAGGTGAGAAAGCCACTCAGCCCTCTTACATTCTTTGTTTATCTGAGGAAGGTGGATGGACAGTAAAAGTTGCTCATGCTATGAAGATTTCATACCACACTTGCTGCATGCGCATGCCAGCAGAGCAGCTTTTCTTTGTCTGAGTAGGTATCAGGTTGTGACTTCAGGGCTTCATTTCTGAAGTCACTGCAGCATGCTGAAGGTTTATGTAGAGGAAGTACAATTCTGTGTCCTTGTTGCAGAGTCCGATGGTTCCTGGAATCATAGAACCATTATAGTTGGAAAAGACCTTTAAGATCATCAAGTCCAACCATCAACCTAGCACTGCCAAGTTACTGCTAAACCATGTTCCTCAGCACTACATCTACCCGTCTTTTAAATACCTCCAGGGATGGTAATTCCACCACTTCCCTGGGCAGCCTGTTCCAATGTTTGATAACCTTTTGGTGAAGGAATTTTTCCCAATATCCAATCTAACCCTCCCCTGGTGCAACTTGAGGCCGTTTTCTCTTGTCCTATCACTTGTTACTTGGGAGAAGAGACTGACCCCCACGTCTCTACAACCTCCTTTCAGGTAGTTGTAGAGAGCAAGAAGGTCTCCCCTCAGCCTCTTTTTCTCCAGGCTGAACAACCCAAGTCCCTCAGTTGCTCCTCAGAAGACTTGTTCAGGTCCTTTGCAAAAGGTTGGGTTTTCGAGCAAGCAAATGTAGTGCTGGTTTGAGCTAGATTAGTAGACAAGATATTGTCTGGGCTGGGAAAGAGCAGACATTTTGTTAGTGGATAATGAAAATGCTATGTTGAGTAAAGGCTTTTGCTGTAGTCTGTTTATGAGAGCTAGCTTGAAGTTAAAACTTACCAATAAATTTTTAAAGTAATTTCTTATGCACACAATTCAATAGTTTGCTTTTGAATATCTCCTTTGATTAGACCCTTATGTCCAACTGCGAGAGTCTTCCTCTAACCATTAGAAGAGCAAGAAAAAAATGTTCCTTAGTGCTACTGTTTGTTAATTAAACATGTTTAAATAGTAATGGTTTCCTTCATAAGCTGTATTCATTGAAGGGATGCCCTGGTAACAGGAAAGAACCATCCTAACTGGGAATTTGTAGGTAGTTCTTCTACAAGAAAACCAACTCTGTCTCTGCATTGCCAGAGTCAGATGTTGTTGGGATTCAGTCATTGCACTGCAAAGACAGTTTGAGGCTTCCAAAGACGTTCAGAGCTCAAATCTCCCTTCTGTGTCAATGAGAATTATATGTGTAGCTCTCCATTTCAACTTTGGAAATGACAAGGCTTGCTTTTTTAGAGTTTGTTATACACTTACAGAAACTTCCTTCCAACCTGGATGTTGATGCTTACTTACAACGCGTCCTTGTCCTGCCTTTTCAATTTCCTTTATACTACTTATGCCACTTTTAAATTTATTGGGAACAAGTCCAAACATTGCTATCTGATGTATTCAGTCCTTTGCCACACAAAATAAATTTGATTTTAAAACTTTAGTTGCTGCCTGCACAGAAAGTAGATTAGTTCTTTGGGGGGATTTTAAAAATTAAAGAATGTGGAAATGGCCAAGATATTGTGATTTTGAAAAGCGCCTACATTTTAAATGAGTTCTTGGTCTCTCTAAAGGTTTCTTAGTAATCTTGTTTGTGTAATCCCAAATTAGCTTGCAAACAGGAGAGTATATTGCATTTAAAACAAAAATATAAAAATCACCACCTATACCCGCTATTGTATTTCCTATTCTGATGTGAGAACAATTGTTTTCTTAATGTTGCTTGATGTAATCTTAGACATTCAACTACCATTTCTGCTTATCAGTGGATAATCAAGGATGTTAGAGGAGGTGGCAGAATGCAAGGGAAACAGGTTTGGGTGCTGTATCAGAGCCCCCTTGTCTGTGGTGCACATTCAGGGTGCTCAGTATTGCAGAACAGACAGACAGAGTTCTATTTAAGCTCCTTTTATTTTTATGTGTTTCAGTTCAGCTTTTGAGGAGTCTTGGACCATGGATCCTTTCATACGTTATTTAGAATTTTCCGCCCAACAGCCTGTGTGTGGGTGCAGACAATGGGTCAATTCTCCATTACATTAAAGCCTTTGGCTTTATTGCAGCAATATAAAGGAAACACAGAGGAGGCAGAAGTTGTGCCATAAGGCGATTCCATATACAGGGATATAGAACATGCATTTTTCTATTTTAGTTCTAAACAAAAAGACAATAGACTCAAGACTTGGTTCTTTGGGCTTTTTTTTTTTTTTTTAATATCACAGTTGAAGAGCATAGGGCACTTACAGACTGAGTAAGGGAAGGAGCAGATTTTGAAATTGCTTTTAACATAGTGTGTAATATATTCATTACTTATACTTCAGTGTTTCTTAATCTGTGTAATACTAATGAGTTATGAGTGCTTTCAGTGGAGATGAAATACGAAGGTTTCCATTTCTGCTCAGATCTGTAGCTAGGTGGCTACCAATTGCTTCCCAATACTGAGGATCTCTAATGACTGTAATGGTACTAGCTATGAAGCCATTAGATAATATCTACAATATGTTTCCATCTCCTTTGTACACATCATGAATTTGAAATTCCTGAAGTTCATATTGGGCTCCAGAGAAGGGATGTAAAATTCCAGTAGCCCTTTATCATGACCGGTGATGCCTTTTACAATTTTGGGGGCAGATGCATCTCTGAAGTAATTAATCAAAATAAATTCATTCAGATGCACACTACTTCCTTTAATGAAACCATTAGCAAAGGGCAGAAGATTGAGGTTTCTAATTGCTGGTAATGTCCCAGTAGGCAAATTTTCTGTCTTCTCTCCAGAAAGGTCTTGGGAAATTTCAAAAGGTTTTTTAACCTTTGTAATAATGGCTTTATATCAAGGCCACTTAGAATTCAGATACAGCAATAATAACTTATTGGAAAGAGAGAAACAGAAGTGACAGTTTATTACTTCACAATTGATATGTCAGTTCTGCTCTATATAGTGCAGAAAAAAGGAGTATCAGTCACATTTGCCTGTCAGGCTTTTCCATTTTGAAGGTATAGATCATTTTCTTTTGTCCAGTGAAGAAGGATCATATTATTTGGGATGGATGAAGCAGAATAGAGTTATTTCAAATATAAGATATATAGGTTATTGTGTTATCATTTGATTTTGAAAAAATGGAGACTACTAAGATACAGGAGTGGAGGGAACCACGAGAGGTCATCTGCTCCCTTTCCTCTTCTACCTGACTCAAAGAACCTATGGTATTTGTGAATGGTGTATAACCTGTTCTTCAAAGATCTTTTAGGCTAGACTGGGCATTTTCTTCTGCTCCAGACAACCTATTCCATCAATTCTCTATTATTATTTTTATAATAAAAATTGTCTTAATGTCAAACAAATCTTCCGTGTTGCAGTTTAAGCCCATTACCTCCAGCCCTTTCCATGAACATGGAAAATAATTTATTCTTCCTCATTTTTGGAATAGTTTTATGTATATGGAGACAGTAATCATCTTCCCCCATAATCTTTTCTAGGCTAACCATCCCGATTCTTTCATTCATTCCTCATGGATCTTATTTTCAAGTCTTTGATTTGTTCTCCTTATGCTTTTTATTTCTTTTCACTTAAGAAAGTTTTTCTTGGCAGTATAGCTCTCAAAATCAGACGTGGTCCTTTAGCTGAGGCCTTGCTAGTGCTGAGTAGGAATACATCGCATCTTGCAGGTGATGCCCCTCTTTATACAATTTGCTGTGGGAGGGTTCTTTGGTTGGTTTGGGTTTGTTTTTCAACCACAGCAGCATGCAATTGCTGACTTGCATTCAGTTTGTGATCTCCGGTAGTCCCCATATGCTTTTCTGAGAGCAGCTTTTCCTATTGAATCTTTTCTGTCCTGTATTTATAGGATTAGTTGTTCCTACAGAATAGTAGCAACTTGCATTTCACTTTGTTGCATCCCATTTTTTTAAACCCTGTCTCCAATACTGGCTTTTAATGCTGTCCTCTAGTGTTCCGGTGGTGCTGTGGTGTAGGCTCAGAGCTTAGCTGCAGCCGTGGCAGGTGGTGCAGCAAACAGGATTTAGCATGATACTGCTGGCAGTCTCGCCATCGCCCAGGGTGATGCCAGAGCAGACTAAGTAGCTCGTCTCCTCCTGGTGCTATGCAGGGCTGGGCAATCAGGAGCACAGCATCCTCACGCAGGTCAGAGTGCCTTGTGGTCTTGTCTGCTGGGCTTCCCACTTATTTTGTCTCCTGTTTTTCTTAATATTTGACTTCATGTTGAGGCCACTGAGTACTCAATGCTGCAGGCATGAGCAAAGCTAAGCTGGAGGAAGTTCTAGTGACTCCCAGGCAGTTTGTTGCAAGTTAAACCCGGATGATGAATTTACTCTGCCGCTTGGGGCACAGAAGTTTCACCTCATTGCGTAATCAGGTCTTTGGTTTTATGTTCTTGGCAGTGGTGCGGGGCTTCTTTGTTTGTTTGTTTTGTGTATATATGATTTTCTGATTTGTCTTGAACTTCATCAGTTACTATTAAATGCAAATATGGGTAAATCCCCAAGCCACAGAGTGTGTTTTATATCAGAAACTCGTTGCTCTTTATGGGATTTCTCGTCCTCTGAACCTGACCCTTTAAATTAGATTTCTCTATCAGTAATACGTATCAATTGCTAAGGAAAAGCTGAATCTGAGTAGAATCATTTCAAAGCAGAGCTGAGATAGCCTGAAAAGATGTCCTGTCATTTCCACAAACTCTCTTGCTGCTCCTTTGCCCTGGAGTCATTAGTTCACAGTATTTAGCACATAGAGTCACAAAAAATAAGGCTTTAAGGGATCAAGGCAAAAGATTAATTTCAAAGGACATACAGCACTTGCTGTAGCCAAATACACAGCAGAAAATATGTCGAACCTGCCTTTTGGTGAACCTGTGTGGGTTATTCAGTGCTTGTTGCTTTGGCAGTCTGCAGACAGAGGAGCAATTGGGTTTGTTACTGAGGGTTTTTTCACAAATGTTGAGATCTGCTCCTTTGTATCTGTTTTTGGACTTACCAAATGCCAGTACATGGAAATAAATATTTTTGGAACAAAATTTTCAAGTTTGGAGGACGGAAGTTAAGCTCCAAAAGCTATGTATTTCACTACAGTGCTCTTGCTCAAAAATGCCAGGTACCCAGCAGAATTTGTATGGGGGACAGCTGGAGGGGGTCTCTCCCTTTGAAAATCAGGAGTTCCTGGGAACGGCCTTAGACTTTCCAATAATGTTATTTATAAATCTGGCACTGACTTATTGTGTTGGGTAGCTTTGTTTTTGTATATGCCATAGGAGTTATTCAGGGTTCTTCCTTTTCTAGAACAGTCAAGATTCCTTTTTTAACAGGTTTTTTTTTTGTTTGATGGGATTTCTTATGAGAGCTGTAGGAGAACCTGAGAAATAACAAGTTGCAAGATGAAAAGAAAATCTGACCTAGATTTCAAACTCACTAAACTTGAACTGAAATCAGTAGCAACAGTATCAGTGCCCCGTTTTGCTGCTGTTGACATCAGGGGCTGCAGTCCTTATGACTTTGGTGCTGAGGATTTTGCTGAATATTTTATTCACTTTGTAGAACTGGAAGTTGAAAAGTTGGAGGAAACTTCGAAGTTATTCCTGTATGGGAATCTTGGGAATACAGTGATGCTGTGAAACAGTTTAAGAGTCAGAAGAGTTAGCTTAGTCGATGGTGCATTGAAAGGCTTTTATACGCCATGACCAAAGTTCAAACTTCAAATTTCCTTGTTATTTTCCCTGCAGTTAATAGCATCACTAACTCCTTCTGGATTCCTTACATTGCTTCACTGGCCTTATCAAAGGAAATTAAATAATCTTGAAACGGTTCCAGATACAAAGTTCACAGAGAGGCCCCGTCTTTGCAGTGGGCTTAGATTCAAAGAGCAGTATTTTTAATTTCAAGGCTCTTGTATCCTGTCCCAAACATTGCCAATCAAATGCAGTTCAGTAAAAACTCTGAGCTCATGTTTTGGAAGGTAAATATTGGGAAAAGTCCCACATAATTAAAAAGTAGAAGCTACCTATGATGTGTGCCTGCCTGGACTGAATTTAGCTGCAGTCATGTTGCTCTCTCTTTAACAGTGTGCAATGCAGTTGACTGTGTTTATTTAGCAGATAAAATATAATTGGAGTTTTACTACTTTTTACCAAGTTGCACCTGTTTGAAGATGAGATTAGATCATTAGCCACTGAGAGCTAATGCATCTTTCGTGAGTGTAAGTCCAGTTGAAGAGCTGATGCTTGCCTTTTGGAAATCTCTTCAGCTGTCTCTGAACAGCGCTGTGCTTTGTTTTGTGTACAGGACACGGAAATTCTCAACACTGCAATTCTCACGGGAAAAACAGTGGCAGTGCCCATCAAAGTGGTCTCCATTGAGGAGAACAGTGCTGTGACAGACATCTCTGAATCAGTTGAGTGCAAATCCTCTGATGAAGACGTCATTAAAGTAAGTTCATGCCGTGTATTGGCTTCTGAAATTTCATGTCTTTTTATACACAAACAGATAATAGCCTGGGAACAACTACTAAATCTACTCCTGCAAATTAATTGTACTACTGTTTGAAAAGCATAAGGAGGGAGATTTCTAAGAAAAGAGAGAGTTAGGTGCAACAGCAGAGACACCACACTGAGTTTCAGTAGAATTTCAGTGTTTAATTTTTATTTGTGTCCTAATTTTAAAATGTCCTGGTAATGGCACCTCAGGTCCTCTGTGCACAGAGTTCATTCACTGCAAAACCAGCTCTGCTGTTAGTACTGCTTCTCCAGATGTTTCTTATCACCTTTCCAGCTGTGATTATCACCTCCACAGCCGCATCAGTGGAATGGATTGGATGAGCGTTCCCCAGCAACTGCCATGCAAGGTCATCCTGGTCGACTTCACATTCTGCTGAAAGCTGTTTTGAATTAACAACTTGATGTTGCACAGAAGTGGCTAGGAAGCATTCACATGACCGGTCCATCAATTTAGCACCAGCAGCTTAATGTTGCACAGTAACGAACACCAGTGGGGTAGTATTATCTTAAGGCAACACATCTATTTCTGCTGTGAACATGTAGTCCTGAAGGAAATTTGCAGCTGTGCAGGGAGTCAGTACAAAGACAAGGCTCTGCATGAATCCCATTGCACTTTCCACACAGGACCTACATGGTGCATGGTCTTTAAGCAAGGGTGATTTTACCCTCCGTCCATAAGCTCTTTTGAATAGGGATTTTATTGTATTATGTGATTTTTACAGCATAGAGCGCAGTGGCCTTTGTGATGATACTCTTTAGGTGTCTTTAATATGCTATGAGCTCTCTTGGATGTATAGTATACCAAGAGTAATGCCGCAGCATTATGTGTTACAGTCAGTTCAGTTTGTAGGTTCATGGAAAGCAATAAAACTGTGAATTTGCAAGATCGAACAGTTTGCTGCACTATTGTAGAATTTATGTAAAAGCATTTGTTATAGCAGTAACCAAGTAGGTGGGAAAAATAGTAATACTTTGAACTAATGAAGCCATTATAGAAGACTTTTACAGAAAGCATTTTGCTTTCAGTGGATCCTTCAGAGCCAAACAAATCTCTCCAGTTTGCTGGAGCTTGAAGTGCTCCCATATGTCAGATACTTTAGAGAGTTTTTAATCTCAAAGAATTCCTGGTAACATTTTTCCTAATGTAGCCACCTAACTACAAATCAAAGTAAGATCTGGAATTTAGTTTAGGGATCATCCTGATTGTAATCTTTTTGGAAACCACATTCCTAAGTAAGAATAAACACAAGATAGCATTCACAAATTAAAAAAACTAATTCAGAAAAGGATTAGTGTGATCATCCAGATTAATCATGTTGCTTAAACAGCTTACAAAATTTCACTAAGTAATTCCAGCCCCATGGGGATTTCTTCTTGCCAACAGTGAAAACGACCAGTGTTAAGTTCTTGCATTCAGAGGAAGACACAGGTCAGGCAAAAAAAAATATATCTGCTGGGCATTTGTTATACATCACCACATGATGCATAGAAAATGACAGCACAATGATTTCCCGAATAAAATACAGAGGGTACATTCCCTCTGCAAAAATGGCTTCTGGGTTTTATAGATTTGGAGCATATTGATCAAGGAGAAACAAAATTCCCAAACCTTACCAAAAAAAGAGAGTGTTCTTGCATTAATTGCAGTACAGCCTGGACTATTGCAGTTCTCCAACAATCTGTTTGGAAAGAATGTTTTCTTGAAGCACTGTGTCCTTTGATTAGCACTTGGGGTCCTGCTGTGCTCTTCTCTTATTTTCTGCAGAAATAATTTATCTCCGCTAAAAGGGTTTCTTAAAATGGAGCCCGTTTGCACTATCGGAACATTTTTAAGTGGCTTCTGGAAGCCTCTGTGTCTAGCCACTCTGAAGTTGAAGTGAGACAAATAACCGGAGGCTAACACACAGTGTTTGTTGGAATCGACTAGAGAAATTATTCAGGTGTAATTTCTTTCTCTTCAGAAATGTTTTCAAATTGCTCAGATGAATAGCAAAACTATCTTCTGTGTATTTAGAAATATATGCAGAATGTCTAGAGGAATGCATCTGTGACATAAGTGCTAACTGCTATAAAACATACAGCTAGTTAAAAAATAAAGTTCAGTGAAACACTTTGAACAAAAAGGTTTTATCATCTCATCGTAAGGGAAAAGGGGCTTTTTTTTAAATCTAGAATGTTCCAGTTTCCAGGAAATTTCTTTAGATGGTGAAATGAAGTTTGAGGTTCAAGTCAAATTGACATGTTCATGTTGGTTCTGATTTTAAAAAGCACTCAGAAAGCTTCCAATGGAGCACAAAGGCCTTTCATCCTTAATTCATTTTGAAATTCCCCATCAAGCTTTTATGTTAAATTCTTTGGATAGATCATCTTCCTCTGTAAAATACTGCTTTAGGGACCTTGTTGGGAGTAACCTTTCTGCTTTAAAAAAAAAAAAAAAAGTCCAGCCATCCTAAATTTTATCTGTTGAGAAAAGATCAGGGTATCTTCAACAAAGAACATGTGCCTGTGTTTATAGTTCATGTTCCCGAGCATCCCTGTCATAGCAGAAACAAAACGTATTTACATGTATGAAAGCCTGTAGATTAGTTTAAACCACAAATGAAGAAAAAAAGAAGGAGTTGTTGATGAGAGCTATTAATACTTAGATGTATTATCATCTAGAGGTTCACAGAGATATTTTTGTTTTATTTCAATTGTGTGGAATTTCTGATAACTTTGGATTCAGGCAAACATACAGAGTTAGGCTAGAAGTTGAAGATGAACGGTGCCTATTAGTGTTTGGCTTGTGAAATGTAGTCATCAAATAAGTAAGTGTCCATTTGTATGGTTCATGTAAAGAGCCTAAAGGTAATGTTTCTGCCCAGCAATTTGAATGGCCATCAGATAAAAGCTTATTTATATTAATTTTTACAGTGCCTTCAGTTTGTCTGCAATTACAGTAACAGTAACAATCTCAGTAATCTCAGTAACAGAGCTGAGTGGAAATCTAAGCCTAAGATATATCTGCAAGTAACAGGTAATAGTTTCCCCAGTGATAAGCGTGGTTTCCAGGCAGCTCAGTGCAGTTTGTGTCCTGTCTTAATCTGCTGACTACTACTCCTTTTATTTTTTTTTATTGTCGCATAGTTTCAACTCTTTACTTGCAAATTTACAGTTGATTTCATGAACTTTAAAAGTCTTTGAATGCTCTAGACCTTCACACAGTGGTCCAACCTTTTAAAAGTGGACACAAAATTTATTATGGCACTAAAAATCAAGCAACAGCCAAATTTTACTTTGCTAAGCTGGAATTTACCACTAGGATCCATATAGCTGGATCCATTAATAGTAATTGCAGTTGCTTGCTTAGGCTCCTTTTCATCTCCTGGAAATTCAAATGGAATGTGGTTGCTTTTGCTGGTGCTTTTGTGTGGTTTGGGCAAGAGCAGATACCGCCCCAGGTTCCCGGCTCACCTGGCTGGTAGAACAGAGGCAGTCTCAGGCTGTGAAGAAGAGCAGAGTTTCCGGAGACTTGCAGTATCTTGTGACATTTCCAGATTGAAAACTCTTGGTAACGCTTACGAACTTGAGGATGTTTTTTCCATTAAAATAACCTGAGTTCAAAAATCTTCAGTCCTACGTGTCTTTCAGAAGCTACTGTAAACATTTTGGGTTTGTATTTCATTATTCTTGGACTAGCTTTTATCCCATTGCTACATGAGGGGATGCTGTATACATGGTATTATATTCTTACTGTATTGCTGTTAGTTATAATTGGTAAATTAAAAGCTGGATACTAGTCTCAGGGTATTAGCCTTGAAACATACTCTAAAGACCTTATTTACTAGTTTCTTTTCATTTTTAAATGGCATTAATAGCTTTGAGATGTATTCAGATCAAAACATGCATTCAGATAATATTAGTCCGCACGTACAGCTGCTGTGGTTGTCGCTGGAAACAGAAACACGGATCTTACCTTTAAGATGTCCCTCGGTAGTTGTTAATGAACAGTGGGCTCTTGGTTTCATTGGGACTGATGAGCAGAGGATGACATTAACTGCAGGTAAAGACCACTGTGGGAATGTGAGGAATTTCTGTTAGGAGCTAAAATCCAGGCCAGAGTGTCACAGCTGTCCCTCTCTTATCACAGTAACTTGAAACAAAATCCCAGATCAAAGCAAGACTGAACTGTTGGGGGCTGAAAATCTGGCTAGGAGTTTTATGGTTGAACTCTGGCTTCATAGCTAGAAAAGACTGGAACTACTGCTGGTATCAACACTTTCAAAGCAATAGTGATGGGACTTACAGACACCTGTCAAGGTTACAGATCTTGTTTAAAGGCCCAAGCCAGTAATCATTTACACATGAGTAACTTTACTGTGAATACTGCTGACATCAGGGAGCATACTCATGTGAAATAGTCATTTAGGATTGATAAATGTTTCAGAGACTTTGCCACGTGTGGTGGAAACAGTTTATGAAATGAAATTAATTCTTACTAGTTAGACACAAACTCATGTTGAAATGTCTGCTCACCATTTGTGAATCTGTTCGGATTAAAGGCCAGTCTGGATGCTGTGTAACACGTGATGCAGGAGCCTCTCAGTTTGCCAGTAAGGAGGCTGACAGATGGACATATTCCTAAGAGCTAAATAAATAGTTGTGTAGTAATTGTAGTAATTTATTTTTAAAATTGTATATCTGGAACCATATCACAATAGCCTGTTTACTAAGGAAAAGTCATCAGCACTTCATTATTTAGATGATACTTTGCTATTGCCTTAATATACCCAATCTTACACAAATAGCTGTGCTTCAGCTTCTTCAGTTGTTTATTTAACTACAAAGAATTTCACTGCTTTTCCTTGCTTTCCAGTATTTGCAAAACCTGAAATGCGTTTGAAAACTAGATACAGAAGCACTATTTTCACTTTGATAGGCAGAGGAACCACTGGTTAGCAGCATCTATAGGTATTTGTATTAGCAGTTGTTACACATTTTTCTGCCAGCAGGTTTAATGCAGTCCCAAGCTGAGTGGCTGAGCTACTGGCAGCTATTAAAGAATCGAACTCTTAAGCCTCAGTCCTGCACTCATTAAAGTGCTGCACTCATTAAAGCCATCAGGAAAGCTCACCCTGAAATTTTAATGGTATGGGGACAGTCCCTCGGGCTCCTTAATGCTTCATCGTAGTACCGTGGCTATTCCAGAAAAAAAAGTCTTCACAAAAATAAGATCTGTGGATGCCCTTTCATCATATTGTTTAAGCACTAAATAGAAAGATACTTACTCTGCCTCAATTCAGTGGCTGTATACTAGGGCAACATGGTCACTTGCTCTCTGAGTACAGGGGCTGCATGCCAGGCTTTGTACTTCAAAAGCAGGCTTCTGCTGCTAAAGGAAATCATCCTGCCCTTCACTTCTATTAGCCCTCCCTAGAAAAGTGTGGTTATCCACACAGAAGCAAGGCTGATATTCTGTTAGTGAGAGCAGGGGTCCCCACGCTCTCTACATATATTGACCTGAATGGGGATCACCTTCTCCCCACCGCTGATGGACTGATGGGGGATAATGTCCTGCCGCGGCACCAGCTTCTGCTGCTTGCTCTACTTAACTGTAAGGGCTCAGCTGGTCTCTGGATCCCCTTGAACTTTTCAGACACGCAACCAAGAGAGAGCAAAACAGGCGCCCAGGGAATGGTGAGATGGGGACAGGCGATGACAGAAACATTGGTGTCATGGAAGATTGTGAAGTATTACATTAAAGAAAGTGCTAGTGCCAAAATACATTGGTCTGTCAAAACCTTTATGAAGATGTATGGGAATCAGAGTGTGACTGTCCTTACCTGGTGCACTGCGGTGTTAAAGGATATGGAAATGGTTGAGATTGTTAAGACAGGGCCTAAATATCTGGTGTGTTGCTCTCCACAGGGCTAATTCAAGATCTGGTCCTTTTCCTGTTGAAATTAAAGTGTTACATTGTAAGCACTACAGAACTGATCTCGTAGAGAATCAGTGCGTCTGGTCCTAAACATAGCTTGGCCATAATTGTAATTGGTTCAGTGAAATATTATAACAGACATTGCCAAAATACAAAAATGAGGAATCTTGTAAGTATCTGTCAGAGGAAAGCTAAGTCTGCTCAAACCAAAGCTTCCCATGGCATCTAAGGTTTCTTCCCTGTGCTTTCTTACCAGCAGCCTCTGGAGGCAGATAATGATGTGGTGGGTTGTGATGAAGGGTGATGCAGATTTCAAGGGGAAGCAGAGTTTCAGAAGATTTCGTCCCATTAGAAACCCGGGCACGTCATGGGCATGTTACATTTTTCCTCATACCTTTCAACTCCTGCTACATATGGCAGAGTAAGCGTCCAAACTTGTGTTGCGTTTCTGCACCTCAGCATACACATACGTTCTTCGTATGGGGCTTTATTGCAAAGCCTTCAAGACTCAGAGAATTTAGGGCTTCACATTATGTTTTTAGTGCAGGTTATAGGAGAAAATAAAAACAAGGGGCTGACTAGAAAGAACTGGTTTTTCCTACCAGCTATTTTGATCGAGGAAGAACACTAACTTCCAACAAAAAACTCCTACAGCGAATATCATGCAATTGATTTATCACTCATTTTTTACTTAGGTCAAATAAAACTGTATTTGGAGTTTGTTAGCTAGGTGCAACTGTTGCAGAGCTGAGCATGCTGAATAACGAGTAGATGGATAAACTTCTGCTAAAACAGGTCTCATTCCTAACTTAACCCTGTAAAAGAAAGGGCGAAGTGAAAAGTCACACTAGGTGGGGTTTCCAGGAATCCAGTGTGGTCTAATAATAGACAGGCCATATTCTGTGCAGTCACTTTAATGTAATGCTCTCTTCTGTGGTTTTATGGCAGTCCTGCAAGATTCAGTGAAAGCATGGAGGGGTCAATCTAACCAGCACCAGCTACTGCCAGTCCTCCTCCACTGTAATATGCCGGGCAGCTACTCATGGAGGGTTGATGCCTCTCTCAGATACTATAGCCCACACAGTCAAAATTGTAGCAGTACTCTCGTTTTAAAAATAAAGTAGTTGTATAACTTTCTGGAAGGAGTGTAGAAAAGTTGGACTATTCCTCCTAAGGTGCCTGTGTGTTCATTCTCAGGCTTGCAAGCCTTCCCTTGGGTAGCTCCAGAATCAGGAGCTGAAAGCTCAGTCCATGTGGCACCGCGCTGAGAGCCAACACAGCTACACTGCTTTTGGGTCTCGAGCTAGGGTCTCTGCGCGGTGCTGTAGGGACACACCAGTAGGCTCAGAACAAGCATGGGATCTCTTCACATCCACTGCATGGTGCAGATACCCCCAAGGTCCACCACAAATGACCTTCCTGAAGATTATGTTCGGTAGCTGATGAACTGTAAATCCAGTTTCTACTCACCACGCCCTTGCAAGTCCTCAAAAGCAGAAGCTGTATCTCTTTGTGAGTCCGAACCCAGCAGCCTGTTTCTCTGATGGCTCCTCTTTCCTCTTCTGATACTATGTGTTGCTATGATTTGTGTGAAACTGAAAAGCTTTAAAAACAGGACAGAAAGTCACAGCATGGAAATTCCATTGTTTTGCTGTTCTGAAGCCCTGTGACTTTGTAGGCTTTTCTTCTGGTAAATCTAATATGTTATGTTGTATTCTGAACAGAATTACAAATAGAAAGTCCACCTCCTTGCCCTCCTCCATACTTTTCCTAGTCCTATGATTTACTGGGATCAATAGAGTGGAAAAATTTCAGAGTAGCTTTAGAAAAATGAAGCTTTACTACACACTTCTGTCAGATGCAAATATGGCATATAGGCCAGCAATACATGGAGCTTTCACAGAAGATGTGACGTCATTAATGTGTACCACTACTCCCCAAGCAGTCAGCCATTGTGGAAGTTGAAACTCAAAACTGACATGGTCTGAGATACTTAAATTCAGCAATAAAAGTTGTAAATACCTTGCCATCACATGATATGCAAAAGTTTCAAGGGCAGCTAAAGAAACTTTTAAACCATATCCTTGCGGACTTCTTTGCCTGTCATCTCCTGCCTGCACCCCAGCGCACTGCCTGCATTAGTGATGTCGCTATGGAGAACCTGTACATCCCAAATGACAAATCAAAGTGGAATTCCAATAGCAGTGCCTCAAGTTCCACAGAAAGCGCTTCAAAATCAAACTCAAAGCTGCAAGATCAAGATCAGGAAAGTAAATAGAGAAGTAACATTAGTCTTGTGACAGCTATAGATATGACGGGAAGATAAGCAGTTTTTTTCCAGACCTTGTAGAGTCAGACAGTCAGAGGAAATGGTTCGCTTCTCCTTTTCTGCCAGTAGCTGTAATTTACACATTGTGAATTTGTGTATTGTGAATACATATTCAATTAGAAAATGACAAGCTATGTGATGTTCTCAAATGTGCAGCTACTGTCCACAGCGTGTAGATGGAATTAAAAGTCCCTGCATTCACCTCATGATCCTTTGCCATGCAAGATATTTGGGCCATGCTGCATATATAGTCTGGCATATCCCTAGTGAGTAGGAGCCAAACTCTCTGTTCGGCCCCATTTTCAGAAATTACTTGACTCGAGAGTGCACAAAACAAGACAGAATCTGTTTTATGTGATAATGCTAGCTGCAGAGAGCTCCTGTGGCTTAGCACAGCTACAGTTCAGCTTCAAAAGCTGGTCATTTGGGAGCAAATATATGCCCTCCAGTCTCAGCTGGCATTTTGTGCCCCTTTTACTCTCAGTTCTGTCGTAGTGAATGATATTCAGTTAGTTAAATGTATTGCTTCTGCTCTGCAAAGCTGCCAGCAAAATCTTTGTAATGAGATTAGATAATGTACAGCCTTTTCCCTAAGAAATGCTCTCTAGCTTTGGGGGTTTTCTACTTAGTTTTGCTAATCTGGCTGCTGATACTGACCATGCAGACCCTTCTCAGCAGAGAGAGTCCAAGTTGCTTCTAGACTGTGGCCCTGATTTTACAGAGTTCTCTTCTTCAGCACTCAGGGCTCGATCCCTGTGTTATTAGTGCGAGTTGCTGGGAACTTTGCCTGAGGACTGATGGCAGGGATTGAAACTGCATTTGGAATGCGGCAGCTGTTCACAAGCGCAAAGCAACACCAACGCACAAGCCCTGTTATCCATCAAAACCTGCAGACAGTTAGTTCTAAGAGAGGCAGAATGAGGCTTAAATCAGTTATTAAAGTGTAATACCTGCCCTGCTCCGTCATCACTGTTTCCAGAATGGGAGTAATTATTCCTCAACTATTTGAAGAAACAAATTAATTCTTTTTCTTTTGGTAGGTTGTGGGTAAAAACAACTCTCAGGGTTATTCTTGCATGTAAGGTGAAAAATCAAGCCTTTCATTTATTCAGATGACAGTCGTACCAGTGTTAAGTCTGCATTACTGTATTTACCTTTATGCTCGCCCTGTGAGGGGAGCTTTTGGCTTCACTTCGTGAGTCACTGAGCACAGCCCCAGCGATCGTCAGTGGGAACAAGGAGTGGCTCTGGCAAGTCAAGTCACACTAGCAATTAGCAACACCTATAAATGGAGGCTTCTGTTTTAAAGGCTGCTCTGACAGCGTCACAACACTGTAAGTATCATTCCAGAGATCATGGAAGAGCTCAGGTCTGAAGCTTTAACTCTTACCAGATGTAAACAGTTTAACATGAAAAAATGAGTAGTATGGGCCTTGAGACAGCTTCCGTTTTCCAGTAGTAGGTTCCTGATTATTCAGGACTATGCAGCCAGGCGTTGAAATCCTTCTTATGAAGCAGTTACCATCACCTAATGTTCATGTAGCATAGGATTTCCTTTATATATAAAACCATAGTGTTTAATTGGAATCAAGGCTAGAGAGCTATACGGAGTCTCTCTCAAAACCTCTAGAATTTAATAGAGGATAATTCCCTTTCTACAGAGGATGTTGTTAAAAAAAAAATCTTAGAAGAAATTCTGTAACAAGGACATGAATATTACAAAATTCTAAAAGACTGTCCAAAAAGCTTGTGGAACTATTATCACTGTCTAATATATTCTATATGATAATATGTAAATGTCAGTATATTCAATGGATAAGTCATTCTGGTGCTCTGTATTCCTTAATGGAATGAATGACTTTGTTCACAAAGCTTAACCAGCACGAGCTTCAGTTGCCCTTCTGATAGTAAGAGTGATGATACTGAGCTGAAATACTAAAAGTGTCGTATATTTGAAAAGTGCTGAGCATCACTATTCTTTACTAATTATCCTGTAAATTTTTTCATTGAAATTGAGATTCCTTTAAGAGATATTGGAAAAATCTTTTTGCTCATAGAAATGAGCTTATAGAAGCTTTCATAAATATTTAAACATTTATGTAACCATTGAATATTTCAGCAACATTACATTAGTATAACAGAAATGGGTAAATAGGTTTACACACCGAACAAAATACCTGATGAATACAAGTAGGACATCTGCCATTGCCATATCTCCTCATTTCTGTTCAGTCTTAAAGTTTTGAGACTTTTTAAACCTCAGGGTGTTTAATTAGGTGCAAACCACACAGAATTCTACCTAGTAAATGGACTGATGCCTCACAAATTTGCAGTGTTCATAAACTTGACAGGATTGCCATATTAAAATCTTCTCTTTTTGTCCTTCAGAACTGTCCTTCAGAGACCTGTTGGTATCTGATGTCTGCAGAGGTGAAAAACCACTAGGAGAGTAAGCAAGCTTTGACTAGAGTCACAGAGTCAGCATCACTCAATGATTTTCAGGTCTTATAGTCTTCCACTCCTGTGTACAACAGATATGAAACAGAACAGACAATGTTTTGAATTCACCATCTTTTGAAAGACAGTCGTAGTTTATATTTGACACAAAATTTGTCTTTTGTAAACTATCTGCCTCTGCCAGTAATTGAATGAAGATTTTGTGGGAATCTGTAGCAGAATTTAACCCAGCAAAGCAGGGATATTCTTACAGAAGTGTCAACAGCCCCTTTATGGCTGCAGAGTCCAAGGCAGTACGTTGTCATATCCTTCATGGTGACTTCAAGCAGCTCATGCTCCCTACTTGCAGTTCTGCAATACAGAGGTCATGGTGGGAACAGGACCTTAATCTGAAAGGAGTAAGTAAAGGAAGATGCGGAGGTTTTGCATTTGACTGGTAACAGTACTAGAAGTCTCCTTAATATTCACAGCAGCTACTCTGTTCATTACCAGATGGAAAGGTACATTCACTCCCCAGATCACAAAGTCACATAGTGCCATAGGTAGTGATTCAGGAGTGACTCTCTCTTGATTTCCAGGCAGTAGTTTTCTCTGTCAGCTCAATAAAATGTGATTTGTTGCAGAGGGAATCTATCCAAGTCATTTGGAAAGGCAGTGGCCTTTGTTACAAAGTGGCACAAAAATATAACGCCAGAAAAGAGAAAGACAAAGAAGAAACCTCTAGGGAATTGTGCTTAGCCCTGCCTTTTGCTGTCTAGCTTCTTTATTTTAGTTTTAATCTGGAGAGAGAAGTTAGCAAAATAGAAAAAAGGGGGAAAGTAGCTGAATGCAGCTTAATAATGAAAGAAACTGCTGAAATAGCATCAGAAAGCTCTTTAAAATGCAAAACTCTTTGCTGATCTGCTATGCAGAATGGGAAAAAAACAATCACATAAAGGTGGTGGCTAAGCAGGCTTTCCCTTCATCCTCTCTCACTTCTGATTCCAAAGATAAAAAGTACTTTCAGAGGGAAAATGCTTTCATAGTAAAAGCATAAATTCTACAGGAGGTGAGAGACAGATCACTGTTTGCAAGAGCCTCCAGCCTCTGTTAGAAACTTCCTTAGACTTCTGTGGGCAGGACTCATAGAGGAGAGCTGGTCATTGTGCTGGTCAGTAACCTTCCAGAAGCATTGCAAACCCTGGAGGGAAACAAAGAGATACTTTTATCTATCAAAAATGTTTAAACAAATATACTCTTTTAATTAAAAAGAATTTGAGTTCTCATATGATCCAGTTTAATTTATTACTCTTTTTAATCTCCCTTCCATCCTTCCTCTGTGATTCCATGCAACAGTGTTTTAGGTTGTCCCTACCAGTCTTGTGTTTCCGTCTCTCTTAACCCCATACGGGAACAGATCAAAACAGTTTTACCAAGTCTGCTTTGAATAACTCCAAAACCAAGTTGACTGTGATGTTATTTCCACCTGAGTTAATCTGAGCTAAGGAGGTCTGTTGTTGTAGCACATAACCCCTACCCTTTTTTTGTGAGGGGTGTCTGCTTAGCAAATCAGACCTTACACGTGGCTTGCTAATGTTGTAAACTGTAGCAAAATCAGTGCATCTGGATTTGTTCTCACAGTCTGAGAAATCCTTTTTATTTATTTTTTTAAGTGACACTTGTGTGAGACAAAGGCAAGGGAAGCAAACCCACTTGCTCTCGTTCTGCTTAGCCTGCTATAGCTAAGCTTAGCTGAGATGTGTTGCTTACAGAAGCTGTAGACTATGGAATAGCTTTAATTGAATGTTTCTTGAGAAGGCGTATCCTTAATCCTGTACATACGGAGAGCACACACACATTGTGAATTAGACAGAGAGCTACTGTTCCCTTCTCCCTTTCATCTCCTGTATAGCACTAGCGGGGAAGTCCATTCCATTTCTTTGTCAAAAGCAATCAATGTTGCGCCAAGAATGGATACCTGAAAGCACAATGGTTAAGATGCATACAATAACACAATACAACATAAGCTTTGCTCCTCCTGTACTCTCTGTGTGCTACCTCTTTATCAGAAATATGGGAACAGAAGAAAGAGCATGTGTAAAGACATTAGCAATGCTTGTACTTGGTGAAAAGAGTAATGTTTTTCTCAATGCAGCTCATAAAGATCTGCCACTATTGCTGATGCATGTCCAGTAATAAATATTATCCAGTAGCAATTTTAAAGGCTGTGTGGTAGCTACAGCAGCCACCTCCTTAGGATGCTGTATATATTTGTTTGTCTCATACCCATGAAGGCATATAGCAGCTTTACAAATACAGATGGAGATTGGATCTCAGCCCAGAACCATTTAGGAATTGGAGTTTTGCTGCTATTGTTATTGTGTTTTTTCCCTGACAGTCACATTTGTTCTGTTACTGACAACATTGGACTTTAGATAATATTAAATCATACATCTAGACCAGACCTGGTCAGTCTGAAGCTGAGTATGGTATCAGAAATCTTTTATCAGCATGTGCATGTGGTTTACTATGTGCATAAACAAGCAACTTGTACAACTCAGAGTTCATTCATTTGTCTTTGGGATCAACTGCATAGAAATTAGTAGGATGGAACCAGTTTCAGGATGGCAATGGCTGCTGCTTCAAGCAGAATTAAATTAGATCTTCTTGACAAGCGTCCCAAAAGCTTCTTGAAGTAAAACAGGGCTAAAGAATGAAGAGCCAGATCTGAAGCTGCTTTGTCAAATGTACCAGACATAGAGTCTTCTCCCCCAGGCACACCCACTATTTCCCGTTTGGCTCTAGAGGTTGTTCTGCGCTCCAGGTGCAGTGCAGCTCTCTGACGTTGAGTTGGGTTGTTTACACCAGTGCAGGAAAATAGACAGAAAGAGTTGAATTTCCTAAGGTTACAGAGAAAGACAGAAATTAGAGTTCGTGTAAGCCAGGGCTTTCTTGTACTCTGAGCTTCATTGAGGATGTTGTGCCATAGGTAACATTCATACGTGGTATATTGTTTAGATGTGAATTCCTTTTAACTTCAGCCATCTAAGAATTAGGTATCTGGTCTAAGACACTTCACAGGGCCTCCATCCCTGGTGGAGAGAGATGGGCAGCAGCAGGGCGAGGGACAGTAACACTACCGAACATTGAGAGAGGAGAGTCACCCACTGGCCATTCCTGTTTCCATTCAACTGAGACAGCAGCGAGACAACGGGCTTGCATTAGACATCAGCAGCTCCAATATGGGAGGCGAACGCCCCCAGTGTGTCCTAGCGGCTGTGTACTGCTCTAGGCAGAAATGCCTCTGTGATCAGGAAGTCAAGGCTGTAACTCCTGGCACGTGGACCTTGCTTGCCCGTGCAGTTGGAGTTGTTCTCGTGAGAAACATTTTCATGATGCTTCCTCTCCCAGGGTGAAGCTGATGCAATGGCACCATAGAAAGCAAGAGCAGCCCATCTAGGAAAGAGTTCTGAATCACTGCATGGTATTACATAAACAGATTAGATCAAATAGTCATTCTGAAACAGCCTAGTGTGAACTAAACACCTTTCTGTATTGCCATTCAGGTTAATACATGTAAAAATGGGGCATGCCATTCATAGTGATAAAATGAAGACATTTTTGCCACCTTCAGACTTTTAAACCTGTCTTAGATGGTCTGAGAGGAGCCTAAACAGACAGATGGGTCAGGTGTTGTAGTACGTAGTCCTGTTTTCAGTCAACAGAGCCCAGCTACAGCATAACTCTCTTAGGGAATGAGTCATAGAAATGTTTGTATTATGTTCTCTAAAGTTTCCTTTTGCAATCTCACCATCAAATATTTTACCAGAATGTGAGCAGTGCCTAAACCTGACAGAGGATACCAACAGGATGCATATGTCACACTGGGAACAGTTTAGCTCCTGTATCTCTGGTCACAGAGGACACCCATCTGTTTGATTAGCCTGGAGACATAAGCCTTTCCAGCTGATAATCTTCATTTGAATAAAATGGTATTGGGAATGGGAGTGCGGATAAAAGGGAGCAGATGATAATATAAATTTATGTTCAGGTGGGAAGACACATTGCCACCACTAGCGATACTCGTTATGGGTGATGAAATAGAATTCTGACAGGATGGGAGCAAGAGCAGGAGTTGAAGAGATCTGCTGGGTTTACTGTTAATTTCTGCAGACATACCAGCTCATTTAGTAATGTAACAGCTCCCATTGCTAGCCACTTAATGTGTGATTAATGTGCCACAGCATTTCCCCAGACATTTATGACACCTTTAGGAATAGATATGACAATGACTTTATCACATGGAGTCACTTCATACTATCTGTATCCCTCTTAATGATTTATATATTCAGGAGTGATTTTATCACTAGTACTCAGTAACGTAATAAATGAGAAAACTCAATGGTCTGTAAATTACAACATTGATTAAAGAAGTGATTACTGATATAACTCTTACATGACTATGATAATGCTTGCTTATAATTCAGGACAGCATTTACATGTTAATGATAAGTCTACTGCAGTGTTTAGAAATACTTTACAGCTTTAATCAAAACGTAAACATTTATAAACAGATAATGTTTATTGTGGAGGAAATGAGTAGACTTTTGTTACTCTTCAGTGGATGAAATCCACTCCAGAGCCAGCTTTGTCTTGAAGACGGAAAGCAGCGTCACCCCTGATGAACGTACTCATCAAGGTAGAGCTTTGATTTGCTGCTTGCCTCCATTGAGACCTGTTTTGGTTTGTTGGGTTCCTCTTGACCAAGCCGTGAAGGAGCCTTGCTCATTATAAATTCCACGGCACTGTGATCGGCTAGTGGCTCACCGCGTAACAAACCGAAAATCAACCACCAGCTTCATAAATAGTATCCAGTCTTTAGACATCTCCAGCATTATTATGCCTCCTAAGCCAATGGAGAATTTTTGTGTTCAGCTGCTCCTATGGTAAAAGGCTATCATTAACATCCATAAAGAGAAGGGAGCCTTTTTTGTTTGTTTTTGTTTTTGAGATGCCAGGGTTACACTTTGAGCTTGTTTTGTCGCAGTGATTACCTTTTCTTCTTTCGCTCTTCTTACCCCATAGGTTTCTGACAGATGTGACTATGTTTTTGTCAATGGCAAAGAAATGAAAGGCAAGGTGAATGCACTTGTGAACTTCACGTATCAGTACCTGAGTGCTCCTCTGCAAATCACCGTCTGGGTTCCACGCCTGCCTCTTCAGATCGACATTTCGGACACAGAACTGAGCCAAATAAAAGGCTGGCGAGTCCCTGTTCTTTCCAACAAAAGGTGGGTTTGAATTGTTAAATTTCTTGGGTGTTTTTGTAAAGTGAATGGAGTTGATTTTAACTCCATGATTTTGGGTGCAGCACCTGCACCCAAAAGGCAGCATCTTTCCCTGAGGAACAGCACTACTGGAATCCCCAGCTTTGCACTGGATATCTGCAGATATAATACAGCTTTTAAAATTTGTGGCTGTGCGGGTGTGTGTCCTGTGCAACAGAGTACAGTGTGGTGCTCTAGTAAGGATCACTTACAGCGTTGTTGTTGTTCAGACATACCAGCTTAGATGAAAAAGTGGTATAGTTTGTTTGTATGGTTCTTCATCATGCTACGTAGCTAGGAGTCAGCAATGGTCCAAGAAAACAGAAGGGAGGGCTGCTATTTAAGGGAGGACTCTCCATTCGCACTCTAAAGTTAGTTTTCACTAATGTTCTTGAAAACATTTCTTTATGCTTCATTTTCTTATGAAAAAAGACCCACCAGAGACAGTGATGATGAGGATGAAGATGAGCGGAAAGGAAGAGGATGCACTCTGCAGTACCAGCATGCCATGGTGCGAGTCCTCACACAATTTGTAGCTGAGGATTCTAGCCCTTGGGGTCAGCTGAGCTACCTGCTAGGCTCAGATTGGCAGTTCGACATTACAGACCTGGTGATGGAGTTTATGAAACTGGAGGATCCTCACATTGCCAAGCTGCAGGAAGGCAGGATTTTGATCGGCCGGGAAGTAGGAATGACAACGATACAGGTACTGTGCTCTAGACTGCCACATTCTGTCATTCCCATAGAGAACCTGGGGGGGGGCATAAATCCAATACAGTTTTTCTGCTATTTTGAAACAGGAAAATTTCCCATTACATTCCTGTGACCTTCTAGTGTGTCACACACAGCATTAATGCACGGACAGTGATTCAAGCTAGAGGTGGTCCAAGGCATGCAGCATGGCCAGGAGCTGGAAGCCATAGAGCCTTCAGAGATGTTTAGGAGGGGCAGCATTTCCAGGCTCAGTGAGGAGTCAGAGCTCTTGCCCCACATGGATGCAAGTTACCACCAGTCAGCTGATGGGCACCATTTTGACTTTTTGAGACAGAGATTTTTAGATTGTGCCACGTTTCTTTTAACTTATTTAAACATTAATTCAGGGAAAAAAAATGCAGCCTGGTTAATAACCCTGAAAGGCACAAGTGGCCAACACCATATCCCAGTTCCGTCCCAGCTTAATCCTTACTTACGCCAATGCACAGAGTGCATATAGCTAATCTAGGCTAGAGAAATGAGATGGAGAGGGTGGAGAAGACAGTATATGCATGAACTAGCTATCCTTAGTTCCCTAAAGACAGCAGTATGGCCCTTGGTTTCACTGAAGGGAAGGATATCATACTAGCTTGATGTTCCATCAGAAACAGAAAAGATAGAGAAATGAAAATTTCTAAGCAAAGAAGCAAAGGACAAGTCCTAGATGTTGCTAGCCTCCCTTTGAAATGGTTGGGAAGTAAATGTGATGAGCTCATCCATACTGGGACACACGATAACAAGGAAAAAAGTTATAAACTGACTCTTCTAGTGAAATGATGCAAATAATACAGCTGAGATGGTATAGCTCCAGTATTGGATGCAATGTTCTCAGCTGTAACCTCCCTACTGAATGTTTTTCCAACCCAGGTAATGAAATCAGACTGCCTTTTCAGTGTGCTCTGCCGTTTCGTTTCTATGCATAAAGCTTTGGAGACAAGAAGGGATGATGACCTTAAGAAAGGTTATTTTAATTGATCAGCCTTTTCCTAAGTTGATTCTTTTGTGTTTCTCCAAAGGTTTTGTCTCCTCTGTCTGACTCCATCCTGGCAGAGAAGACAGTGACTGTGCTAGATGACAAAGTGACCATAACAGACCTTGGAGTCCAGCTGGTGGCTGGGCTTTCACTCTTTCTTCAGCCAAGCGCAGCAAGTGGTCGAGCTATTGTGGCTACAACCGTTGCCCAAGAGCTGCTTCATACTCCTAAGCAGGTAGTGTACCCTCCATAGTTACTATTGTTGCCTTTTGGGATGAAGCAGCGTTTTCTCAACATGAAGTACAGATGATAATCCGTAACAAGTCTAGAAGTTAGGCTTTAAAGTTTAGGTGTAGTAGATGTCCACGGCAATTGCTTTCCTCTAGAGGTATTCTGGAATTGTCTTCTCATTTCTTCCCTTCAAACGTGGACTAATTTGCAGTAAAAGTTCTGACTACACTGAAATTCATATTATTTACATTTTTAATACCCTTTTCTTTAAATGATGCAACACCTGTTATTTTTGCAACACAGGCAGTCTTTGGACAGTGATCCTTGTTTGCTATATGAGCATGCCCTTATTTTCCATGCCAGAGAGCACAGAGCTCTGTGTGTCACAACAATTTAGTATTTTGAAGAGCTGTAAAATGGAGGCAGAAGATAGCCAAATACATTTCTTTCCCCTCCTGGAGTCGTGGCAGACTGCCAGGCTGCTCTCTCCTTTTAATTTTTAGGTGGATTTTGGGGGGTTCGTTGTTCAGTTCATTAGGGCATCACTGTGCTGATCCTACTTAAATTAAGTCAGCAAATTTCCATCTCTGTAAAGGGAGTCTTTTGAGCAGCATGTTTCAGGTAACAACCCACATGGAAAAGAAGACTGGAGAGTACCACCAGATCGAGGCAAACAGTTGCTCTGGAACAGATTAAAGACAAGGGTCAGTAGCAGTGGAACAAGTTGTGTGTTCATTGCTCTTTCAGTCAGTTGATTTGATTGCACCATGCAATTAACTCTGTCCACAGCCAGTCCTCTCACAGAAACTGTATTTCATCTCGCACAGATAGGAAGAGATCTCAAGTCAAGTTTTATGGCCCATTTTCATGATTATTGCTACCTAATTTTCTGGAACATAAAAATAATTTAGATTGTTTTATAACTTAGTGACAGGAAAATGTCCAAACTAGAAGGACACGCTGCCCGTCTGTTCCATTTACTGCATCCTGTAAACATAAGAATCTTATGTAATTAACCCATTTATACCCTTCTCCAGGGCTTAGAAAACATGTCTGACATATTGTCTTCAGACAAAGACTGTAAAAGCAAAAGCTAAAGTATGCCTAACCCAATTCTGTTATGTAGGACAGAGCACCATTTGTCCTGCAGCATCATTGGAAGCATCATGGCTTTGATTGCAGATAAAAGAGCTCGTGAATCTGGAAAGGCTGCACAGATACATTGTCAGCTTCTCAGATTTATAGATGATCTGTCCTGAGTATGCAAAGATATTTATCAGCATCAGGTTATGGCATATTATGACAGGGCATTTCAGCAGTGCACAACATGACATCTCCTATTGTATTGTGGCATGGCAATATGATATGATGTGTCATTTTATATCACTACAATTGGCAAGTTACAAAATAATACAAAAGAGAAAAAGTGTGTAAACGTGGTCTGTTTTGAAATTATTTTTCTCAACATCTGTGTTATGGAATGATTTTAGTGAAATATTTTGTTGAAGCTGATGTTCTTTTGCGAGACAATTTCCGTTTCCTTGGAGCGGCACACTTCTGATACAGAAGTGATGGGGCATATCAGGCTGTCATTCTGAGCACTGCCTTCTGCTTCTGGTACTGCTGGGCAGCGTGGGATGCTGCTGTCCCTTCCTGTCCTCTTCCTGGGCCTACGGATAGCGCTACTGCATCATGCTCACTGAAGTTACTGACTGTAAAGCAGCAGGCAGGAGAAAATCAAGCACCTTTTTCTCAGTAAAAGAAGTTTAAAATCTGTTGTTTCTTCTCCAGACTCCATCTGGAAAAAAAACAGCACCTAGACTCTATTAGAAGACAGTGGAAAACCTTCTCTACACCAGGATCTGGAATGCGCAAGGAAATCTGATTGCTTAGTAGCAATCCCAAGTTAGTCAGTTTTTCCCACTCCTTCGATGCACGGCATCTTCTGTCCCAGTTTTCTGCAAACATAGAGCAGCATGTTCTTGTGGAATCCCACTTCAGTCTCTGCCTCTCCTCCCAGCTCTTCCAGTCTGGAGCCTGCCCACCCCCATTGCCTCTGCTTGTCTTCCCACCACCTCCTCTTCACCAGGAGTAAGAGCAGTGTCCTGCCTGCTTCCCAACTGAAGGCTTTGCTGGGAGCATCATGCCTCACTGTCGGGAATTTGTGAGGGTCAGTTCCTGCTCAAGCACTGTGAGTGTTTACGGTCCTGATCCTGGTCATGCCAGGTCACTGTGGAACCTGAGCACGGTCCCTAGTTACTGGGGCACTTTGGCAGTGCCTTCATTCCAGGGGACTGAGCTAATTCCACACACTGTGCAATTCACATCCTGCTTTACTGTAAGCCACTCATTTGTTATCAGGTCTAAATCCTACTCAGCCTATAGACAGGGCTTGCCCAGGGAAAGGCTGTTGGAAAGAGACCGGAAGGACTTGGCATTTGCATCACCAAAAAAATAAGACAGGAACAGATTTCACACTGGAAAATATATTGAAGGAAATATTCTTAGCATAGGAGTGGCCTGTAGAGTCACATCATCTTTTCCTTTCGTTTGCAGTCTGAATAGAAGATACAACATTGAAGACACTTGCCCTTAGAAGAGTCAATGCAAATGTGGGAATGCTTGTGACTAAATTTTGCAAGTGACTCATGATTTGGAGTAATATCAGCTGAGCTCCTTACTGAGCTCGAATTTCAGAAGGGAAGTGCTGGGTATTTTCTGAAAATCAGGCCCTTTTGAAAGAGGGTTTTTTTCAAGAAGGCAGCCCAGAACTAAGCATATACGCCAATGTTGCAAGGACTTAGTCATTTTAGTGTGTCTTTTCCTCTCAAACAAGTTTATAAAAAGGCCCAAATAATTCATGCAAACTTTATTGATGCAACAGAAAAACAAAATAACAGTTAAGGTAGCTGAAGGTTTTATTTTTCTCAGGAGTGATTGTGTATGTCTCAGCATTGTTATATGAAAAAAAAAACCAGACAATGTGTTCTTGGTCAAATGTTTTTCTTGGCTCCATTTTAGCACCTTCAGTGGCCAAGCTTCAACACAGATTAGGAAATGTCCTTGGGTAGTTGGTACTCTGGCAGGCACAATATTGTCCCTAGCAGATTAAGCAGTACATCTATATAGTGCAATGGAAGGCAGAAAGAATTATTCAGATTGTTCCATTACAGATCTTTCAATATCATGGGAATGAATTTAGTATTTTTGTTTTGACTGAACTTTCGATGAATATAATTACTAGATTAGTTCCTTGGTTACAATGACTGCACCATGTCTACATAAGTAGCACAAAGCAGCCAAAACACCAAGTCCTGAAAAGTTGGTAGTTTCTCCAAATCCTTAGCAATCTAAAGAGGATAAGCTAATTTTTTTTTTTATTTTGGATGCCTTAAGTTTGATATCTTTATCTGTATTTGGACAACTAATTACCTGATGTGACCCTGAGGGATGCTGAGCCCATATTTCCTTTTTTTTTAAATGAATGGGGAGCTCATTGGCACTGAAAAGTGGATTAGTGATTTAGGTGCCTAAAAATAAATGCAGGGTTGACCAACTTTTAAATATCAAAGTTGAAATACCTGCTGAAAATTTGGAAATTGTAGCTGTGAGCTGTCTATTTTTAGTGGCCATCTGCTCAGGTAGGAAAGCTATTCCATTTGGCTTGCTGGTGGTTGTTAAAAATCAACACTGCCATCTTAAAGGCTTCTCAAAAATGTAAATAAAAGAAAACCTACAGTGTTTAAGTGTTCTCTGATCTGAGTGAGCTTCAAGGACTCTTAAATTTCAGCTGGCTCTGCAGGGAAACTCACAGTCACATCATAGCTTTTTTCATCACTGTAGGGTATTGCATGTGGTCTAATGAACTGAGATGGGAGAGTGGATAAAATAAAAGAAAAAAAAAAGAAAGCCTTTAATAAATATCTGGGCGTATTAACATATCTCTCAGTGCTACTGGAAAATTGCAGATATTTTCTTAGGGAAAAAAGGGCAATGTTAGCGCTTTCTAAAGGCCAAGTTCTTCTCTTTCACATGTGTAGCTCCTGTTGACATCAGTGACAAGACCCAACCCTGTGAGGTCATCTGTAACCTCAGGGAGTGTCCTCCGAGATGTCACCTGGCACTCTGATAGGAGGTCAGGGTGCTCAGCACCACCTGAGTCAGGGCGACAAGCTAGAGTTGCTTGCATGTCCCTGCGTTATGGATTCACATGATACTGTCCTGTTTTAATGTATGTCCTTCATGAAAACTAGTTCTGGGAGTTCATTGACATCTCACAGTTAGGTAACAGATATTAGGAGTATTTTTATGATGTGGATTCATTAGCCCATTCTGGCAGTATAAATTACACTTAATTTGTATTTATATCTTCTTTAAACTGACAGAGCAATGTAATGGCTTACAAGTAAGACAAAGGAATTAAGCAGCATGGGAAAGGGAGAAAGGATATATTGTTAGATAAGAATCCGAACTCTTGCAAATACAAGCAAATTCCTACTGGAAAGGAATGTCACATTAGCAGATTGGACAAAAGGGAGAGAAAGAAATACACAGTAGGGGAATGAATGGTTTGAATTAAGATCTGAGTCTTGGCTGCCTTTCATGTCCACATCATAATGGTCAAGCCCAATTTTTACTACACAAGCCGCAAGCTTAAAAATAAATGCACATGTAATACTTTGATATTTTGTGTGTTAAAATTGCTAGGGAAACCCATTTCAGCGTTCGAGTCCCCAGATAGAGCTGGTCTGATAGAAGCTGCTGAGAACAGTATTCCCTTGCCTTTATTTGAGCGAGGGATGTATTTGTTTTCTGCAGAGCCATCCGTTTCTTTCCTTTGGTGTCCTGCCTCACTGCAGGACTACTGCAGCTGACCTCAGCAATTGAGGGCTTATTAACAAATACTTTTATTTGAGCTTTAGTGAATGAAGAGCATTAAAAGGGCTCTTTATTCTGGGTATGGAATAAAATGAAATACACTGATCAGTCCTCACATCTGTGTTTCTAAGCAGCAGAATTCTCTAACATGGAACCAGTCCTACACACTTAACTCCCCTATTTTTTGCTTGAAGAATACAGGCTAACATGCCCTGGTACCAGGCTGACCCCAGCTTTTTTGAGGAGGTACTGAAGGACACTTTGTAATCACTGACTGTGATGCTACAGATGGGCTCAGTGGAACATTCTAAGATAAGCAGACTTTCAAATGCTGTATGATGCTTTAGAGGGCAAAATAATCATCACTGTGGCTCCCAGATTTTCACAGGCGACTCATGCGAGTCCCAGCACAGTGGGACTCATTAGATGTCTGCATGATGGGTTTTCTACTGAGCTTCCAAACCATCTCTCCTTCCTGCATTCAGGTTGCCTTTTGGAGTGTGAGACTCCTTGTTTTATCTAGGTGGAACAGACACAGCCAGCAAACAATAGTGTTGGTGGTGACCCATATGGCAGGGTATGAAATATTGCAGGTCAGGCAATACAGAGCTCCTCGGGGACTATTGGTTTCCATTAGTGCCATGTTACTCCTGTACCCTGATAATTTCCCCTTTGTTTTACCCACTTAAACATAACAAGGGAGATAAAACTACTAACAAAAAGCAAAATGCAGGTTTATCCAAGAAGATTTATCAAGCGGTATCTTTGGACTGATAAGCAGCAATGTAATTCAAGGCCAGAAAATGTGGTGGGACTGCAGCAGATCAAGAAGAACTGGCCAACTTGCTGGTCTGGCATGTAGTTATACCCAGAATGGAGGAAAATGTGGACAAAATGTGTCTTCATAAAGAAAGTTTTTTATGTGCTTAGGGAAAGCACGATATTTGATAATCAACAGTGGTTGTGGGAAACAGCTTCTTCATGCCCTCTGGACTGGATTTTGCTGTCATTAACGTGATCTAATCTACAGTAGCTGACTCACTTCACATCATCATAGTCACCATATAAATCATCCTGTTCTCCAAGAGACACTGGCACTAATGTGTAGTTGTGGTTCATTTGTTCTGAGAGTGCAAACGAGTATGTGCACGCATGTGTGTGTGTGCACGTGTGAAAGAGAGAGGAAAAGTGCAGGCAAGAAAGACTGGAGAGCCAGATAATCCTTCAAACTATTTATGCTTGATAATTAATGAACACAAGCATTTGTCACCTCAGTGTTGAGGGCATCAGACTAGGGGCAGCAACTTTGCAGGTAAGAAGGCTCCAATCCATCTTCATCTGCTGATAGTAATTGGAGGACCTTGTCAGAGATTCAGAAGGGATTTATTGATGCGGTACACAGGATTTGCAGAAACAGCTCTTTGAAGGACATGGTATTAAATCATTTCTTTTTTCCTTCTTTTTTTTTCTTTTTAGCTTTTCACAATTTACAATCATTTGGGAAATTCACTTCCTTCCCGTCTTCAGCAGTGAATGAGAGGAGATGATCTCTTGCCAAATAGAATATTTGGGCTGATACAGTATACTCTGGCAGGATTTGAGATTCTGTCCCTCTTTATCTCATTTCTTTTCTTTCCCTTTTAATTAATACTTTCTGTAGTATAGACATGACAATGTTGTGTTGTGAAAAAATTAGGTCTTGGAAAGAAAAAACCTCAATGCAGGTTGAAAATAATGGCTAAGCTATTGCGCACCTCTGTTATCTACAGTAAATCACATGTGTGCCTGCGAATTTCAGCTGACTGCCATTTCATTTTTCTCTATCTCGGCTTCATAAAACCAGGAATGCAGAATAGTGGAGAAAGAGTGTAAAGAATGAAAGTTGGTTTGAAGTTGCTTACAACTTTGTCAAAATCTAACCATTTGAGCTGAATTTTTCCATGTTGTCTACCTCTTAACCTGAGGACTGTTAAAGTAGAAAGGAGTCAAGATAAGAAAACCAAACAGGGATGTGGATATCTTGAAGAAGACAGGAAAGTAGTATATATTGCTCCTCATATGTGTTTCTCTCCGGTGTCTGGAGAGAGACCAGGATCCCTCAGAGGTGCTGTTCTACCACCAATAAAACCTACTTGCATAATCGGTCATAATCACCCTGGTGCTCTGCAACGCTAGGTATGCTGTTTGGCTGTTAAGGACTGCACAAAGGATTTAGTAATGTAAATCCTTTTGTAGAGATGTGGAACTATGGAAGTCCCCAGCGGAGCTGGGAAGAGGCACAGGCCTTGTAATTTCCAATCTCAGCTATACAAAATGCTGCGCTTATTTTCTCATTCTGCTCTCCAGCAGACAGTGCCACTGGCAGATGGTGTCAAGCCTGTCGTGTTACATGCTTGAAATGATGCTGGTGTTTTTGCCTTCCATAGATTGATGAAAAGTAAGTGTACCTTACACACCTCCCCAATGGTGCACAAGGCTGTCCTCCTGTTTTAGGGAGAAGGAAGGCAACAGGGTGTTGAATTGCCAGAGAAGATGCATCTTTTTCTCCCTACACATATCCATTAAAAAAAATAATCCTTTACTTTCCCACGACTGGGTTTGCTCTACTGTAGGTTTCTATGATATAAATTTAAGCTGTGCCCTGCAGCTTTATGTTTCTGTCTGTTCAGCCATTTCAGGGTTGTTTCTCTAATGAAAGATCAGCTGTTTTAATTTTCTTACATAGTTCACCCTTCCCAGCTTCTGGGCTACCTGGGCTCCATTTCAGCTGTTTGAAGTGTATTTGAATCACCAAGAAGTTTGCCTTCATTCCTGTTGTGCCACGACTTATTTTTCTTCTTTCAGTCCCTCAAGAACTTGCTGATAGCACTTTGGAAATCAAATATTCAGTATAGTCCAACCTTCTGCACAGCTAAATGCCCCTTGCTGTTTTCATTGAAAAGCTTTAAATTTAACTAGAAGGGTAGCAATTCCCTTTGTTTATAACCATAGCGTAACAAATTGTAGCCAATTGAAAACCGTATTAGGCTGTAAATTTGTATTATGACTGAACGTTAAGAGGGTGGCAATGTTTTTCCCCGATGGTGATTTTCAGCCCAGTTCTTCTTATGTACCCAAGTGTAAAGTTATTAGGGCCATCTGCGGTTCAAGTCTGGGAAGAAAAGAACTTTGGTTTTGCGTGAAGTTGCACTCCGGCAATCTGCCTGCATGTCTGCTGGCTAAACAGGCAAGACACAGAGCAAATGAAAAAATAAAGAAATCTCCTGCAAAGAAAGCTATTGAGACGTGGAGAAGTAAATATCTATATCATCTGGATGGGATTTCAAATGGCAAACACAAAGCTGACCTCTAGCTTTGTGTTTGCTTCTAATGATGACTTCTAACAGTGCTACCTGCAGAGAACAAAGACAGTCCAATTAAATCCAGGCCATTTGTATTTTTATCGTAGAGATCGTACCAGAATCCCCATCCTCCTCTCCTAGACACAGAAATGCGGTGGACTTTTTAATTATCTCAAGGATGAAGTATGTTTTACTTAAAACAAACCTTTCTCCAGCAAAATGGCAATTGTTCCGTGAGTCTTTTTCTTTCAGGTGACTCTTCTGCTCCAACCATTTCCAAGATATTGTGGTAGCTCCTTATTCCTGCTAAGATATTTATGCCGAGTTTAATTTGACAGCTCCCTGTGACACCTGTGCATGGGGAGCATGAGGAAAATAAGTGTTCTGTCAAGTGCCTCTGGTAATTTTTCTGGTTTGTCTCTTTCAGGTTTTGTATGACAGGAATGACTTTCTTTATAAATCATGTAAATTGTAGCTTGTTAATGGGTACTTTGGTGTTACAGACATCTCGTATAAATTATTTTATATGTTCTTTTGCAAAACATTTGCAGGAAGGATAACAGCGGAACCTTTAGTGAAAAATGTGACCAATTTTCTGCCCCATCAGTTGAAGCTTGGTTCTCTTTAAATGCAGTGCAGAGCCATTGTCTTCTGTTTCCTCCAGCTGCCGTTCAGAGCTGAGAGATTGATGAGCTGCAATGGGTTGAGCTGTTTTATTTAAGACCCTGTCTTTAACCATATCCCTCTCCTTTCAGGAAGCTGTAGTAAGCACCTGGATTCAGTTCAGTGACAGCTCTGTTACTCCGCTGGACATTTATGACTCTAAGGACTTCTCCCTTTCTGCCGTATCGTTAGATGAAGCTGTTGTCTCAATCCACCAGAACGCTGCCTTAAAATGGCCAGTTGTGGCAGCAGAAGGGGAAGGTCAGGGCACATTAATCAAGGTGGACATGATGATTTCTGAAGCCTGCCAGAAGTCCAAGAGGAAGAGTGTCCTGGCTGTGGGGAATGGCAACATTAAAGTCAAGTTTGGCCAGAATGATGCAGACTCTGATATAGGTGGAGATTATGATGCTGATGAGATTGAAAACCACGCTAGCGACCGGCGGCACAAAGTGTCAGATCAGGAACGGTATGGCCAAGATGGACGATATTATGGTAGCTCGTCAGCAGAGCGAGAGGAAGGCGCCATCAGGAAAGTCAGCACCACAGCAAAATCTGTAATAAAAAATAAAGTCATTAAAAACAGTAGGCTGGATGGTGGCAAAATCTCAGACGATAGCCAGCTGCAGAACATTCCTATAGACTTCACCAACTTCCCTGCTCAAGTAGACCTCCCAAAAGGCAATGTGGGCATGGAGGAAAATGACCTGGTGCAGACACCTAGGGGCCTTAGCGATTTGGAGATCGGGATGTATGCTCTGCTAGGGGTCTTCTGCCTGGCAATTCTAGTCTTCCTAATAAACTGTGCAACGTTTGCACTGAAGTACCGTCACAAGCAGGTTCTGGTGGAAGGACAGGCCACCATGACCCATTCCCATGACTGGGTCTGGCTGGGAAATGAAGCAGAACTGCTGGAGAACACAGCAGATGCATCACCTCAGCAGGATGAGCACACAACTATTATCGACCGAGGGTCGGGTTGTGAGGAGAGCAACCAGCTCCTCAACGGCAGTGCTCAGAAGAACATTCAGAGCCAGGTTCACAGGTGTGCTGACTCAGGGGGCAAGCTCGGAAAGGAACAGAAATCTGAACCTTTACATTCGCCCACATCTAAACGGAAGCGGGTAAAATTCACGACATTCACTACCATCCCACCTGATGATGGTTGTCCTACTGTCAACTCAATTCTAAGTAGCAATGACGATGACATTAAGTGGGTGTGCCAGGATATGGACCTGGGGGACTCCAAAGAGATACGAAACTACATGGAGAAGTTCAAAGACAAAGTGTAGCTCCTTGCTGGTTTTGGGGGTTTAACCACACCTTGATGCCTTCAGTTCTACAGTATATATTGGGACAGAGGAGGGGGAGGGGAAGGAATCACCAGGAGAAATGATGAGGCAGTTTTTATAATCAGGGAAAGAAATTTGCCAAACTGTCCATGGTTTGTTTTTGGTTTTCACTTTGTTTTGTTTTTCCAGCAGTTATTCAGCTACTCATGGATTTAGGAAGTGGTATATAAATAGCAGAAAGGAACAAGGAAATGGTATGACCAGTATGATGAACTGGGCAAGATGAGGTTGTGAAAATTTGTTTTATGGGTCATACAAATAATAATGATAATGTTTCAAAGTACCAAAAACATTTGTAAAAAGAAAAGAGAGAATATAAGAGCATGAAAAGAATAAGCAAGAGACAAACAATAACTTGTCTGTATTTCTAATAAAACATCACAATTATGGACATATGACCCACAAGGAGACTTTTTAGATTGTTACTCAAGCCGTTTCTCTTTATTCCTTCATTTAAAGTGAAGTTGTGTCTTTGGCATTACATATGAAGGAGGAAGAAATTACCTGGTGTTTTTATTTTTACTTTTCTGTTTGTCTTGTAAGTTGAAACAGAATAATTTCCCCTTTTATTTTTCTTTTAAATATCTTAAAACCAGGAAAGTTTTCAGTTCACAAAGTTCACAGTGGACCAAGAACATTTTGTTTCTAAGTTAGCTATAAATAAATCTCCTGTCGTTTAAAGAATTCAGGGGATACGTATTGACTAATAATTTCCACGTGGTGTCTCTTCTGCAAGCCTAAGCCTCCATTGTTTCACACTAGCTAGAAATATGTCCTGTTTGGAAGAAGTATTCATTTTACTTTCAGGTTTGGATTTTTTATTTAGTTGTTTGCTTGAAATTTCCACAACCAAAGTCCCCATCTTTCACCAAGGGAAGAAGGTGCTGTTTTATGTTAGCTTTTAGAAGTAACAACTGATGGGAGTGCTCCACTGGTGCATTTGAACTGTACCTGGAACTGAGACCGTCACAGGCCAAATATGTACAGCCTGGATTTGGGGCTTTTTTGAGTTCATAATTTCGTTCTGTAATTTTCTGTTTATTCTAATGTCACCAGCTCTCATGAAGCTCAGAAAGCTACAAGAAGAACAGACAGAAAGATGTTGATTGTCCCCAAACTTTTATTTCCTTGCAGTGGAAGAGCTGGCCTCTGGACAGACTGTTGGGAGGGAGGGAAATATTGCTGAAGTAAGATCAAGAAATATCTGGAGCTATTTTATAGATCTTTTTTTTTGCCATTGGACCAGCTAAGACTGAAAACCTTAGACTAGATTGTAAAGCTGATGTTTTGAACAAAAAAATACAGAACCAGTAATAAATCTGAAGCTAATGCAAAACAGAGTCATAGATTCGCTGTGTAAACTGTCAGAGCTGTGTTGACTTAGTGCCAGTTTACACTAATGGAGGACACAGATCAAAATCTATACAATGAGGAAACCACTGTCATCCAAAACCTTTTGTAACTGAAAGGAATATGGTATATCCAGCCTTTTGGAAAGCAGTATTATGTCCTGACTGTTAGGCAGAAGCACTTACATTGTCCTGTCTTTACCCATGTTTTTTTTTTTTTTTTTGGTTACTAAACTCGGTAGTTTGTTTTTTTTACTTGGACAAAATCAATCCTGCCACCCAGTAACATAGATGGACATTTTAACAAGATATGCCTAGTATGCATTGTAGACTGAAAGAATGTAATATTTATTTATACATGTTATACAAATTGTAATTAAAATGCTTTACATGGCTTGACAAATTAACCTCTTCTTTTCTGAAGGGAGGGGGCTCCTTCTGTAATTTGTGTGTTGAAGTACTGCATCCACTGCCTAACAGCTGCAACAAAATTTAAGCTGCTTTCTGAAATGAGGAGGATAGAGATGTATGAAAGTTTTTCGCTGCTCTGACCCTTCTTTTGTGAACTGCTTTCCCCTTCCCACCCAACATGTGGTGATGATGATGGATGGCAGGAGAAGACAGCAGTCAGGCACAGTTCATGGCAGTGTCACTATTCATCTTGTTCATCTTCATGCCTACCATCAGCACGAACAACTCCAGGACTCTTGCTTCTGATGTGTGCAGCCCAGTCATAATTAATTATGTTGCTTCTCTGATTGATACAGTAGGTTCAGATGGAAGCAAGTTCCACTGAATCACAACTGACATATACAAAGCACCCTGTGTCCCAAAGGACCCCAAGCTGCTTTACAGGCTAAGCACAGTGATGCATCAGCCACACCTCAGGGATCAGTATATCTTCCTGGGAAAACGCAGGTGTCTCTGAGGTGAAAAAGGCATTTACAGCACAGAACTGCAAAATACAACAGCAGAGGAACAAGAAAGATAGTGTGGAGCAAAAATAATACACCATGGTAGTGCAGAATATAGTAGTTCAAAGTGCATTTTTAAGAAGGCTGTTAATGTGCCGACCAGCCCCTGTTACAGCACGTATGAAGAATGGCATCTCCAGTAACCCAGTGCTCCTGAAACCGTGTACTGGTACAGCGCTGGCTGGAGAGGAAAGGCTAATTACTAAATCACCATTTCTAATCCATGCACCCTGACTTTGCTCTTTGCTTTTGGCAGCTGAGGCTTTAGAGGATCAGAAGAGAAGAGAGTATCTCCATCTAACATAAACAGTCGGCTACTGAGAGAAAACCTCATGAGCAGAATTCGTCTTGCTCTGTGTTTTCCTGATGACATGTGCAGGTCTTTCTTGGTCTTGCTATCTCACCGCGTTGTCTAGGGAAGGTATTCCACAGTGAATGAAAACATTATTCCTAATTCACCTCCTCTCCAAAAGCTCAAGTATGTTTTTCAAGAAAGAAAAATCTGTTTTCATTGAAATCAGAAGGGGGGGAAAAATCAAAGGTTCCCATGAGAAACTATTTTGCAATTCCTTTTCAAAAACAGTGATGTAAATTTTTGTTGAAAGACACACTCCTGTATTAATGCAACTCAGATTGGATTCAACATTCCCAAAAAGGAGCAAACTTATTCTGGTATGAGTAGGAAAATTATAGCTTATTCATTATTTCAATATTCATTGAAATAATCACGTTTTTTGGTTTATGTTTATTGACTGCATATATAGTTCTCGGTTGTCTGTCGATTGAGACTTAGGCAGTTTGTTTGAAATGACTACCCCTTGGAAAAATTAATTTTAATATACAGTGGTGATCATTGTGGCAAGATTTCATTGACGATTAGCCATGTGTCAGTTCTCAGTGACAGTATGTTGTCCTTATATTTAAATTAGAAAAAATAGTGTCTGGAGAGTCCCTGCAAAGTGAGTGGTTTGAGAGGCTCGCACACGTGGAGTCCATTGACCTCAGCCTGTGGCACTGGGTTGGATGCTTGCCATTCACAAACACGTGGCATTTTACGCACGCTGCAGATTAGCGTGGACATTTGTTACCGTTCTGACTTACTCTTTATCTTGTCTGTGCCATAATAATCACTTTGCAAACGCTGATAATCACGTACCACTGCCAGCATGAGCGCATGCATGGCCAAAGGGCAAGGCATAAGCAGCAGTTTCCTAAGGAGGATTCGGGGCAGTCAGCACGGCCACTTTCCCAAAGCAAATTAAATGGCAACATAACATCCCTGAAGCACATAAAATGGTTTTCTCTGGTGTTGTTTTACTAACATGTGCCTGTTATTGATGTCTTTTAGTTCCTGAGTTGCCAGCTAATGGACTTCAGCTAATCTCCACATTGGCAACATGGTGGGGTTTTAAAGCTGTATGAGGAAGCCACCTGACGTACTGCCTATCGCAATACAACATCGTACTGTAGAGAAGAAGAACCACTGCTCCAGGTTCTGTACCATACATGTGATAGTGGTTGAAATGTGGAAAACGTGTTCAGACAGGGCATGATGTGTTTAACAACAGGCCTGCACAATGCAAGGCCTGTGATGGTGGCCAGGGAGGACTCGGGAAGTGTCTCCAGTCCTAAGATCCTGCCTCAACCATTCTGTTAATCACAACTACAGCATTTCTGTTGAGCTCCACACTTGCTGTGAATCTGTGTGTCTGCACTGAAGCCATCTGGTAGAGCTACATTAATTGACAGCAGCCAGGAGCCTGGACCTTTGATTTAATATACATGAGAAGTCCCTGACTGTTTAGGAAGAGTTTTAAAGCTGCTTTGCCACATGATAGAACTGAATTTCTGTGCTTCCCAGGATGAGGGGTTTGTTTGCCCCTGCCATGAAAGTGGGAAGAGATAAGGCTATCAGGAGTGCTCTGGAGACTTGGGCGGGATGGAGGCAATGCTTCTCCTGGCGCAGCCTCCTCTCTTCCTCAGCAGCAGGAATTGCTTCATGTGTCTTGAGATTTCCTTTACTAGCACCTGCCAGCCTGGCATTTTAGGATGTTGCTGAACAAAGCAGGGAGAGCGTCTCCTGCTGCCTAGGTCTGGGCTGGCTGAGCTGCCGAGGGGCTTGCTTGCTTTCCTGGAAGTCCTGGCACTGTGCTTCTCTCTGCAGGTCTTAAGCCCAGAGGAAGCTTAGAAGAGGCCATTGATTTTGACTCCTGTAACTTGTGGCTGAACAGGAGCATGTCTTCAAAATGGCATGATCTTTGCTAAGAAAGACAGGCTGTATTTGAAGAGACAACAGAGGGAATTAAAAAAAGGGGAAAACTCAGCCCTGCCTTCGCATTTAATTTTTCTGAAGCTACAGAACATGGTGCTTCAGAGACAGATACTGAAACTTTTCGATTTATCTTCTGCTGACCAAAAATTCTGTCAAAGCCCTATTCTGAGTGAGCCACTGTAAATGATCATCTCGGCAGGGAGGAAACCACTGGGCTGTGAAATATCATTTATTTGAGAAATTCACATTGGGTCAAATGCCAGGATTTACATTCCTTAAGCTTTGCTGTGCTGCAGTTACAAAGGCACTGGGATCGGGCGCAGAGAGCTGCTCTGAACATCGCTCTTGGCAAGGTGCCGTACTTGCCAGATGAGGGAA
Source organism: Burhinus oedicnemus (assembly GCA_008921705.1). Classification (NCBI taxonomy): domain Eukaryota; kingdom Metazoa; phylum Chordata; class Aves; order Charadriiformes; family Burhinidae; genus Burhinus; species Burhinus oedicnemus. The sequence goes on from VFFE01007820.1 coordinate 1,468,001, forward strand.
TCTCTGAGTGCCAGGGGTGCATGGTTGCAAAGATAACGCGCTGCAAGGTACGTTTTTCTGTCAAGGAGCCAAGATGGAAATTCATTAATAATAATTTGCACTTAGAGGAGAGCCTTTCATCTGAGAAGCTCAGTGACTTCCAGTTGTTGGTAAAGGACGAAAACGTGAGCGAGGTGAAGGGGCCCTGTTTTCTCAGATGAGATAGTGCCAGGTGAACACCTTCCCCTCCTCAAGGCCCAGGAGCCCAGCTGTACCTGTGGAGGGAGGCAATTAGTGAAATCACCTGGTGCAGTCAGTAACGAGGAGCCCAGCCTGCTTGGGGAGAGGAGGGCATTTGGGTTGTGGCAGATGAAGGTTGAGCACCATGCAGAAGCTGTGCTGCTGGTGGGGTAGTGCAGCCGTGGGATGGGAGAGCAACGGTTGCAGGAGGAAAGAGTGAGTGAAGGTGAGAGAAGCAGCAGAATTCTGTTGCTGTGAGGCTGCTGGCACAGAATGGACCTTGGTGAAAAAGTGAGTCTTGCTTTATTTGTTTGTTTTTTGGTTTTTTGTTTTTTTTTATTACTGGAGGGAAGGAGAAATCTTACTGCTTGCTTAGGTGTCCCAAGTTTGGGAATCAGGAAGAGGAACTGCGTGTTGCTTGTGCCTTACCTTTGGCAAGGGGAAGGCCACTGCTAAGGGAATAAGATGCAGTTTGCCTGGTGCATGTGCATGGGGGCATCCCATAGTGCAAAGTCGGTGTGGTGCGTTCTGGATCAGATGCTGGATCCTGAATCCTGATATGGCTTAACTGCTAGGAACTCCATATCCCCTCAATTAGTGAGCATGCTGACTTGCCTTCAGCTTCTAGAAGTACTTTGATGTTGATTAAATTTGAGAGATGACCTGCAAAAGGCTCTTGCTTTTGGCAAGCAGGGATGGAAATAGGACAGTGACCCCCAATGCTTGCACACGTATTTCTTCTTTCCTTCTTGCCAAGCTCCAAGACCAAGTAGCCATAGCAGCAAGAGTGTTGCTCTGTTTTGAAAGACTCCTAAGCTGGATTTCAGTGCTTAAAAATAAGCTGTCAGCAAAGACGCAGCAGCAGACAGAGATAATGATGCAAATTACTGAGTAACTCTCCCTCTTGATTACTTATTTTGGACAAACTCAGACCCATTCTTTTTATGCTTATGCTAGGGAAGGATTAAAGCTCTTTGTGTGAGGCGACGATGTCAAAGCCAGCCACAAGTGTCTTGCAGACAATGTGTCTGATGTTCAGCTGAGCCATATCTGCTTGCAAAGGCGCCTTGTACTAATCATCCCCTTGGCTGCTGGAGGGGTCGCTTTGTGCACTCTCGGGCACGTTGCAGCCAACTGGGCATCTTTCTGGAGGTGCAGTAGCATGTTTAGAGGTAGTTGGTAACTCCCCACACACACACACCCCGAGCCTGTACCTGAAGGTTTTTCAGGTAGCCAGTTTCCAGCATGCTCTGTGGCTGTTTAGGGTGGTGAGTGCAGGGGACACTGAAGTACCTCTGTGCTCCAGCTGCTGGAGTAGCTTCTCAGCCCTCCTGAGCCTTGTGCTGCAAGGGTCAAATATGATCCCTTGGATTCAAATAGTGTGAGTAGCAACTGAATTCCTGGAATCCATAATTTAGGTTGGAATCCTTCATAAACAAATTGCAGCACTGTAATTATCTGGATGCTTCTGTCTGGCTAAAATTACAGGATAGGAGGGCAACCTTACAGAAGGCTTTTGGTAGTTTTGCCACTATCTCGCCCATGGCCTAGTGGAAGAGGGTCACCTGGCTGAGAAATGCCTGTTCTGCCGTCGGCCATATCAAGCTCTGCTTGTTCCCTCCTTGTTTCTTTCACTGTTATTATATTTTAAGCTGCCATCTAGCTTCCTGAGATTGCTGATTTAACTTTCAGTGATACTAATGAAAAGCCACTGGCACAAATTCATGGTATTCAGATCTCCTGCGGACTGTGGGGAGAGGGAAGGTGGAAAGAGATGCGGACAGTTTGTGTTGCAGAACTGAAGAATGAGAGCTAAGTCCCATGAGAAAAAAGACAAAGACTTATGCTGTATAAAGGCTGGGATTGCTTTCTTAGTTTGCTTTCTGTAACGTGTATAATTTCCCTGGCGACTGTGATCTTTCCTGGTTTGGAGTCGTGATTTTCCTGGTTTGGGGGCAAGATCTACGCAAGCCCCCTTATGGCTACATTGCCTGGCTCTCATTACATGGGAGTGGGAGCAGCACAGCAGGTAGCAGAGCCTCTGCTCTGACATCTGTCCCAAGGAACGGTATGATGAACGATACTGTTGGTAAGGACTGTCCATATAATTGATAATCTGGCTGCATGTGATAGCGACTTATTATAGGGACAGGTCAGAATTGTATGTTTTCTGATGGTGGGGAAGATTTTGGTTCCCAAACAGCATTGTACAGCTTATGAGGCTCCCGTTGGACAGTTGCAGTGCAGGGAGAAAGCCCCACTTGAGACAGACAGGTACCCAAAATGCTGTGTAGCTAACGATTGTCACTTCAGTGTCATTTAGTAGCGATTGCTGTAGAAGCAGAATTATCTGGGGACTCTTCTTTGGTCATGATGACACTATACATCTTACAAAACTGAGCTGAGGTTACCATAATGATGAGACTCTATTAATTTAATATGATATTGCTACAAGGCCTTTTCATGGATTGTCTGAAAGATTAATATTCTTTAACAGAAACACTTTGGCAAATGAAGTCACCATTTCCCATTCTTCCACTCCACCCCTGCGTTTTGGGATCTGCCATTTACTTTTCTCATTGCGCCTCTAGGTTTGTCATACCACATCCATCAGCATGGCATGAGTTTTACACACTTTTTTTAAAGTGCTCCAAGAATATCTTCTGTGCTTTGTAGGGCATTGTGTCTTACTATTTTAAAGCCTACTATTACGAAAATAAAATGCAAGATCATGTTGGGGGAAGAGGGAAATGAGCGGGTCAGAAAACTGACAGCTTCAGGGCTTTTTGGAAACCCAACTGGGCGGACTAAAATGGAAGCTTCCCCCATATGCGGAGCAAAAGAGGTTTGTTCCCAAGTGGGAAGAAACAACCCTTATAAATCCAGACATCTTCCCCCGTAAAGGGAGTGCTGTTCTCTGTGGCTTTACCTGTGACTACCAGAACTCAGCGGTGTTATTTGTAGCCCTGCGTTTTCCCTCGGGTGGTGCCGATGGGACCCAGGTAGCTGCAGTTGGGTAGGTGTGAGTGAGGGTTTCATTGCTGCGTGAGTTGCGAGTGGCTCCAAGGAGACAAGGGAACCCGGGTGGCTGTGCTCTGACTGCAGCTCCCCGCGAGGTCACCCTGCTTCCTGCTCACTGAACGAAAGCCTGTGGACTGTGGTGGTACGAGCTGGTGTTGGCCTGACGCTTGTGGCTGAAGGGAAGATTGCTAGACATGCGCTAATGAGAGATCCAGCTCTCCTCAAGTAGGAAGGAATTAAACACTTATATAAGAATTACAAGTGTGTCACTTGGCAGAAGTGGCTGGAGTGAATTATCACCTGTGATAACGTGTGATTGTGAGTGCTGTGGTGCGTTGTAGTAATGAATGGTTACAAACTTTAGCATTTCCCATTAAGTTTCACAGGGCTTCATGTTTGTGCAGGTCTCTGAGTACAGTCCTCTTGTAATACAGGTTTTTGGAGAACCCTCCATGTTCCAGGTTACTTCCTGGCAGTCCTTCTGGTAGCATCATCTGTCCATGAAGTAATTGCTGTAGTGGGGCTCGTATTTATTCAGCTGCTGCCTGTAAAAGGAGCAGATCAAAACACAATTCTTCTGTTTAGAAAAGGCTAAAGACACAGAAGCGTGCTTCACACACACACACACACACACCCCGCCCCCGCCTCTTTCAGCTCTTCTCCTCTCTACCCAAAATGGGAACAAGCTGGGATAAAAAAAGTCTAGTTAAACTGAGGTAGCTGGAAACGCAAGGCTAAAGATGCAGATGCTCAGTGCCTCTTCTCAGTGCTGTTCTGTTCACCGTAGGAGGTGTGGGCATGTCCCACAGATTTTCAGTGACCCAAGGATTGCCATGGTGAGCTCCCCCTGCTACTGCGGCTTCTGGGATGTGGGCCCTATGGGGCCGGGTAATGGAATGGGAGCTCCATATGTAGGGCCAGCTGCACAGTATTTAAATATTCCTGCGTTCGTCTGGTCCCTGAGAAGGTTGATGTATGTTGTGTGGACCCATGGCAAGTTTTATTCCCAGCTGCACAAGCTACTGGGGAGGAGAAAGTGAAAGTGTGTGTGGAAAGAGTGGAAGGAGGAGAGAAGGCCTGTATGTCTTCCCAGCTTTTGCTGTGTCTTATTTTAGTTCAGTATTTTTAATACCCTAGTTTAAATTGCCCTTAGCTTTGGATTTATGTACCAGGTTATGCTTTGATAAAATAACCAATCCTATGTACTTAGTGGTTTTATTAAAAAGATGAGCAAATAAATATAAAATGAAACAGGCATATTGCTAAACTAATCCGGTACAATTTCACTAAACTACCAGAACGGAATAATGCGGCAATCAAAGGCTGCTATTAAAACTGAATCCATAAATCAGTGGATTCAAATTAACAATTTGCCAAATTAAACCAGCAGGTAATCAAATTCAATGATAGGGTTGATGCTAAGAGGAATTGCTCTGTGTTGGTCTCATTGGAAAAACATATGGAGAAGCCAGGTCCTTTCAACTGATGATATAAACCAGTGCTTTGGCCAGTACAGTCCTTCAGCTGGTGAAGGGCATAAGCACATGGGAAGTAGGTGCAGATGGGACATTAAGTTAAATCCTTCCCACGGATGTACCTCAGTGCAGACAAATGCAGAAAATTGATTTGCATGTATATCTTGCATGAAATTGTCGGTATCTGCAGTGTGGCCTCTTTGGGTCTTGTTCTCTTCTCCCAGTTCTGCTCTTCTACCTTCAGTACCACTGAATCTTCCAGCAGACTTGCTCTGGAGACAGTGATTGAGTTGCAGACAACCCTGTTTCTCTTTGGACTTCTCAGTGGCTGGGAAAGGGGGGATTTCACAGTCTGGTGTTCCCCTCTAGGGTACTGCTACTAACCGTACGAATGCCGGTCTACTACAGACCCATTCATAGCAGAAAGGGGTGTATATGGGGGAGGGAGGAGAGCCAGAGACCATCATGCTCTGTGGTGGCTTGAGGTATCACGATAATGCTTGGAGAAGTCTGGGGAGAGATGAGGCGGCTGTTTCCCACCTTCCCTGCTTCTAGATGGGCGTCTGTGTGCAGGGAAATAACGGAAGGTTGGCAAAGAGGATTATAAACATGCTCAAGTGACTTGCAGCTGGGGTGTAGAAAGACGCATATATCACACTAACCATTGTTTAGTCTTGTGTGCTTGACAAGTAGAACATCTGTGCCTAGATAACATAGGCCTGTGATAGACTCGGAGGCACTCTACTGAATGTGCTTGAGATTCCTGCCTGCTGTGGGGAAGATCAAAGCACAGTGGTGAACTACCCCTGGGTGAATCCCAAGGACCGAGCTCTGTGGTGCCTGCGTTCCCGCTTGCCTGTCTCTGCCCAAGTGCTGCTTCGGAGATCTCCTGGTTCACAAGGTAATGAAAATAAATTTACTCCGTGCATTTCATCTGTGATTTTTGTGGTTGTTCCTGTGTCCTGCCTGTGCGGGCTCACACGCTGTGTGAAGCAATACCCTGCATTGCCAGCTTGATCCTTCCATGGCACAGCAAAGGCAATAATAAATGACCTTTTTACTTCACAAAACCTGCTCCATTAGCAATAAGCATATGTTTTTTTCAGAAATACTCTGATAGCAGCATGAGGACAGAGAGGGAGAGGCCAGCCAGGAAGCTTGATGTCAGCCTTCTAGCTGAGGTAATGGACGTAAAAATCTCCATATGCTGAGAAGACACTTTAAGAAAAAGTATTAACCTAATTAGCTCATTTGTCTCTTCTCTCATCAAGCATCTTTCTAACAACAGTTATTTCCTGCCTTAAATTAGGAAACTAATACAGGTAATGTCAGAACTTGTGTTTTGGAGTTATTAGGACAAGCCATCTTGCACTTACTCGCTGCAAGTTCTGTCTGCAAATTTGTCCGCTTTGTGTCTGTATGGACTAGGGAATTTCATTGTGCTAAGTTGGTGTAGTGAGTACTAGATTCAGAAACAAATCTATGGCCCTTTAGTAGGAAGGTCAAAATAAGGAAACCAAAATGGTAATGGAATTCACAACAGAGCTTTTATTGAAAAGCAGGAACCCACAGGTAGTGCAGGAATTGCCCCAGGGAAAAGCAGTCACACGGAGGTGACACACAAGCAGCTGCATTTGTGTGTTTAAACAAAAATGGATCGTTGAACAAGGCTTGATGTGGTTTTGGTTCTAAAAAGGCCTGCAAATATGCTCGCTAGCAATTTCCCATCAGAGCCCAGTGGCTTAATTGGGCAAGTTTAATTAGTTCCGTTCCATACAGCACTGCTAACCTGCAAGAAGTGGAAATGCCTGAATGTCCCTCAGATATTGGTGACACAATAGTTAAAAATGCAGTTTGAAGGCTTTTGCAGATCCCTCATTAATGCAGAGCTGTAGGAAATGCCTCTCTCCAGCCTTGGGCTATTAGACAAAATTTGGATTAGGAATGCTGCTGAATGCTACAGAAGAGCAGGGGCTGTTTAGATGTGAAGTCTTTCACTGATAAGTGCCTAAATGCTTTGGTTTAACTGGGAACCTGGTGTTCCTGGATTCGAGGATGTGATCTAGTAGAAAATAGTTAAAATCACACCAGGTACCCGGTTCTGCGTCAGTAAAACTCAGCTCCAGAAAATCTTGATCCTTGAGCTCATCTCTTTGAGCTCTCCATCTAGCAGAAATATTAGCAATTACCTGGCAGAAAATCTTAAAGCTGAAAGAGCCAGACCCATTTGGCATTGTGCAGTGCCCCTTAGGACTAGGCACTGTCTGTCCTGGGCTTCCATCCAGAGGTTTCGTCATTATGATGTTTATGAAGAAAAATTCTAATGCATCTATTATAAGAAAAAGATAGCTCTAAGATTTCAAGGTTAATCAAAACCAGGCTGATAGCGGGGAAGACCAGGAGCTGTTGTATTTCTAAATAGCCAAGAAGACATTTCTCAGGAACGTTAAGTGCTAACCTGATAGAGTAAAGGGAAACTACCGAGTGTGCACCTAAGCAGAAATCTTGGCCAAGATTGTGAGAGGTGATTAGCCACTTAACTGATGTCAAGATGTCATCGGCATTATAAGACTGCTCTGTATACAAATGCAGGCATGCAGTGCTATTTGCCAGAAGATGGCACTCAAAGTATGGCATGCTACATGTTTTGGAGTCCTGTCTGCTTGCTCCTAATCTATCGGGTAATAGTTTATGCACATGCAGACCTAGAGCTGACGGAGTTCTGTATAATCAATATAGCCTAAGGTTTTGTAAGCAGCTACATCCTTTTGCCTAAAAGGGATCCGTGATTGAGGAAAAGAGTTGTTTGGGGTGGGGTTTTTTTTCCTGCAAACAAGAAGTCACTGCTGAAACACTTACCTTGGTGAGTGACTTGCAAGAGGCTTGTTGAGAGGCTCCGGGTTTTGTTGTGCAATTCTAGTCTCACTATGTATCTCTTGGGGAGAGGGATCTGCCCCTGGATAGCACAGTTCCACTGCGGTAGAATTCCTCTGTCTGTGAATACAGATAGTGTTGTCAATCTTTATAGCTGCACCTTCAATATAATTGGGGGTGGGGTGGGGCAGAAATGGAGTGTTTTTCTGAATGAATAACAGTTTAAAAATGAAGATGAAAAGTGTAATTATGACACAGATGTCTCATACCTGAGGTGGAACTGGAATGGAAACAATACCAACTTCCCAATTTGTCTTGTCAGTAGAAAAATTGGTTTTAAGGAGGGGGCAGGGAGGGAGAAACCTGTAGAACTGTTCTCTCTGCTTTCTGTGTTGCTGTTAGATGTAAAGAACATCAGAAAAGCTTGTGTTAGTTACCAGTGATCTCTGCAGAGTGCAAATAGTTTTAGGAGAGCAACAGTTCTCAGGTTATGGGCTCTCTGTGTGTCCGTACCTGGCTGAGAACATGAGTCATAAACAAGGAGAGAAATGGGGCTGGGACTCAACAGCATGCGAGGTCCTCGGTGAGTTACCAGTGGCCTTGTGGGTCCTGTTGCCCCAGGGTTACTATGCTGCTGCTCCTCACACTTATGTTGTGGCATAGGCTATTCTGCATGGTACCTCATTGTAAACTGGGTCTCTTCAGTCATATTTCTATCCACAGATAAAGCTATAGCAAAGTAAATTGATGCTGAGGCTATGCCACCCCCAATCTTCATCTTCCCTTCTCCCAAGCTGCTCTCGTCCCTTCCCAGAAGTACACCCCTCTTGTGTTGTGCTTCCACCTATGAGATGACCTAAGGTATCTTTAACTATAGCAGAAGAGAAGACTGCAGGGTATCTCCTCCCTCTCTTACACCACCACCCCGCCACTGCCCAAGTATTTGAATAAATAGTGGGTGGCTGTGTTGTACCTTGCTGCACTGTGAGCACTCCTGACCGAGGGACAAAGGCAGCTCTGTACCGTCCTGCTGGGGCAGGACTGAAGGGAAGCAGTTGAAGGAAAACCTTACATAGTGCTTGGGAAACGTGGGTTGGGTATTGTGCATAGATTTCCATACAAAATCTCCTATTGTTTGTTTTGAACATGCAGTGGGGTGGATCCTGAAGTGGTGGCTAGGGCATGACTATATCAGTGGGTGTTTTTCCATGACAACAGAGATCAGAGTGTGAAGGATGCACACCCCATTCAGCAGCAGAGCATCAATTCCCCTCCTTGATCCATAGCTGTGAGCACTCTAGGAGATGTGGTACCAACTTTCATACTAAATGTTTTCCCCAGCAATTCTCCAGGAGTAACTGATCTTCTCAGCTGCCATCTTGCAGAGATATGTTCTAACACAGATGCCTCTTCCCTCCCTCAGCAACACCACCTCCCCACCCCAGTTGTTACTCCTTTGCTTTCTTGCATTATGGTCCATTCACACAGGCTTTCCTTAAGCTAAAAGCACATAAAGTTTGTAAGCTGTAGACGAGAATTACTTTTGCTTTGTAAGTACAATAAAATCTTTCTTTTTTCCCCTTCAGCATCAAGCAGAGTTGTAGTTAGGGGGAATAAGTTAATCTTTTCATATCAGGACAATAAAGAAACTGTGAAGTCCATCCAGAGCTCATCTTTGGCCACTTGGGCGAGCACAGTTGTGCAGTATTTACAGCCCAGAAACTGCCAGATCTGCACTTCTCTCCGTCATCATTTACCAGCAGATGCTTTCATTGTACTTAAGCCCAAATATTAATGATTCTCTTCTCTTTCTTTTTTTCTTTTCCTTTTCTCCTTCCTTCAGCTCTTGGAGAAATAATGCCATTGCAATGATGTTGACGTCCTTTAGTTTTCCTATCTGGAAACCATTCTTCTGAGGCTGAAGTTAAGAAAACAAAACAACAAGCAGTGGCCTCAGACTTAGTATTGCTAATACTGATTCCATGGATTTCCTTTTTATCACGGTACTGAGCTAAACAAAATTACAGAAGGCGAGTGAGCAGCCTTGGTTCATTCTGATTCCCAGGTGCTGCTTTTGATTACAGAGTAAAGATGGGTCAAGTGGCTCATTTAAATGAGTAGCTGGTGAGGCTGGGACCTGTGAAGGACAAAGGAGGTTGGCTTAAGCTAGAAAAGGCATTAAGTTCCCAGTTATGATTCTGGAAATCCTTTCCAGATCCAAGCATGCCCACTGAAGAATCCCAAGAAGGGTAATCTATCTGAGCAACAAATTCAGCCTATTGCAAAGTCAATGTGAATCTGGGAACTTCAGCCTCCCCCCCCTCCCCATCAGTGCTTGATTTAGCTAAACACTGCCAGAATCCAGATTTCTGCCTTGAATTATACCAAGCATAAGATGGTCTTGTGTGCTAGTGGGTGGGGAACAGCCTTGGACTAGGAGTCACTTCTAGTGCCGCTGCAGTTTTCCTAGGGTGTATAATTATCATCTCTGTTTTCCCTATAAACAGCCTAAACACATATATATAAACGCATGCCTCAACACAAATCCATCCTTTGCCCTCAGGAGTGCAAAGAGGTGGCACTGAAGAGCCCCGGCAGACTGAAGTATCTCCCCAATCTTGCGAGAGACCCACTTGCTAATTGAAGGATCCTCATGTGGCCAAGTCCCTGGGAATCCCTGGCTGCTCTCCAAGCCAATGCATCAGGATGACAGCTGAAATACAGATCTCACTTTCTCCTAATTCATCAAGGAGTCGGCCTCTGATTGTACACCTTGGGGGTCCTTTTATGCTTATGCACTTCCCACAACTTACTAAGCTCTCAATGGATTGCACAGTCATCAAGCTACAATGTGCCACCTTATTGGAGTGGCTTGTGTTGGCTTCTCTTACTGTGTTTTTGGGTGGATCTGGGGTAGTTCTGCTGCCTCTGGTGAAGGTTTGGGTGTAGGGAGCTCTTTTGTGATCCTTGAGGAGAAGAAGCTGTCCTCAGGCTCCATGAAAGTAACACGGATATCAATTATATCTGGATGCTCCTGAGCTGGAGGAGCAAGGTAGAGACAGGCCCTTCCCCAGTTCACTCTTTCTGCTCAGTTTTGAGCAGACTGAAGTACAACTTACAAACTGAAGTAATGGTAAAAACAAACCCCTGGGTTATCAAGGATTTGTCAGCTTTAGGCTGGAGACAAGCATGAGCTTCTACTGGTCTTCTGCTTGGTAGAAGGGCGAAAGCAATCAAAGGCAGAGAGCTTCACTCTGTCATTACAGCTGAAGCTTTAACTGTGTCACTGATGACCTGTGACTTCCCTGCAGGTTCACAGCCACTTAGTCCTTCTTAAACATCCGTTTGGTCTAATGGATGGATTTATTTATTTTAGGAGCATATGTGACTGTGTATTCTGGACTGTGTGCAATGATTTTCCTACAAATACTCCAAGTATCTGGGAGGGCTTTTTCTTTTGGTACAGGGCCTCTAGCAGCATTCCAGCCTTTGTAGTCCATACATAACAAACATTGGAAAAAGCAAAATGAGATGCTGTGTTACACAGAAAGATAAGGGAAGATCTGAAAAAGAGGCAAATTAGAACTAGGGGAAGAAAAACCCCAAATGTAAAAGAAATACCATGACCTTTTCAGAAAGATTGAATTGTGATCAGTCTTCTGAAGTTTGATTGCCACTTCTGATACTCCTCAGTTGCGTTTTCTATTCTTGACTTCATATATGTCCATCATCTCATCTCTGCCCCAGCTGCTAAGGTATCTTTCCTCTGTCTTCCTGACTCTGCTTTGAATAATTTTAGATTTTTATTCTCTTTCTTCCATTAAAAACTTGTGGGATTTGGTTTTTGAATATAGATGCTGGCCAAAAAATTCTGATGCCGAATCCCATTTGGTAGATTTCCCACCGGTGCCAGTGCTGTCTGCAGCCTCTCTGACACATGCCCCATGAAACCTGCCTTTGAATTCCAGCCTCAGTGACAGTTCTTGTGGTGTTCGGTCACTTTTTGAAGTTCATTATGCCACTCTCCCCGTACTCGGCTCTTAGTTTGATCTTGTCTGTGGCACCTCTTGGGGCGTTTCAAAGGGCCTCATTGTAGGCAGGATTATTCAGCCAGTGCCTGTAGATAATGGAACATGAAGGCTGGGACCCGAGCATGGATACATTTGTCTGGCTCCTTCCTTCTGCTCTCACCAGGCTCTGTTCAACTGCCACCGTCGCTCTGTTGGTCTCTTCTGTATACCTCTGCCCTTGACACTGCCTATAATTACTTTCCCACAGGGTCGTAACTCTCCGTCTCTGCAGTGTTCAGAAAGCTTGCAGCAGTGTAAATAAAACCCATCTACCTCTTCTAGTGCCCTGTTAGGTGCCTGCGTAATGTGACTGAGCTCAAGGGGTGGCATATACTAAGTGCATCTGCAGTGCATGTACAAGATCTGTTAGTTCCAGGAGAAAACCATGCATCATGTAAGATGAGATAATAATTTAAAGTGATCCAGAGGCCCATGTAGAGAAAAGGGAGCAAAAAAACAAAACAAACAAACAAATGCTTTTAAGAAATATTTTAGAATTCCATCGTTTTCTCAGGAATTCTTCAGAAATCTTGCTCTGTCTTTATTGTTGTGTACAAAGTATCATTAGAATATGGTTTCAATCACTCTTGCAAGTGGAAATTAGAGTCCTAAATCACCCATTGCTTCCATATTTAGTTGGAAATATGAGAAAACTTTCTTTCCAACTTGAGGATTGTTAAAACTACAAAACTACCTTGTGCCATTAATGTGGTGTGCTGGTAAACCTTCAGAGTTTTCCGTAAGTCTTGCATATGACTTTTGGGATGTATACTATCACTTATTGAACTGCGCAATGATTATTTTGTGTTATCATCATGTACAATAAATACCAAAGTTTGCAGTCATCTTCACTGCTCAGGCTGTCAAAGGGAAGCCTGAACCTGAACATGTAGCAGCATAGTGGGGTTCCCTCTTTCCTCACTCATAACAGCAAAAAACTTGGGAAAACTTAGTAGCAGAGTGCTGTAGGTGTAGAGGGAGGCCTGCTTTTGGAGAAAGGTTCTGTTGCATTTAGTAATCAAGACAGAAAGGGAAAAGTCAAATACTTAGTCTCTCAAACCCCCAAGGTAAATCTGCTGCTGAAAGTTTTGTTCTGCGGCTTGTTGCCACAGCTCTGTGTGTATACACACACATGTTATACTGGGGTTTGTTTCATTTTATGTTATAAATAGTTGCAAAGTGAAAATGGAAAATATTGGCTGTTAAAGGAGAAACAACTTTATAGATAAAATAGATGGTGTATTGTTGATCATGTAGGTATCAGCTTAATTATTGTGCAAGTGCTTTCTGAAAAGAATCATAGAGCAATCTGCTGTCATAAAGCAGATTAATTTCTGTACTGGAAGTTCCACACTGTCTTTCTTAAATCACTTGTGGTGCATTAGGTAATAGAAGTAAAGCGACAGTTTGTCTAAAGGTATAATTCTCCTTGATGAAGCTTCCTTAGTAAGTGCCTTCTTGAATCTGGTTTGGCTTGCATTTAAAATCTTCGTGAATGAAAAATGCCTGCCTCGAACCAAAACTTTGAAGAAAACAAAAGCTGTTTGGGCAAGTTCTGTTTTTTCTAAAACTGGAGCTTTTGAAACTCTTTAATGTGTAGTACATGGCTAGAATGACAGACTAAGTTTCTGGAGAGATTCCATGCAGCAGGTGAATGCTTTCAGGTTGATTCTGGTTTTATTGCTCTGTTATTTTTTGATGATTATTTTTGTTTAGTCTCTAGGGATCTTGGATGGTTCAGGCAGTGGATGCACTTGTAGAGTCCTTGGGCAGCTCTGGCTCACGCTGTTCTAGCCTAGCGTGACTGCTGTACCCAGGGGCCACCTCTTTGGAAAGGCTGCTGGTGGGTGGTTAGGGATACACATAGGAGGAAAGCTTTTCCCAGAGAGGTTGTTGCCGAAGTAGGAAAGCTTGAGGGGAGGCAGGCAGCTCCCCTGCTGCTTCTAACAATAAAACAAAGCACAGAGGAGTAGAAAGGGGTTTTGATCATGTTTTCCACCTCTGCAGGATTTAAAGGTCTTTAACAAGTTGGCAGATGTTAGTGGAAGTCACTTTCCTGTGGCTTCAGGAAGAATCCGGACCTCCCTGTGAAGTCTTAATACAGGACTGACCTTCTCAGAGGAAAAGAGATACCATGGAGGGCAGGCAGGGGTATGGGTCTGCCACCTCTGACCCTACTTCAGTTTGGTCTCCCGCTTTATACCAAAGAGCGTCTATGTAATGCTAAGCCAGCTGAAGATGCAAAAGCCTTATAAATTAGATGGGCAGAACACGTCCTCTGTTAAGAGACCGCCACCATGCCTGGTGTGAGCTGCTGTGCTCTTGAATTGAAAATGGAGTAGCTGAAGCCATACATCTGAACTGTAGAGGTGACAAGGGAGAGCGCTAAATGCTGAGTATCGGTCTGGGTCTGTGCCTGCCCACCGCCCTCCGAACACAGCCTGTGCCTGGCCATGCTGCATTGCTTGTGCAAATAGGACAGGGCTATGTGGGGCTAGTTTGGCTCAATCCCACCAAGGTCAGGAGAGTTTTGGTTTGGCTGATGTGACCCACTACTGATTCCCACCTGCCCTTCCCCAGTCTTGTTCACGCTTGGCTCCCTTTGGCAGTTGAGAGAGCTCTGCCACAGTGAAGGGACAGCAGATGTGATATCTGAGACCAGGCTTTGCGTTTACTGTAGACTTCTGTATCTCCAGGGTTGTAGCCTTGTGTCATGCTCAGCCTAGTCTGAGTTTCAATTTCTGCTAGCCAGAAACACTTGTATTAGGTGCTTTAAAACACTGAAAAAGTTCATTAAATAGCATAAAAAGCTGACTGTTTGCCCTCTTTAAAATGAAGGGAAACTGAGGCTAAGGTACAAAATTACTTTCCTTGGCAGCAGATGGTCCAGAGCTGCTCCAGGGTAAGGGCGTATACCTGCTCCCTGTGTCATCTCCATATGCCTTGAGCAGTGCTGCCTCTCGCTGTGAAAACGTGTTTGGGTTCTTGTAGCTGACCTAGAGCAAAATGGCTTTACAGAATGTGCAGGCGGTACCTACCGAATGTATTTTCACTGCAAAATACTCCCAGGTTCAGCTGCTGAACAGCTCCATCTAATCAGAAGACCTCTCCCTTCTCCTCCCCACCTGAGAGTGTCTTCAGGAAGATTACTGCTACAATAATTCTGCTTTCTGTCACAAAAGCTTCACTGTGCCATAAAAATGACACCTTCTGTTGTACGCGTGTGCTTCTCTGACACAGATAGTTACTCAGCCCCGCAGGGCCAGCCTCGTCTCCCAGCTTCAAAGCATCGCCTTCTATCTCCTTCATACATCATCACCAGCAATGCACAGATATTAATAAAATTCAGACGGAAAGAATGATTATTGTTGGTTATGTCAAGTAAATTTAAATGGTTTTGCCTCTTTGGTAAATCACACCCGGCAGTCTTATTTCATGAGTTCTGCTGACTCCTGGGGCCTGGAAGGTTGTGACTAACAGCTGTTGTTTTTACAAAGTGGCTTGCCTTGGCTGGAGGAAAACAGAGGCAGATAAACGTAATGTGATTTGCGGAGTCGCTTGGTGTAGGCTTGTCAAATGGGGCCATCTAAATCCCAGTGATAAACGTGGGCCCTTTGCTGGTTTGTGACCAACAGGAGCTCTTTGTACTGTAAAGTTCAGCTCCTGCTTTGGAGAAAGCAGCTCCTTCTAACGCAGGAGCACCCTGTATTCCCCCTGTAAGCGGCACCAGATGTGTGTATTGAATTAAACCTGAGGCTTTGATTTTGGAGGTAGCTCTGTCTTGTAGGAGACAGAAAGCAGACTGCAAGTGGCTCGCAGAAGGCTACCTGGAACTGAGTAAAGCGAAGCCATATTTGGTGCTTGTCTAGGGCTCTCGAGAGGAGAGGGGAGCCACTGCTCGGTGCTCTCTGAGACCATGGCGGGGCCCAGCCTCCCCAGGCACGGTGGCTCTGCCATTTTCTCAGTCAGGTGGAGTATTTGCATTTTAATTCAAGTCTACGTTGTGTCTTTAAAAATATACCTAGTGGACATCTAGGACCACCAAATGTGAGACAACCTTATTCATTCAAATACACTGCCTGACCCTGAGTAGTACTGAATTCCCAGGTTATTTTTGTCATAAAGTATTTAGCAAAATAAAATGCAAATTACAACAAAACAAGGCACTTCTGTTAAACAATTATTTCACCTGGTGTCTGGCATTAAACAAAGCACCATTTTCTCCCTGCAGACCCCTGCCCTTCCCCATTCCCCCTCACAGCCTTTGTGTGCACCAACTGTTGCTTTGCTCAGATAATCTTTTTTTATTTATTTTCCCTCCCCATGCCTGGCACAATGCACAACAGTCTTTGCTGAGATCCCATGCTGACAAGCTCAGGGTATCTCTTGGCCTCTGTTGAACCCGAGGGAGCTCTCGTGGCTGGCTGCCTGCTCGCTGTCTGGGGAGCGCTGCCGGCATCGGGAAGTGCAGACCTGGGTGCTCATCTTGCTGCCAGTGCTGGAGGCTCCTGTGAGGTTTGGAGAAGCTGGTGATCCGTGCTCCTCGCTCAAGGCTTCTCTCTTTCATGCTTCTTTGCCTCAAGCAGCTCTAATGGCACCTTTTGCTCTGCCCCCATCATTTCATTAGGTAGTAACAAGCCATCCAGGCACTTGAGTTGAAGACCTTGACACTCAAATTGTTTCAATGGTAAACTTGTTCCTGCACAAGAGGCTTGTTGCCATCAAAGCTTCTTGTAAACAGTCTTGGTAATTACAGCTCTCTACAGCTGACTGAATTTTCTGCTTGACATGCTGATGGCCTTAAAAATTAGGAAAGAAAACGACTGCTATAGAGCTAAAAAGCTTCTTTCTAAAGCTCCAGTGTGTCCTACAGCTTGTTGGTAGGCTTGTATTAGTAATTCAGTTTTGTTTCTCACTCACTGACTGAACTGAATAGTTAGGTGGCTGGCCAAGGGGATTTTATCGAGGGTAAATCAAAATCTGCTTCATCTTCTCCCCATCCATCCCACTAAAACAAGTCCACTATATGTTCGTTGCTTGGTTTGCCTTTTCCAATGTGAAGTAAACTATTAAACCTCCTCTTCTTTAAACTAAGAGCATTCCGAAGCACAGCTATTGTTTCGATATATAGGTTTTTATCCCCCAGTCATAGGGGGTTGCCTAGTTCAAATGGCTTTAGATTTTATTTTTGTTTAAACTGTATCTGTTGGATGGTGGCTTTTCAGAAGAGAGGTCTCAAGCTGCCTGTACAGAGGTTGCTTTGCAGAATGTGACGAGGCAGATTTCTAGCTTGAGCAAGACCCTTCTCCATTTGTTTCCCAAATGAAGCTGGACTTACCCTTGTGCTTAAAAAGAAAAAAAGAAAAAAATCTTCTCCCAAGTCTGCACTTAAAATCACATTGGATTGTTCGGTCTCAGCAAATTGGACCATCTCAAGCTTTGTCACATTTAATATAGAGTTAACTTGATTTGCAGGAAGGAAATGTCATGGTGCAGAGCACAGCAGGTTTAGATGGTACATAGAGTCATTGCTGCTCTCCTTGAGCACTCAAACTCCAGCGTGTGATGCTGCTGACCTTGGGGAGGGATCACATTAAGGCATGTTGCTTCCATACTGAATGCTGTTCTGACAAAAGCATCCTCCAAAAGCAGACAACAGCTGTGCTAAGATCTTCAGGCTTGTAAAATGGAAGAGGAGGGTAAAGAACTCATAAACCTTGTGACTGGGGTGATGGGGAAAGGTGTGCATCTCAGGACTGTTCCTGATTAATGGCTCAAACCCAAAGTACCTGCTCAAAATGTTACGGTGGCTCCCCTTTTATTTCCGCACCAGCTCTGAGCAGCAGCAATGCAGCCAAGTGGAAGACTTAACTGGGCTTTTATTTCTGAACTGTTCCCTGAGAGGAGGGGAAGCTCTTGGCAAGGGGACAGCGGAGTGGGAGCTTGTAGTGCCGCTGCACATCTCCGTGATTAATAGTGCACTGCAATTTCAAGAGCTGTCAAGCAAGCACCTCTTGCCTCCGCTAAAAGTCAGCGCTTAAATAGGGCTTCTTCCTGTCAGTGTTCCTGAGCTTATTTGGTATTCGAGGATGCAAAGAGGCACATAAATAATTTGATATTCATACTGACAACTCTAGGCACTGCCATAGCCCCAGTTTCAACAATGTAATGGACAGTATGTTATCTCATAATGTGTTTTGAGATCAGAGCTGATTTAAAGGTTATTCATCCTGGGAGAAATTATGCTGTAATTGAATTTATCTTGCATTTATCTGTTCAAGGAAACATAACTGCAGTTTAAGGGAGAAAAATACACCAAGAAGCTAAATTTTTATTATCGGTTTGTATAAAAGTTACAAATTATTCCAACAACCTTCCTCCACTGAGCTGTATTATTTGCTGCATAATTGAAGTCCAGACTGGAAAATAGAGACTTCTTTCAGCAGATAAAGCTCTACACCTTTAACTCAAAGGATGGCTGGAGATGATGGTAGGGCGAAGCAGCACAGAGCATGGAAATAATCAGGTTTAAGTAAAATGAATTAGAAAGTAGCTGTCTAGGGTTTAAGGGAAAAAGAAATGTTCAGCTGTGAAACGTGGAAACGGAGCTATAGCGTCCCCAGCTCGTGAAATGGGAGCTAATGTGCTTGGTGGGGCAAATGGGTAGATGGTAACTCCTGTCCCTGTTAGTTGGCCAGGACTGGAAGAATCCCTTGTTCGGGTTAACAGATGGGGAAAGAGCATGTGAGAAGCCACTGACTTCTGAGAGTCATGTCCCAGGGCTGTTCGTAACCAGCTTGCACTCCCTCCAGAGCGTGCACGGTCTCCCAAGCATGGTGGCCTGGAAATGGAGCAAGAAGTGACGTTTGAGTGTGTTGTCCACTCTTGGCAAGTACTGCAGCACGTGGTAGAGGTGGAGCAAAGCTCTCCCTCTTGAGCATCTCTGAGTACTTGTCCAAAGTCAATGCAACGAGTGTAGTGCAGTGAGAGGGGTGAAGTGACAGGACTAAGGACACATAGCAAAGTTGGGGCAAAGCTGAAGCTGGAAGGTAGGAGCAGGCAGCACCTGCAGTGCCAGGCTGCACATGGCTTCAGTAGCTCTGAGTTGCTGGATTTGCGCAGAGGTGCCCATGGGATACTTCTTTCCAGAAGCTCCCCAAGCCCTGGCTGTGCTGTTTTCCCACAGTGGCCAGACCTGGACTTTGACCACAGGGTTTCTGCTTGTGAGCCCTGGCAAGCGGCTGAGGGGACATGGGAGGATGCCCTTCTGGCGGTTTCATGGAGGGCTGTTTCAGGGCACCTGGCTCTGAGGCTTCACACTCATATGTGAGACTTCTAGAGCATGTACAGACAATGTTGAAAAATACTGTGGAAGAATTAGACATTAATCCCGTTACCAGATTATCTCAACAAGCTGCTTTTAAAGGAAGGATTGCCCTTAGCTGATCAAAATGCTCCTGAATGTGGGTCTCCATATCTTGGTTTCCTTGCCCAAATACTGTGATTTTGATAAAGGGAAATGAATTCGTTTACTCCTGAGATAGCAAATTTTATGCTAAATTTCAGCCAGATGGTACAGAAAACAGCTGAGAGATTATAGCCCCCAAACCAGGCTTTAAATAGAAATGATAAGTTGCTATAAAGCTGCCACTAGCACTGTTCTAACAATGGAAGAGTTATTTCCCTCATTCGCTTTCCCGTTCCTTATTATTTATCTTCCCGTTCTCCATTAACCATGTCATTTCACCTCTTCTGCTGCTCATTACATCAGAGGGAAGGACTCTAGCCTTAGAGAGCCCCAGAAACAGCAGAATTTCATGCTTTGCTTTAAAGTTTCGTTTGGGTTTTGGGTTCTTTTGTTGTGGTTTTTTTTTTTTTTCCAAAACTCATCTTTTTACTTAAAAATATTCTGAAAGATGCTGCAGCCTGGGATGTTGTGCATCAGATTTGCTCCGGTGCCAGGAATGAAGTTGGTTACACGGTCTTGGTGGCACTAGCCCTGCTCATTGCATCAGGAGTTACTTGTTTCTGGAAACCTGCAGCCTTTTGGGTTTGTTCTGGCCTCTGAAATTCTCCCTTCCTGGGACACTGGCCGTGAGTTGCTGCACATGGAGTGGGCAAGGGACTGCAGCCCCTGGACAGGGCATCTGGCTTTGGTGCTCCCTCTTCTCTCCCCTTGTGCTCCTTCTAATCCAAACTGTTTCCAAGACTGCACAGTCTGTACAACACCCTGCCCTTCTGGGGGCCTCTTCCATCCTGGCCCCATCCTGCTGTTCCTTACAGGGAGCCAACTGCTTGCATTCAGCTCTCCTCAGGTGTCCCCTGCCCCAGTACAGGCTGCTCAACCCCTCTGAGATGCCAAACTATAGTGCTGGGGGGTTCCTCACTCGCTTCCCTCCTTTCCTTCGTCCTACCAAAGAGTATTTGTAGGCCAGCCCATGCTTTATGTCTTCAAGGCCCACTCTAAAACTGACTGTGGGACAATAGCACTCTTCTGAAAGTGTTGGTTTGTGTGTTGTTTGATTGGTTTGGTGTGGTGGGGTTTTTTTGTTTTTTGGTGGTTTTTTTTTTTTTTTCCAAAAGCAGCACTCCAGCAAAATGTTTATTCTCTCAGAGAGCTTCCACAGCCTGAAGTGATTGCACAAGCACTGAATGTTATTTTAGTGGTACTTGAGCACAGTCAATATTTGGACAGTACCAAGAAAAAAAACCCAGCAGCCTGAGTGATGTTTACACAAAGAGCAGGCAGAGCAAGCCTGCTGTTTGTCCTCTGTATTCGGGGATGCTCCCTGGTGAGGCTTTTACCTTTGTTAAGACAGTCACTATGAAAATGAAGTGTCCTGAAAAATCCCAGCTCTGGGAGGCTTTCAGCTCCTCAGAGATAACAAAAAAACCAAATAGATGGCAGAGCAGCCAGCGGTCCTATGAGTAACCTGCCCATCGTATGAGTAACCTGCCCCTCCTTCAGTGTTTGTGGGGCTGAGCCCCAAGAGGTGTATTCAGAGTTAAGTTGTCCCCAGGTGTAGGCTTGAGCACGTGCGGGGGGAGGAGGGAGGGCAAGGAGCACTAAGCAGGGGTGTAGGAGAGCTGACTTGGATTGTCCATCTTCCTCCAAGATTCCTAGGTGATCTGGGCAGATTATTTATACCACCACCCCCACCACCCCCCTTGGGTTCTGCACATGGGATGTAGATGTGGTGTCTGCTGTCTGACATGTCTGGATGAAAAGTGACTGGTTAGGTTATGTGCTCGTACAAGGTTAAGCACAACAGGACCTTTTATTCCCGATCTTAGGCTTGAAGATGGTGATGGGGCAGGGGGAGGGAGGGGTGGGAGCTGAGCCTTGCTAAACTGCTCCACCAAGCCCTGTTACCTGCTTAGAAGTGGTGGAACTCTGCTAATGTGTGGTTTTCCTTGCCCACTTAGGTTTTGCCACGCTCATATCCTCACCTCTGCTCTTGAGCCTTGCCCCTCTTAGTGCAGAGAAAGCAGTGGTAGGTGGGACGAAATGCAGAGGAGATGTGGTCTTGTGTTAGCAGGAGCGTAGGCTGATCCTTTTGAATGTTTAAATTAATTTATTCCCAAAAGAGAGTCGTTTAGGCCTCCACTTATAATAGAATAATAGAATGGTTTAGGTTGGAAGGGACCTTAAAGATCATCTAGTTCCAACCCCCCTGTCATGCGCAGGGACACCTCCCAGTAGACCTGATTGCTCAAAGCCCCATCCAGCCTGGCACTTCAGAAGGTCTGTCCCTGTTCCCAATAATTGACAGAGAAAGGAATGTGCCCACTCCAGGTTTCCTGGAGGGAGCAAAATGGGATCTTGTGACCCCCAGATTTACACAAGTGTCCCCGATCAGGTTGCTTGTCTTTCATTTACTTGTGATATGATCGGTGATTGCAGTGTCACAGCTGTGAATGGTGCAAGTGGAGCACATGTAGGTGAGGTCTAGGCTTTGTCTTAACTGGGGGAGAAACATTCATCTATCTCTTTACCTGTATGCATTGGATCAGTTAAAAATTCCAGGATACTGGGATTTAATGAATTGGCTGAACTGTGCTTGTGCCACCGGTGGAGCTCAATAGTCCCGCAACCTTTATTTTTTTTGCAAACAACCTTTCCAATATTATTCAATGAAAAAGCTTTCCAATTTAATGTATCGTTGCCTCTAGATGACCATAAACTCTGAAAGCACACCCAAAGCCCAGATGATTTTTAATATTTTAACACATGCATTTTCACATAGTGGTTCTGTGAGTTCTTGCCTCATCTGTGTCCCTTCAGGTGACAGCAGCACTCAGCTTTGCTCCATGGTTCTCGCAGCTTCACACGAAGCACAGCGTAGCATAGCTGACAAGCAAGAAATAGGGAAGCAAACGTATTGACTGATACAGAGCAGAGCTGGAAAATCAGTTTGATGGAAAACAAAAGGAGAATACCTCTCGGTATAATAAAATTTGCTAGTGGCTAAGCAGTTATCACCTGAGCTGCCCTGGGGGAAAATGAAGTTTGATTTCCCAGCTGGAAAATTTCACTATGGTGTTAGTGAAGGGTTTAGGTGGAAACAACTGCGGGGAGGGAGAACATATTTCCTTCAAATGCTTCCTAATATACAGATAGTGGACTGATAGCAGTGACTCTTACTCATTTTTTTTTTCTTGAATTTCATGAGGTCTGGAAAAACTCCTCCAGGGAGCAGAGGCTGCCTTTGCTTGTTGAATGGTGCAGCCATGCAGAAAGCGCTGTTTTGGCCCTGGAAATGGAATAGCAAATGGAATAGGCAGGATAGCATAATCAGTGCAAGTCTGTAATTTAAGTATGACCATTAAGGGAAAGCTGAATCCCCTCCGTATCACTGAAAGATGGCAAGGAGAGAAGGATTGAACTATTTGGGAGCAGTTCAGGAGGCCCCTGAAGAGGCTGCACTTCTCTTCTCATGGCAGTTGATCCATTCTGGCCACCTACCAGTGGGGTGCTGCTTCCCCAAGTGTTTAAATGAGAGGTGTTCATAGCATGCAGGATTGAAGTCCAAAGAAAGTCCTGCCACAAACAAACAAAACCAGAAGATGTCCTGTAGCTGGCTTTTCTGGAGAGCCTGAAGAATCCAAAATACAGAGAGAGTTCCCTGCAAAAGCCAGCAGATGCCACCATCGCTGCCACCCAGAGCGGGTGGGCTCACCTAACCCAGAGAAGTGCTTGGAGCTGGATCCACGCATGCTCAAAAGGCAGTTACTGCGCCAGGAGGGTGAGTGCTGAACGTGGGCAGGGTGGCAGTCATGGTCTCTCCCTGCTGGCTGGTCAGAGTGTGTCAGTGGTAACAGGCTTGGTGGCTGGGGAAGAGGACACAAATGCAGCTCATCACGCAGGGCGTACTGAAGGGGCACCAGAAAGGGAACATGGATGTATACTGAGTGTCAGAAGATAACACCTGGCCAGGCTTTGACTTACGTTCATTCACAGGGGGGGAAGCTTTTCCCCCTACCCGGTCTGGCCGAGGACCGTTGATGCATGGGCTACGTGGAGAGTTTTGGACTGGATTCCCTGGCACAAAGTTATTCAGAGCATGTGTGCTCTGGACTTGGCTGTTTGGTGTGGAAATCCTAAAAAGTCATGTGTGTTGCCAGACCATGGACTTATTCCTATTTCTAATCTACTAAACCATACCATACCGTAGTACTAGATACTCAGTCTTGCCTCTTTGCAGCTGAAGGTTGACATTCTCGTGGCTGAGACACACCTGGTACACAACTGATGGTGCTGAGTGTACATAACGTCATGTGGTGTAATGCGCAGTTGTAAGCTGTGGACTGGGGAGCGCAGAGACTTCTGTACTCTAGTTTTGAATGAGAAGAGAGTGTAGAAGAGGTTTCGGTGGCTAGTGAGGTGCTGCGGTCCATGGTTAGGCTTCGGTTTCCAACAGGGGTATGAAAAAGCTTTAATTGCTAGAAGAATTTCACACGTGGCTATGCTGATTATTTATTTGTCTCTTATTTTGCCACACTTGGAAGAGAACCACAATAATTACCTAAGCCTGTGATTACAGTTTACATGAAGAAGTCTTGAATCTGACAAGATGTTGATTCTATCCTAATTCTTAGTTTAATCCCTTAAAACAAAGACTCTCAAGATGCATTAACACATTAATGTATTGAAGAGAGCCTCAAAATGCCCCTGTCAGATAAATCAGAATCATTACACTCATTATACAAATGAGGGGAGCTGAGGCACAGATAATTGCCACAGGCTTGTTATCTGACCTTGAAAAAGTCATGTCAGGTATTGAATCGAGGTCTCCCCCATCCCTCCCGCTCCCCCGAGGCACAGTGGTGGCCTCCAGATGATGCTGTAGTGCGAGAGCCCCTCTGCCAGGCTCCGCACCGCTTATGTTTTCCGTCAACCTCTCGATGGGGCGTGGAGCGACTTCCACAACCCACACTAATAAAACAAAGTCACTAATTTCTGTAGTTACAGCACTATTTCCCTGCTGACAGCAAGAGTAACGGTAGAAGGGAACAGAAAGTCAGACTGAACAATGACCGTGTGATAGTCAGTAAAGAAATGGACGTTGCTGAAACTCACTGCTCAGCCGCACCTTGGGCAACGGCTGCTGTGCAGCCCTCCAAGGATGCTGGGACAGAGGCAGGGAGAAAATAGTTACGTTCTGAATTACCGCCAAGGTGAGTGGTGAACTGCTCAGTGGCTCATCACGGAGAAAATGCAAGACGTGTGTGGGGCCATTCTGCAGTGGGAATTGGGGGAAAAGGGGGAATATTCAGCTTACGCTGAGCACAAGCTTTTGTGCAGTTGTGCTGCACTGGTACGGGGAGATGAGGCCACTCACTGTCACTCAAACATGTAGGATTCTGCTAAACTGGAAACAAGACAAAATGCAAATAGAGCAGTAGGTTTGGGCAGTCTCAGGCTTGAGACTCCTCCATCAGCAACGTTAACTGTTTTGAGGAGATCCCTAACAGACAAGTTGGGAACATGCTAAGCACTGAACAAGCAGAAATCCTGAACTGAAGTGTCTTTTATTTCTCTCCAGACGCACACTTGGCTTACAGAAAGATGAGAGAGTGCTGGGGAAGAGGGAAGCAATGCCACTTAACACAAAAGACAGCTGAACTGTTTGCCAGTTTTGTTTTTATAGGCATCACAGCAATAAAGGGTGAACTCGCAGAGAGGCTGAGTCTGAGAAGGGCTATAAATATGAGTTACCTTTTAATTGTGAGCAACTGGGATAGACTCAAAAGAGAGGGGATGGATGGGGGAAAGGGCAACGGTTCTCTTCTGTCCTGAAACACTTCATCCCTCAGAGAGACACGGGAGTCAGAGTTCAAAGGCAGATTTGCTTAACGACAAGGTGTTGGCCTGAATAGGTGTTACTTTATTTCAGTTCATACTATTACAGAATTCAGTTGATTTTACTTAAGGAAAAGCAGTAGTGGAATGAATGGGCATTTTCTAATGCCATTTGAAACTGCTGTCTATTTTAATTTGTATCTCATGCCAACAATGATGGCTTAATTGTAACAGTCAGTCTCTCAGTAGATAGTCCCTTGACTATGCTCACTGTAAACAAATATATTTTAAATCTTGGCAACTAAGGGCAAACATCTCTATAAAATATCTAGAGCTGGGCAAATGCCTCAGCCGGTCTTTTCCTCCCCTCTGTAAATTGCACTTGAGCACAGCTCCAGCTACCTTCACATTGCTTTTGTGTTCTCTTCCCACAGATGCTCTAGTTTTGTTTTCTTCCTGGCATACCGGGCTCTTAAGTGGGCGTAAGGAAATGTTAATATGAAGTGAAGTGTTTTTCTTTCATGCCTGTCCCTGAGCTCCCAGCCTCCATCAGGACTGGATGAAAAATGACTAAAAATGTTCATCTGCTTTCCTCCTCCTCACGTGCTTCCCCTCAGTAGATATGAAGCGTTATCAAAACTGCTGCAGTTTCAACAAAGCTTAAGGGAAAGCAAATTACCGTATTTCTCCAGCACTGCCCCATTTCCCGCATTCAAAAAAAAAAAAACCCAAACCAACCACAAAACCCACCCCAAAACAGCTTCCTCATCCCCAGACTCTTCATTTTTTTCCCTTCCCTGTACATTGAGGAAACTCAAGAGTTCTGGCTACAGCAGCCAGCTGCAGTGACTGCAGGCTGAACTCCTGTGATGGAGACGATGCCTCTGCTCCTTACAGTCTAGCATTTGACATCTGCATGGGTTTCAGCAGTAATTACCAGTCTTGGTTTCCCAGCTGCAAAAACCCTTTTAAACAAAGAATCTGTCATCTACTGCGTAAACCTGAATTACGTAAAAGACGACTCAAAACAATACCGCGTGCCTCTCATCCATAATAGCTAGTAGCATCCTGCTCCTGAAGAGCGGGTCTGGTGCTCTGCTCATCTAGGCTTGCTTTAAACATCCCAGGCACCGTGGATCTTTTGGGAGCCCCTGTCACTCTGGCAAGTCCTGTCTCAGTCATCTGCCGCACTGCATACCATTACCCAGATGTCCTTCTGTGGCCAGGTGCTCTCTCTTGCTAGACTAGCATCATGCTTAGCACACACACGGAAGTTCTGTTCTTGGTGAGCCCTTAGCTGATCTCTGCAGGTGGAGTGGAATGAACTCTAAGCAAAGGGAGAAGGTACCCCCGTTGTGGGCAGAGCCGCTGCTCTACATGGAGGATCGCTCACACTGGATCTGTTCAAAGCGCCGATGCCGTTTGCAGCGGCTGAGGGCTGCGTCCCCTTCTCCAGCACTGCAAGTTGCTTTAAGGACTCCTCTTCCTTTGCAAGGCACAATGTCCCCTGAAGCAGTTTCCACATGCCCTTTCGCAGAATGCAGAGTAGGGAGGGCGCAGGACAGCTGGGGACCGTTAACACCCCCTGTCCTTGACTGCCGCTATCTGTGGCTGGTCTGCAGCTCTAAATGTTATTTCACAGGCACATTTTAAATTGCTACACATATATGAAAAGCAGACAATTGGGTTCTCTGCCTGCCAGGGACACGAATCAGGTCAGGGAAGTGAGAATAATAAAATATTGTTTAATATACTGCAATAGACACAGCAGATGTTTAACTTCCTTTCAATAAAAATGACCCCATATCATTTTATTAACTTCAGGGATGCATTAGTCTCATCTTCAGAAGGCAGAAGAAAATACATCTATTGAACCAAAAATTAAAGAGGAAATTGAAGGAAGATGTTATCATGGCAGATTTTCCCACTTCGTAGTCTGTAGGACTGAGTGATGCAATAGCACACTTTTAATTAGAGGCAGCTCCTGCCAAGGTTTACTCATATGTGCAAAACTAAACAAAATTAATTTGAACCCCAAATTAGCCATCTTTTCCGAGAAACATGAAAATCAGGCCGCTGGATTCAGCATATACTGACTGCTCAGAAATCATGTAAAGTCTCTTAGAACATTTCTGGTGTACGCATAGGCAGGCACGCTACATGGATGGACATACATAGGTAAGATCACATATTTTGGTGATAGCTAACAGTAGATAAACTTCCATTGATAGCCAGCTGCTGTCTTGGGTATGTCCTAATTCTTACAGATTTCCAGTGTAGAATCTGCAGATGATGTCATATTTTCTTTCCCTGCAGCAGGAGATGTCAGACTGCATTGTTTGGTGCTTGAGAGCACTTTTTCTTCCCTGCTCAGCTGGGTTCACTGTGTTGGTCTGACTGTGGACATGAACTCCCACTGACATCAACTTTCCATGGCTTGTTGAAAGAACTGATTGGGGTGGCAGCCTCTAGGAAGTCACAAACCATGCTGGGCTTTGGGGGCACAAGTACTCCTACTATAAAAAATGAAGTAAGCGCTTGTTTGCAGGACCAGGACCCAAACTCTGGAACACATCCGTAAGGGAGAAATCTCTTGCTTTAACTGCATCAACATACAGACTTTTGCTTCAGAAAGCTTCAAGCTGGAGATGAGCTGAAATTACTATTTTTCAATATGCTCCAAGTGCTTTTCTCACTCTGTGGAGTGTATTTTGATGTCTTCCACTTTTACTTTAAAAGGCTATTTGACCACATTCCAGTTTGACATCCTTATAAAAATATTTGAAGTGTTCCAGCGATATGAGAGTGCTTTGCAAAGCAGGCAGCTATTTTTAGTTATTGTAGCACTTCATGCTTTTATAAGTACTTGAATTTGGACAGTTTTGTATCATGTAGAACAATTTCTTAACATTAGAGATCATCAAATTTGATGAGTTGGAATCTAGAAATGATGCTTGTGGACATACACAGTGTAATTTTTGAAATTATTAAACTTTTTAAAACCTGTAATAGCATCACTGACAGGCTTTACCCACCACCCTCCACTGTTCCTGTGCTAAGTTAGTAGCTGTAAAGGATATTTTTATATATCTATATATTCCGCTATACAACGGAAGTGTAGGCTACCATAAGACAGTAAAGAGAGGAAAATTTGTAAGGGTTAAACTACCAAGATCCAAGTCTGTTGAAATGGGACTTAAGTGCTTCTCTAGACTTAGTATCTGTTTTGTTTCTCTACACTGCAAAAAAGCTTTAAAATTCAGAGTTTTGCTTATTTTATGGTGTAATCATTTGTCTGTGCTGACTTGCTATGTTGACCCTTTAGGTTCAGAGCCAAGATTGAATTGCAGCACTTAAACAATTTATTGCATGTTTGTTGAGCTCGTCAGGAGTTACAGGAGGGCTCTCAGCCTGCCCTCCATGTGATCTGACACAACGCAGAGGATACTTGCACTACATGCGAAAGGTTCGTGTTCTGTCATGTTGCTTCACAACTGGGAGATTAAAATGACGTGCAATTAGCAGGAGCTCAGCCGGTGACCACTGGGCTGTCAGAGGTGACTCAAATGCGTCTCTAAGCTCTCCTTTGTACTATGAATGCTTTTGTCACTTAAATAATCCAGATAAAACTTGCTAAAGCTGGTAGTCCGTACAGAGTAAGTATCAACATGAGGAGTTAACACAGAACAGCTATTGACAGACTAATCTAGATATGCTCCTAGGTATCTGCTATGTGGACAATCCCCAAAACAAGCTCCTATTTAGTTCTTTATGACTCCTCCCTCTGCCTCTGTCTTCCAGTCTGATAATTCTCCCAGAGAAATTCTTCAAGCACTGTTTTTAAGATTTGAGTACTGTGCTCAAATCTACTGCTAAATTGTAATAGAGAATTTCTGCGCCATCATATCCAAACACCCGAAGTAATTTTCACAGTTCCACCTTTGAAGGATGAGACAGGTGTAGTCCAATGGCCCATGATGCCCATCACTACCTAACTTACAAATCTAAGGTTTTGCATTTGAATAATAGACATTTTTATAATCTGTGTAGTCCAGACTGTACGCTAATAATTACCGTAACAAGGGGTTGTGTAGTCTACAGCAGTACGAGAAGGCAGGTATAACTAATCATGTAACGTGACCACTACAGGGTTAGACCTCATTGTAACGGGGCGGGGGGGAGCCCAAAGGTTATCTGTATTATCTGTTAGTACTGATGTTAAACTAACCCAAAGCGTGGCCAGCGATTTGTGTATCTTCTGCAGTGCAGCCCTGTGGAAGTATCTCTGTGGGATTTTCATGTAGCAACAAACAGTGAAGAACTTAGAAGATGCAGTAATAATCCATTAAAGCTACTCACCTTTTAACTATATATGACATTGTAAAAGCTTGGGTTACAGTAGAGATTGCTTCTGCTGATTTTATTCAACTTTTTTTCTGCCATTTTAAGTAATTTAGCTCTTATAGTGCTTGTGCTGTATTTACAAGCAGAGAAACACCTGGTTCATGTTTCCGAATTATGCCTTTGAGGTGAAATGTCTGCTGTTTGAGAGTAATCATCTGCCTTCCTTTAGTCCTTCAGGCTTTTACGTAGAAACACTTGGGTTGTTTTGAATTAATTTCTCAAAGAATCAAGATGAAATTTATCAACTCTTAAATTGCAGATCGCAGCATCTAGAAGGCTCTTTTCTATGCCAAACAGATGAAATACACAACCAGCTTATTTCATCCAGGCTGGGCTGCAGGGTTTCAGACCTTCAGAAATTCAACCTTTTGAAAAATCTTCAGGCTTTTGTGCCTCAAGACAGACATCTCAAGACATATTTGCACAAGATGCCACAGAAGTTGAAAGCGTTTGTCTGCAATGGGCCTGAATGACATGGTCCCATCCCTCAGGTCTTGTTCTACCTAAACCTAGAGTCCCCACAGAGAATCACTTGGCTGTTTCTTTAATTACTTGGAAGAGAAGGGGAAGGGCATATTACCCCTTTTACCCCAGGAACTCTAGTCTCAAACCCAGACTATCACCTCTAGTCATAAACCGTCTGCTATAACGCTGCACTGCCTCTAAGGTCTTCTGTGCCAGCTAGTGGATGGAGGCAGCAGAAACAAGAAGACATGACCACCACCACTGACTTTTGTAAAGTAACAGTTAATTGAATTCTTTCCATCAGTGACATCTAATACTATATGAAATTCTGCGTTAAAAACATAGGAGATCTTGGGACATCCATCAAAAAAACCCATTTCTTTTGATTTGTGATGACTGGTATGGAAGGTTATCAATCAGTAATGTCTTAAGAAACAAGCAGAAAAAATCCTGAGATTTAACAGACGAGCAATACTGGAATTTGCTGAAGTCAATGAGGGCACTCATGTTTATGCAGCCAGGAGCTCACTGTTGGGGTATAACTTACTGTGAAATCATATTGAATCATCAAGCTATCAAGGAGTACTTAACTGACAATATGTTACACTGGAATAATAATAATAAAAAAGATAAAATAGATAACTTCACTTTTAGAAATGCTTTGTTAGCATAGCTTTACCTTTTAAACCTCTGAGTAAGATAGCCAAGCCAGTGCTGTGCAGTCATCCCTAGTGTCGTATCTGTTGTAACCTCGTGTGAAGGCGTGCATCCGTACAGCTGCCTTACGCCACCCTTTGACGCTTTCCATTTTGTGACAATTACCTCTCTCCCCGGAGGTGGCAGTGTGTCAGGAATTGAGGGGACAGAGCTTACCAAATGCTTGGGGCACCTTTCAAATGAAAGAACAAGAATTTCAACGTAAAGTTGCACTTCATAGGCATCACCAGGATCTCACTCATGGTCCTTGGCACCCCAATTACTGCAACTGCATTACCCTCTGCCTAGCTATGAGCAGGATGGAAACTCACTTCAAAGTCTGCCAACGTGTTGTCTTAATTATTTTGCCCTGGGAACTTAATCCAGATTTTTTCTGAGCAGGATATTAATTTGCCAGACAACTTCTGGAAGTTGTGCTTCAACTCTGTATCACTTTGAAAAAGTTCTAAAATGTGAAATTAATTAATGGGAACCCTTCCCAGCGTTTTAATTTTTGTAGTGTCTGCATAGCAATCTGCCTAAAACTGGGAGGTATACACCAGCCCTTAGCATCTTCTCCCTCAAGCCCCTTCATCCTCACTTTGAGCAGAACACTGCTCTTCATAGATGTTCAGTTTGCAGACGGATAGTCTATAGCATCTTGCCTGACAGTAAAGCTATTTGTCATTATGCTCAAGTTAATAGTTTTTATTATTTAAATATGCTCTAGTCATTTGGTGTTGATACACAGTATTAACCAGTTGCCATAGCTACAGCAGACAGAACAATTCAAGACCTTAGGGTCTCCTGAGAGTTCAGACCCAAGAGAAAACTACTCTTGAAAAGGTGATGGGATAGACAGGAAGAGATTGCGATGTGGAGAGAGTCAAGTACATTTCACAGCTTTCAGGAAGCACGTTATCTATTTAAAGTTCCATCTTCAAAACCCTAAGCAGTATTTACCTTGTTTTCCCTTGTTCATTAAAGTGTTCTATTCCCTGTCAAAAGTGATTTATGGACTCTGTTGTATCACTAGATCTCATTGCGGACTAACACTTCCTAGTAAGGGGAGATGAGAAGTCTTATCAGTAAAATACTGTACGGTAGCTATGCACCAAAGGAGGAATACAGTATTGGGAGTATGTCTACACTGCGGCCTCAATGTGCCTGCAGTTTCTGTAGACTAGATCTAAGACTTCTGGTTGGATGCTGATGACACGTACTGTCACCTACTGTGAAGCAGCAGAGCCAGCCAAGGATCGTCCGTACCAACCTGTGCTGTAGTTCTTCCAGCCTGCATCTCGCCAGCACAGGACTGGCTACAGAAAATGCAGTCACAGCTCAGCTGAGCACAGATGTTCCTTCCACTAAAAGGACATCCATTAATGTTACATACGTCTTTTGAACTTATTCACTGTAGGAAAATGTCCTGATAAAGGAAGCATGTTTAAAAAAGATAATAAAAATACATACAAGGGAGTATAGAATTAATCAAAGAATGGAAAGAAAATTAAGCTTTCATCCTTCAGGGTATAAAGTAGCCACTCAAACTTCCTAGTTCTTTCTGTGCTGATCATTCCTCCACACGCTAGGTTATTTTACCTCCTTTTTCAAGCATTGCTACAGCCACTGGCAGAATGAAGGTAGTGGGATGGATTGTAATTAATTCCCAACTCTGTGCTTGTAAAAGTGTAATGTTTTTCACCCTTCTTCATGATCTTTTAAGTCCAACAGACTTACTAGTCACGTAGTAAAGCTCATTTGAAAACCACTGAAAGTGGATCCAATTACTATGTAAGTAGGTTTTGACAACTGTTCTTTACACTGACTTACACATCTATGCTGTGAATACTGTAATGGAAAAATTAATTCTGAGATGGAGAGGCCTATTAAACCATATTGTGTACATGGCATGAAAAAACAGCCAAGAGCCAGATTACACGAACTGTCACTAGGCAATCTTGACTGAAGGAACTGTTCATTGCTATTCTGAACTGAGTGCTACCTGGAGCAAAGTGTCTATTTACATACTTACCATTTAACAGCTTCTGACCTTAATTCCTGTCCTTTCACTGCAGTTACATCCTTGCTCTGGGGCCGGCAGGTACCATGCTCTCAGGTATGTGCATTATTCCACCAGCACCACCGCTGAGTGATGCTCTACAAATTCTCTGCTTCCTCGCAAATGAATTTGCATCTCAAACTACCGAGTGTTCCAATGGAAAGCACTGCAATCTGTTTCCCCAGAGGGCTTGTCTGCGCTAACATAACTTGCCCTGCATATAAACAAAATCAGTAGGATAACATTTTTCAAAAAGCAATTTCAAATACAAAAAAACATTAAGAATTCCACACATCTTTTAATACAGGTTTATTGTTAACCTGAAACCTTGTCTGACAAGTGTCAGCCCTGGGCAACTTTTGTTAAAAAAAGAAACAAAACCACCCAAACAAAACAAAAACTCAGAGAGTTGATGACAGGCTTTTAAGGGAAATAATGATGGATGCCTCAACTACTGTAACTAAACTCACTCTGGAGGTTTGCATGAGCAGAATGAATGAAAAAAAAGACTCCCCTTTTCTGAGGAGGGATATTCAGTACAGACTGTGGACACACAGGCATGAGAAAGCAGGTCTTGCTGTACTCTTGAAAGACCCACAATTATACGAGCAACGCATCCACCTTATAATCTCAGATGAAACGCAGGGTCCCAGGCAGCTATTTTTCATACGTGATTAGATTATAGCTTGCAGAGGCATTATAAGGTACACACTTACTCTTTTCATAATTCTTTACAAGAAAAAAAACAAAACAAAAAAAACCCCACCAACGTTTAATCAGATACCTGCTCTCATGTTGAACAAGTACTTACTTTTCAATGTTGTGCTTTGAATTTAAGACACCTGGAAGAAACATCCATTGAGGTGACTCCTGTCAGATCTTTCTATTGCACTAGAACAATCTAAGAAGTGAATGTAACTAAATTCAAACTGTACACTTCAAGGTATTTCGTTAATGAGGTGCAGTGCTCAGTCGCAAAGTTAATTCATTAGTCTTATTCCTATGACTGGAGTGGAAACACTAAAAGTAAGACTGGGAGGAAGAATCAGCTCAGCCTTTGAGTCACAAAAAGAAAGGCCTTATCCCTTCAATGAGAAGTGCCAGATTAATCTTCATAAATGGTCATAATTACTTGTGCCTGGAGCTCAGCCAAGTCATTCCAAATAAAAATTAAATTATACAAGCGATTGCACATTCAGTCTCCTCTTCAGAGTGTCAGAACCACCACAGCCCTACAGAAACATGCAGACGTTTACTGTATGCTTTTAACAGGGTAAAAGACATTTGCCTAAATATAGAGTACACTAACTTAGTATTTATTGATTATATTTTTCCTTAAATAATAATGTCACTACACAGACTGTCCCAGTTACTGTTAGACACCTAGATTCTTTGGTAAGCTGCAGATTACTCTCCATTCTTCATTAAGCTTGGTTTTAGCTAAGCGGGCAGACCCATATCGGATAGGGAAATTCATGAATGCTGTTGAAAAATTTTAGGTCTTGAGGGGGAAAAAAAGTGAAATTAATTAAGTTCACTTACGGGAAAAGGGGTAAGTACACAGATGCCAAAGCTGATGACATCTACCACCAGAAGCAACACTCCTTTTGGAGGTTCTGAGAATAGTACTAGTCCTTCAGAAGAAGGAACACTTCTAAAAGCAAAATCTTTATAAATCTAGTAGAATAGTACCTTAGCAGGCACAACCCATTTCTCTCCTGTGATTATATATGATTTGAAAATTAATGAAATAAGCATGAAACACTACAGATTCATCCCCGTATCTGCAGTGCATGACTGAATCGGCATACGTTCAAGACAGAAGCTATTTGGTCCCTGTATGTTCCTTATGCAGCTTATACCATCTTAATATTGGGCTTGTTTAGCTGGTTATAAATGGGATATTCCAGAAACATAGCATATGGAGCTTTTAAAACAAAGTTAGAGAAGGAAACTAGCTTTTCCTCATATGAAAATTTGCTTAATTATTTTCTTTAGTTATTCCAATTTTAAATCACACTAAGTAATGCAATAGCTGAAGCATCTCCACTGATTTATCTTGGCAAAGACAGGACAGCTTGCATACCGCTATATTATCTGACAAAACTAACAGGATGCCAGTGTAGATTTAGAAGTCTAATAGCATTTCACTGCATATTTAGGAAATAAAGGCTAAAGAACAAAATATCTGTAGTATAATTTTATTCACCTAGAAACAAAGAGTCAAAAGTCACAGCATGGAAGTTAATTTTATTTTGTAAACTCATTAAAAAGATGTCCATGTACAAAAGAAGGACATTTTAACAACGTAAATGCAGACAAAGGAAACTATAAAAATTCAACACGTTAATAAAAAGTTGAGGTTTTATTTTCTTTCTGCATAATTCCTTTCATCTTCCATAGCAGCCTGCACACAATCTTAAGTACAACTGTTAAAATCATTAAAATTCAAGAGGCTGAACATAAAACCATTTGCTCTGCTATAGGAATGTGTTGCTGAAAGATACAAACCCTGTAGCATGTTAGCTAGAAGTAAGACACAAGACCGAAGGAACTGGCTGAAAGGCTTCTAAATTGTTATTGCGCATTCATCTTCCGAGAATTCAATCTCAGTTTTCTTTCTGCAAATATTTAGAATATTTCTTAGGGAAGTAACAGCGTTAGACTGAACAGTCCTTTGTCAAAAGATGTATGTTTCCATATTGTCCTAATACATCTAATGCAGATTCAAAAATAAAAACATTTCAAAGTAAAACCACTTCAGTCCCAACAAGTGTTCATTGCGCACCAAAACTTAGAGCAGCTATATGACAAGCTACTGTGACATATAATTCAGTCTTCAGTATTGGATACTCTTGGCTGCAAGTTTGGACTTAAATCCTTGAGACATTGCCACTGAAAGGTCAATTATAAAACTAAATTTCTTTTTAATCTGAGCTAATCTGCAATTTAATTTGTCCCTGTTTCTCCCCCCAAAATGACTCTCAGGAATGAAAATTTATTCTTGGAACCACTACTTGAGGTTTCTGTAAAATGTTTTCTTTCCTGTGTCCTCAGTGTAGGCTCGAGACTGTTGAGTGTTTCTCTAGATCCACTGTTCTTCACTAAGCAGAGTTTTTCAGTTAAGAAATAATCCATGTCACATGTGACTCATTATACTCAATTTCCAAGTGTAAGTGTCCCAGCTTTCAAGAGTTAAGTAAACATCTCACGATTAACAAAGAGCAACTTGAATGCCTAGAGTTAATACACTTCCAAGATTCGTGTTTGTCCTCCGCCAGGACGTAGTGCAAGAAACGAGCCCCGCCAACATAAGGCACTTACCTACGTTACACGAGAGGGGGCAGAGGCGAGAACTCTTGTAACATGCAAGTCTAGTAAGAGTCTCACTGGAGAAAACGTAAGATCTCGCAGGCTCAGGGGGCACTGCCACTTCACTGTGTGCTCTGTAACAGCTATCAGATCCTCCCATTGGCAGCTACTTCATTAATCTTCGATTTTTGATGATCGTATTTCACAGAAACAATAAGGAAAAGCAAGAGGGTTGCTCCTTGGATAGCAGCCAGCAAAAAAAAATAGTAGTTTAATTGGCAGCCATTAATATTACCTAGAAAGAATTGGGGAGAAAAAATAAACATTAATAAAGATTATACAAATAAAAATGTCGATTCCTTCAAGCTTAAGTAGTGAAGACTTTTCTGCAAAACATGGGTGAAACCAAACCAAATCATATTTCCATCCAACAGCAGTTGCATTTTTAATTATCCAGAGCAAAAGATAGAACTTCTGAGGAAGATGCACACAGTACCAAGGATTGCTTTCTTTTGTGCTTCAATGCCTTCAACCAAGTAATGTCCCTGAAGAAGCTGATACGCTGTTACTGCATGATTTCTTACTCACAAAAAATTCCTGGAAGCTCCTCCTACCACTGTAAGAATTTTGTGCAAACAAAGACTACACACATAGAGCGGCAGGCATACTTCATGACAGTTGAAACAATTTTAAAAGGCTAACAGGCTAATAATCTTCCTTTCTTACCCTCTTATCCCCTGCACCCTTGCTCCCCCCCCCCCCCCTTTTTTTTTTTTAAAGTCTGGTTTCTTATACTGCAAAATTGCAATGCTTTGCTGACTTAGATGAGAAAGCCAAAAAGCTCAATGTGTATTTTCACATATGATTTACCCTCTTCGTAATGTAAGTAATAGAGATGACTTACCAATTTTTGAGGAGACAACTCATTTCAAAAGCAAAAAAAGAAAACATCTTTGTGCTATGGCCTCTAAATGGGCTCGAAAAAGAAACTTCTGCAAATAAAGCTGCAGACTGTAAACTGTTCAGAAACAGCTCCCAGTGAAATGCAGCATTCAAGATCGAAGCAAAGCTACACTCACTCCAGGCCAGTAACATAAAGCCTTTACCATCTTCACTAGATACGCTTTTAAGAAGCCTGGAGAATACAGTGAAGTGATAAGGCTTTAGTCAAGGAAAAAAAAAAAAGTCTCTTATGTTTTACAGCTTAATTGAAACAGGTGAAAGTATGATTTTTTTTTTTTTGTACTATATATATTACAGAGTCTTCTCCAGCAGCCTTTTCAGCCCTGCTTAATGCTATATGGTCTGTCTGCATCTGGATGCCTGTACATCCCTTCTCTGCTAAGTCAAAGATAAAATAAAAAGAATCAAAAAATGAATGCTATTAAGCAAAAAGTTTGAGAACTCTGTAGATATAAAGAAAGCAATTACTGAGATTTCCTCTCAGCCTTCTTTTGGAACAAAGCTTAGAATTGATGAAACCATGCGTGGTTTCTTTTTGGTTCAATTCACCTTCGACACTCCCTCAAAATTGTTATAAATGAGTGATTTGTACCACATTAAATAATGTTAAATTGAGAAAGCTCATTGCTAAAACATTATTCCTCTATTAAGAAATGTGCACTAACTATTGCTGTACTTCCAAGAACAGTATATTGTGGCTCATTTCCAACATGCCACATAAGCCACAGCCAACTGGACCATTACGATTACCAAAAAGGTTAGAGACAGTAAAAATAGCGACGTATACATCGATCCTAACAAGCTGTTCATGTAGCATGCCTATAAATGTTCAGATTAAATTACTTTAATTACTGAAACTTAAGATTCAATTAAATGAACTTATAATAAAATGCAATAAAATTAAACAGTCTTTCCTTGACATTTAAAATACAATATACATGCGAATCTCCATTTCAAGAGCAGACGTGTTTAAAGAGTAGTAATTATCCTTTATGAGATGGGATATTAAACCCATGAAATCTCAGTTTTTGTCAGAGAAATAACAGTCATTTCAATGGCAGCAATCAACACTGAAGTGCCAGCAGAGAGTGAACTTTCTCAGTAGATTTTGGAGGCAGTCAGTTACCTCAAATGGTATCATGAGTTAGCATAAATAGCAGAAACTTGATGCACGCATGTGCTTATAGTTATTATACAGCATCTAAGGAAAAATTCAGAAGTCATTCATTCATAAAGACCCTTCCTTACAATTCCTACCCTGGAAGACCTAAGTAAATTTTAGATATGAATTTTGTTAACCTTCAATAGTTATACCAAATGAAAACTGAGTTATAAACAGTTACTGATATAAACAGTTAAAACAGTAGCTACTATGGATGCTACAAATCAAAATCACCCACTGAGCGCTTCAACCTCGAGCCAGGTGTATAATGGCTGAGAAGGCTCAATTGTGTATCGAGTCTTTGGACTAAGAAAGGTAGAAATAGCCAATTCCGACAGCTGTCCAAAGGACAATCCACTGAGCTGAGCAGCCTATTCAAAACAGATGACCAATGAGTCATGGAAGGTTACATCTTCCAGTTCTAGCCAACTCTGGATATATTTAGCACCACCTAAATATTTTACAGAGGGAATATTAGGCACTGTCTTCTCTTAGGCTGCTTCAGAAAACAAAGGCAAGAGGCTAAAAACCCACCATCAAATATCACATATTTGTATGAAATTATCCTCCTATTGAGCCCTTATCAACTGAATTATCTCTACACAGGATTGCAGAAAAAGAAGCTGTTTTAATTTTGGAATTGACTGGGGATTAAATTTTCATTTAGTAAGGACGCTTCCATAAAGGTAAGGCTACTTGTCATCTTTTGCAATTTTTTTAAAGAACAACTTATAAACCAAAGATGACAACTTGTGGCACAGGTACTGTTCCAGACAACATTACTTTTTGGTAGCATGCAAATCAAGCTTAAATGGCAAATGCTCTCATACCAAATTTAGAGTAAATTTAGGCTGCACTTTTAAGCCATGGATACACAGTAGGTCTAGCATACGTTTTAAGAACTTTTCATGCTCCTTCTGTTGGAATTCATTAGCTCATTGATGATGGTATGATCTTCTGAAATTCCCAAGGTGCCACCTACTGGTGCCAATAATTATTTTTAACTTCAACTGGCAATACAAAGCAGACGATACGCTGGACTTTTTTAAGAGTATAAATAGCTAGCAGACAGAAATGCAAAATTAACTCATGGCAATTTCAGTGAAGTCTCCTGAAACTAAGGAGCTGAATAATCACTAAGAGAGAATGGGTACATTTTACTCCCCATAAGTGCAGAAAGTAATTTCAGTACTCTAGACCAAATATATTCTTCCACACATAATTAAAATATTTTTTACAAAAATACAAAAATTTAGAAGTAATTTCTAGTGATGAAATGGAGTACCAGCTGAGCAGGTAATCGACAGGTCTTACACAGGCAAAATACTACATGCATATTTCCCATGCTTTCATGAGGACAATGTATCATTTTGCATAGTCACATTACTTCATACTTACATGCAAGATGAAACTTTGTTTTTAACAAAACAGCAGACAAATTTGTATTTTTAAAATAATAACTGTTCTAAGATTCAATAGTTCCACATGCTTGGTGCTTAACTGCTTCTGAAGGAAGCCTTCTACTTTATAGACTATGAATACACTGAAAATAACTTACCAAAATCCGTGTGATTACTCATCCAGCCAATTTCTTTAATAGACACCAGTGCCAACAATCCAGAGCCAACAAATGACCCAATCCCCGAAAAGAAAAAAAACAGCCCCATAATAGCACTCTGCATAGATTTGGGAGCAGCTGAATATGCAAATTCTAGACCTGTATTAAAAGATTTAAAAATAAAAAACACTGTTGGAAGATCTAAAAACAGTAATTTATTCTAGTTTAGTGTTATAGAAGTTACAGATGTATACTACTTCCGGTATGTTAAAGACCTAAAACTAGCCTTGGATTTCAGGAGACTGGGACTTGAGGTAGTGAATCCCTATCAGCTCCCTGTTCCCTCTAATTGCTTTATGAACTCTGTTAAAGGTCATCAATATATCAACCCATTAAATGGACAACATTTGAGACACGCACCTTGATCTTATTAATATTACATGTGTAAAATCAAGAAATCTTCCGAGGCAGCATATTCATTTTTCTGTCTAAAATTATCCTCAAAGAAATTTATTAAATTAACTCTAACCTGGCAAGTTCCGTGTTCCCCATTTCACTTGTTTCTGTATTGCCTACCTGTTGTGCAGTATTTACAAAGCACGTGGCATTCCCTGCTGAGAACTAAGTACTCAGGAACTGAAGGTCACTCTTGCACTGCCCATGAACATTTATTTTGCACAGACTCAGTGTCTGTTATCTCTGAATGTGCAGACAGAGAAATTAACTGTAGCTGGAGAGGCAGTAATTAGTTTTAATTTAATTTTGATCTAGAATTCTCCAAGCTCATTGCTTGCTGGCTTATTCTTTTTAAGCCTTATAGAAATGGAACTGCAACTACCCTCACTCAGATTTCAGCCAATAAAACCAAGAAAAACATACCAGTGACATCAATTTGATAATCTGTGCTCCTGAATTTTAGTACCAACAGAACACACTGAGTTAGGCTCTGCCTTGCAAAGACTAATGCCCATGATTAACTCTCCTTTTTAGAATAATACCCATGTCAAAAATCAAATGGGATTAATCACAAGAGACAGTCAAATGCATTCTTTGCAGAGCTTTTTCTCTGACAGGTAAAATGCTTGTTTCAAAACAGTCTGCTTTACACTCAAAATTAATGCTACCTCATCTAACGTTTTTCTTGGCAAAGAGAGCATTATAGACCTGAAAATGGCACAAATCTTATGTCTTGCATAATAAAGGTATGCTTTATTTTCACCATTACTGGTATTTGACTTTTGCTACTCTAGACAGAATTTAATAGAAATCCACTGGCATTTCTTTTCAAGAAAAGGCTTAACACTTCAAGCCAGATAGGTCAATTCGCCTGTTGTGAGAGAGGAAGTTTGTTCTTGTAAGAGAAACAGAACTATATGTTCTCGCTGATCTGACAGCATTCTGCACTGCCACCTGGGAAATCTCTGATAACCAACACACTGCTGCTCTTTCACTTCGTAACACACGTTAGAATGGGCCAGCAGCAACCTGTCTGTGATTCTAGAAGGGAACTGAAACATTCTTCGTGCAACTCAGCTGTGTGAGTTCCTCTAAGTTCAAACTGTAATGAGACAACAGCTACAGAGATGGAGAGACATCTGCAAACAGGGCGGGGGGGGCAAAATTATATTTATTTTGAGAATTAAAACCAGATTTTTTTTCTAGGCTTTGCCACTAATATAACAATTCACATTTTTCACGGAGTATTTATCTGCCCAATCTCAGTTAAGGCGGGGGGGGGGGGGGGGGGGGGCGGGAAGTCGACTACTCTCAGGATGCAATAGCTTGGTTTTTAACCTCTTGTTAAGTTATCATAGCTACAAGTC
Organism: Burhinus oedicnemus; assembly: GCA_008921705.1. Taxonomy (NCBI): domain Eukaryota; kingdom Metazoa; phylum Chordata; class Aves; order Charadriiformes; family Burhinidae; genus Burhinus; species Burhinus oedicnemus. Next base: position 1,509,408 of record VFFE01007820.1, read on the forward strand.
TCCAGACTATCAGTCACATTTTGGTCACCAGGCTTTTGTATGTTCTGTACAAGTTAAGCTCAAGTATATAACATGAAAGGATCTGGCCCGTTTCTTCTCTTGTTCATTTTACAGATACACTGCATGCAAGTGTTACTGCTGGAAAAAGGTCTGAAGACTCAAAAACCAAAATGGGTGTAACACTATGCACTTTTTGCACCAAATTAAGGCACATTTCTAAACTTGAATAATGTTTCCAGTAACCCTAATATTTAAACTGCCATAAAGAATATAAAATCTTTTCTTTGCCTTCAGAGATATTTAGCCATTGATAACAATTTCATGCTACCTCAAACAAGCAGTTTTGAAATTAAACCCTCTAGTTGGTGTTGTCATGTGAGATTACGATTCCGAATTAAATAAGGGTGCTTTAAGAGGATTGACAGAGTAATACAAAAGAGAAATGCAATGTGTGTCATCTTTTTAAAAGTACCTCAAGTGTAACTAATGTGGCTTAATAAGAATATGCTTAGTTTTACAGTAAACAAAAAAACAAATGTATGTTTCTGCTCTTATGATATTTAGTCCCTTTTTGTTCACAATAAACATTTCCAAATCACTATAGTTTTATAACCATTAACACTTTGCTTATTTTAAAACTGAATTTCATAGCACAATAGATGCCTTTATCAACTTTTAATATCAAATTGGTAAAGTATATTCTATAAGGTCTTGAGAGGTCTTCTTAAAGATACTAAGAATTCAGTTTAGGTAACAAATCAGAGGCACGAAAAAAGGCCTTGTAAAACATATCAAATGAAAGTGTAATACACAAAGCAATTAAGATCTGCACAGAATTTCTGGTTCAAAGAAAGAGAAGCCTTTGCATTTTTCCTAACATTGACCAACAGTTTTTGAAGTTAAAAAGCTGTTGGTACAGACCCATTAAATGCGGAACAGCAGAGCATTCACATAAGAATAGTGTAAGCCTTAAAGGCTTGACTTCTCATGAAGAACTCCACTAAAGCAGTTGAAAAAAACAACCCTCAGATTGGAGTTCAACAGAGAAGGCATCAAGTCCTTGACCTTTCCACAAGCCGCAGACGGGTTTGTTATTTTTTCCTTGCAAACACCTACAAACTAGTAACAGTGCCTGACAGAGAAACAAGAATGTGTAAGAGGGAAGAAATTTATTTATTTTTGCATGAACACTGGCATTTCCAGTAAGTCATCTGTTTATCTGAGTTCAGATTTAATTGGCACAATTGCTAAAATCGTAACTAAAGGTAAGTAACTCATTTTACTCTTTTGATAAAAATGCTAAATACAGCCTCAATTTTAATAAGTAACTCAATTAAGGAAGACTTCCATCTTCAGATTTTTATGTGCTAGGATTTGTGACGGCTACTGTCACACACAATGAAATGTATCGTAATACAAAGCAGCAATGACTACGCAGATACATCCTCTAGCAAAGGATACATATTGATCGCACTGCTACAGCATGCTTTCCATTTAAGAATCTTAAGTGTTTAGCATCTTGCATCTTAGTGTGCTTTGAAGATAATGAACACATCTGACTAGTTGTTACTGAAGCAAATTAATTCAAGTGCTTGCCTATAGATCACTGGGGAGGGGGGTGGGTGCTGTGGAAAGCACAAGACGAACCAGGAATGGGACCCTTACCAGGCATCAGACAACAACCTCAGACATTACAGGTTCATCTACAATACTGACTGCTGCAGTACAAACAGTGAAGAACTAGGATTTCAGCTCATGCAATCCAGCAGGACCTAACGTCCAAATTTTGTGTTTATTGTCACCTGAGTTTGTGCTAGGTACCAGGTACATGCCGTGTGCGTGCATAGGGCTGTTTGTTGGAGGACCCTGCATTCACATTGCAAATGGAACACTCCCAACAACAACCTGGTGTGAGACATCAACCTACCCTCCACCAGGAAGGGAAGAGTACACTAGTGGTGCATTTGAATGCATACCACAAAACTACAAATACACACAAGACAAAGCCATATGTAAAAAGAATTCCTCCAACATACTAAATAACTAAGATAGAGTTTAATACGTGATGGGTATGTCTAATTCTTCCAGTCACGTGAAATCCCAGGCCAGACAGCTGGAAGAAAAGCTTAGAGCAAATGAGCAGATAGGAGGAAAGAAAAAAAAAAAAAAAAAGACCCAAACCAACATTTTCTTCTACTTGCCAAGCAATCCAACCACCTTGTTCTATTTCTTAACAACTGTGATGACAGTAGAACACATGTAACCAGCAACCTGATGGAGTAGAAGTCCTCTGTTCCACTAAGAGGGGAACAAATGGGCCATGTGACAGCTGGGGCTACCGCCAGCAAGATCTTACAGAATTAGAGAATCTCAATTTAACCCATTGTGCTTGCCCAGCGTGAGGAATGAAAGTAACTGCCTATAGGGGAAATGAAACCAGGAAATTCTGTCATAAGGAATCGAAGAAAAAGAGCTATATGTAATGGCAGTTTGAACAGATGAACTTCAAAGTTCAATATTCTGAAACAGTATTTCAACACATTAATAAGTACCTATAGTTAAGCAAATACTAAATGATTTTTAAATCAAGTCACTGGAGGAGTTCCAATATATTATATCAGGTAGCGCTGCAATTCTATTTAAGTAGTACCAGAATAGCTACTTCTGTGATTGTGAAGGGTTTCTGTTACTGGTAACCAAGCACTAGCTACGTAAACACTGTGCTAAGAGATTCACCATAGCTTTTCACTTGTTTAATCATAATAAACCAGTGTTAGGTGTACCACAGTGACAACAAATTGCCTGTGCTTTCTTCCTGCTAATGAGCCCTGCATGTATACGAAACAGACCAGAAAATAAGATTTTATAGTCTTGTTCACCCTCTCCTCCCACTTCACTTTCAGCTTAAAAATCAGTATGATCACACAGCTGTCCACTACATCACACAGAACAGTATTAAGAAATTTAAGATCTCTTGCATTTATTCAAGAAAGGCAAGATTTGAACAGTGTTTCAGTTTGCCTAGTATCACATTGAAGTACAAAAACTATAGAAAAACTGATCTATAAACAAAGCAGATAAAATTGTGCACAAAATAGCTACTTCATTATTAATATTCACAAAAAACCTAGTTTGGATTGAGTGTCATGTAACTTTTCTTATTTCAGAGATGTAAAAATGCAAGTAACAGGAATTTAAACTGGTGATAAATCTTTCTAAAGATAGCTTATTTCTTCCTTTTTCCCTCAGAAAGGCGTTTCCACTTACTAATTGACTTTCTAAACTGTGAGCTCAGTTTTTAGACCAAAAAAATGACAAAGCACAAATTTTATTTACAACACAAGATTCAGAGGAAACAATACTGCATTAAAACTATTCTTTGAAATACAATATTGGAAGAGCATATTTTTTTCCATTAGGGCTTGCAAATATCCAATGCTAACTGGATGACAAAGCAAATATTTAAATGTTGCTCTGCTTGAAATTCAGTCTTGAAAACATACCCTTATATAGCCAATTTTCAAATGTGAAAGACAATTGTGTGCTTTGCCACTTATATTAAGCTATATTATAGGATATTGTATTTGGGAACATTAGAGCTTATTTATAATGATTTGAGAAGTAAATATTTCTTTTCTAAGAATCCATCATTTATGATAGATATGAAAGCAGATTTAAACCACACAAAGACTCTTACCTGCTATACTTGCAAATATTTCACTGAATCCAATCAGCACATATTGAGGAATCTGCCACCATATTGGCAAATCTGCAGCATGGTATGTAACATTTCCAATTGTCTGATTAATTGTTTTAACCTTTACAATTTTCAGTCTGTTGCTTTCCAGAATTCCTACATGGAGGGGGGGAAAAAAAGATTGACCTAAGATGCAAACACTCTTTCTTCATGTTAAGAATTAAATTAGGACTCAATCCTACATTGCAATTACAAATTATAAAATAGGAATACGTATTTCCTTATTTCCTAACATAAAGCATTTCAGACTACTTTTGCTATTGTTATTTCAAGACATACAGTTTTTCCGCCATAGAATTAGTGATTATATTCTTATTCAGTAGCAATACTTATACAAATGCTTAACCCTTTTCCAGATGGATTAGCTGTGAGCTTTCTCATACAAACTACGTTGGGTTTGTTTTTTTTTTAAGACACTCTCATTTTCACAAACTACTACATTGCAGTGTTGAACCATTTCATCTGCCACCACAGAATTAATAAATTAGAAAACATTTTGCTTATCGAAATGGCTACACTAGTCCTGTAGAACTATGAAAACCCTCTGTGAATATGATCATGACATTTATATGACACATCATCCCAAGAGATCCAAACGCTCATTAGAGCTTGATTTACAAGTAGTACACTGCACAGAAAGCACCTCATGTAGAATGAAGAACAGACATGATAGTGCAAAACATAACATTTTTCAGCTTGCTCAACACAACGGTTTAGAGTAGGAAGTGAATATCAAATAAAGCTGTCGGGGTTTTGTTGAAGTTGCCCAGATTAAAGTATTTACCTCACTGTTACATAAAATGCACAGAATAGCTCATAGTTAATAAAACTCCCTGCTTCACCCAGAAAGGACCTCTACAGAAGAGCTCTCAATATCCTTGGAAATAAGGTGGATTTATTCATCACCAATTCAGAGGAGCAAGGCTGAGTTAATGACACTACTTCCTATAATACGTGTTACGTACACATGGCCTCCCATTTAGTGCCTGTCAGTTTCAGTCTCTTTCTACTTATTGAGCCAAGATCTGACCTAATCTTGGGACACAAAATACCACTCCTGTTACAAAAAAAATTGTACAAGGCTTAGATGACAGATGCGATCCTTCATGGATATCATACCACGTACAAGTGATTACATCTGCTTCCTCACTTCTAGCTTTTTCTTTCCTAGAGGATGACATGGACATTTAATATGATGTTGACTGAAGTTATTGACAGCACTTTTCATATATACAAGCGCAAGCACTTTCTAATGCACAATTTAATATCTATTCTCCTGTTTCTTCCCAAATCTGTGACGTACAAACCTCAAGGGGGCCAACCAGATCACCATCTCTCTGCTAAGTAACAGTGTTCCAAGAGAAAGGACTGATGTTCACCAAAACCACCTCATACTGCAACATGCAGTTTCTTATTAGTCCTGGTCATGGCATGAGGAAAGAATCCTGTAGTCCCTATGTATACGCTGTAGGTGAGGCCATAACTAATCAAGAAGTTCTAGAAATCACATGCTTAGGAGTAACACTGTATTTCATCATTGTAGGGAGTTACAGCCAGCACTCTAAAAACCAGACTGAGGGAGCACACATTAACAAATGACTCACAAAGTACTTTGAAAAGGATGGAAAGCTGCATTTGCATAACCCATGTCTATTCAAGTACAAAATCTCACAACAGCTCTACAGCCTAATCTTCTGAGACACAAGAGTTGTGGAGCGAAAACAGGTTAGTATTACTCAAGTTTGCTCAAATGCTACCTAGAGGCCCCAAAATGTTTCTTAGAAGTGTTTTCCTTAATAACATCTAGTTTTGAGGTAAAGACTATTCTGAACTTAGTACCTCTTGGTGCCAGGCCACCACATTTTCTCTACCTTCCTCACTTCTTTTTAGGTGACCACTTACCCATCTTATTTTTAAGTATCTTTCTTTAGCTCTTCAGCCACTTCAGTACCCTCTGAACTATGAAGAGCTGATGTAATTAAAATAAGCTGGATTTCTTGATGTTTTGGTTTTAATATACTTGACAAACATTTGAGAGTGGAACTTAATTAAAATGTAAACAACGCAGTACAGTCAGCTCAGAACTCGCACGTAATTTCATTCATACACATTCAACACAGAATTATTGCACCTCAAAACACCTAGTGATCTTTAATGTGTTTGATACTCTTCCCAACGTAAGCAGATTTAGGAAGCATTTAGCCACACAGGAGTATAATTACCATATACCAAACTTTGCCATAAATTTATCTTCAAAGCGGAGTACTTCAGAATCTAGAAACTATTGATTTCTTCTTAGACTTTGATAGACAAGCTTCAAGTTTAATCTTACAGTGTTAGTAGTTAAAAGAATCTTAACTTCTTGCTATAATTGTTTAAACTCTATAAATGAAGTAGATTTTCCAGTTGAATAACCTTAAATACTGCTGCTCAGAATTTACAATAAAATGCATGAAGCACAGCAGATGTTCATTAAATCTAATCAGTTGTATTCTCACACAGTTTATAAGATATTTAAAATAATCTAAACAATCTAATAGGCAGCCTAAGTAGTGTCCAGAAGTAATGCCAGTTAGATAAGTAAGTTAAAATGGACATATGGCACAAACAAATCATTAAGATACTTCTAAGATTGCAAGTTAAGATATTAACATCTTCATAAGTTTAAGATTTTAATCGGTATCTCTAAGGCAGAAATGGTTGGAAGTATGTTGTATTTTAAGAATATAAAAATATGGCTTCTATAAACATAATGAGAAAATAAAAATTTTATGAAACATATAAACCAACAGAAGCTTTCCCTCCTGCTAGAAATAAACAGAATTTCCCATGCCCCAAATTTGTTGCAACTGAAACTCTTGAATTCATGTTATGATGAAGAGATGTTAAGTTACTCCAAAAGGTTAAACTTTCCAACCAGACTGCAGGTGACCACCCAAAGAATTCACCTTCTCATTTCTACTGTGGAAGAGTTAGGGGAGGATCAAACCAACAAAGTTATGCATTACATTTGTAGGTGAATATAAAACAAGAAAGCATTTGAATTTTTTAAGAATTCTGCTGCATGAAACCATTCACCAACTCAGCTACCATAGCTTGATATCCCTTTCTTCCCCAGTACTAATAAAGACAGATATTGCTGGTTTTGAATTCACTTACATATGAGCCAGCAGGTTCTATTTAAAAAGCTGACATTTAACTGTTTTACATCATCTTCTTTTGCTGGCAGCAGTGTCCTAAGTAACATGGAATAAGAGAAACATTCCTATTTTAAGTTTAGATGACTTTGCTTTAAGAACTTTACTTGCCCACATACAAAGTGACCTTGGCCTAATAAGGTAATTATCTCTCTCATTGAGAGAAATCTTAATAGCCATATAAAGTGTCCCTTTCTCTAAAATATAGGAGATTACAAGTGCTGAAATTAATTTATTTAATGCTATAATGCTTTATCAATACGTTCATTACAGTGATACTAGGTGAAGGCTATAGGTTCCATGAAGCATTGCTCAGAGCTGTTCAGTTCCACATCAGCAATGCTTAACAACTTTAAATCATCTCAAAAGCAGCTGATTTATGGTTTGAACAGAGTTGCCATCTTTTTCCTTTCATGCTATGGCTAAGCTATTTTACACTACAGTAATTCCCAAATATTAAGGAACATTAAGGTAGGGGAGAAAAAACCCAAAGTGGGAGGAAACTCTTCTTCAGCCACAACCTAACTTTATTATTTCATATAAAGGGAAAGGATTTTAGGTAAAATTTCACTTTTTTAATACTTGGAAGTCAGGCTACATGAAGGAACATACTTATTTCTCAACTAATTTGTTTTTCAGGATAAATAAGTTTTCAACTTCAAGATAAATGGTTAATAAATAAGACAATATGGACTTCCACAATACCATGAAGTTTATTTTAGGAGGACTAACAGCCTTCTATCCAAATGCTGGACACTTTGTTCAGGCAACCCAAACCCTGATCATGAAAAGCCAAGGCATTTGTTGAGAAAATATTGTCAGAAAACAAATAGTTCTCCTCTACCAAGCACACTAGAAAGTAACATTGTATGTGAAAACCTTAACTAACAAGTTGGTTTTAAAAGGTATACTTGAGGTCTGTTTCAGGCAGGTAAAATGGTCCAATTTTATTGCAAACATTCAAAACAGTTTAGTTAAGTTTTTGAATAAAATCTCTTTCATTGTGGGAAATGCATCCGTGAAGTTGCATTCTAACTATCCCTTGAAAAAGACTTACGAATAATCTTGAATTAAAGATTCATGAAGGTTTTTTAAAAATGCTGTTGTCAGTAGCTGAATAAATAGCTATGTAAGTAGATCACAAAGTTGTTTTTCTTACCTGCAGCAAACGCAGAACACATTACAAAGAACATTCCAACTGCGATCCTCTTCAGTGAGGATGGGAGCAGGCCATTCCTCTTTAAAATGGGGTCCACCAATTTATCTTTTAAGGGTATTAGGATCAGAATAAGCACTGCATCAAACATAGTCAACCAGGCTGCTGGAAACTGAAAGGATAGATGACTTAAGTTAGCAATTTCATACTTAACAGTTGATTTTTACTGTTATTTAACAAAGGAAAAAATATTTTCCATGAAACACTGAGATCCAAAACAAACCGCCATGCATTGACAGACACTGAGAGAAGAAAAATAAGAGTCTGTAAAAGCTGAGGAAAACAAACACTCAGCTATTCAGCTTTTCATTTAATTTAGCTGTTCATAATTCTGTTAGCTCAGAAGTACAAATGATTCCTCACCATAGTAACTCCAACAGTATTGCATATTCTCACTTTCAAGAGACATCTCCAGCTGTGCTGAGGTGGGTGTTGGGTTGTGGGGTTTTTTGGGGGGGTGGGAGGGGGAGTGTGTAGGAGCTTTCTGCTGGAACTGTGAAGAATATCGAGTGTTCAGAGCAAAAAGGTTCTTTGCACAAAAGCAAATCATACTGCACATAGTTCCAAGGAAAATGAGGAATAAGAAATTACTGGGCAGATGAAGAGAGTACTCTCAGAAAACAAAATGTAGAACTCAGCAAAGATGTTTTGTGAAGTTTGTTGTTTTTTGTTTTTTGGGGTTTTTTTTTAAAGATTTCTCAGTTTCAGAGAGCTTATATTTTAGGTCCTTACTCTGAATTAATTTTTCTTAAAACAAAAGTTAACTATCTAACTAAAACTGTACGAATTCCTTTTGAAAGATGAGATGGCCATTAGCATTATGACAACATCTGAGTTTTTCTGCATACAACCTGAAATACGTTTAATGGTAAAAATCACTGTCCTTAGGGAGCTCTTCTGCCGTTAAGATTTTTTTAGTCATGGAATACTTGTCTGAGGAATGATTGATTGTCCCACCCAATCTAGTAAACAAAATCGTGCAGATTATTCACATGAATACATCCCAAGATAACATTTCTAAAAGGATTTTAAGTCAATATTAATGGCACACAGATCAGGAAGTGATTTAATGCAATTAAATAGTCCCTACTATTGTGCTTCCAGTGATATACTTTAGTCTGACAGAATTAAACTTTTTTCCTACTTCAGTCATGAAAAATATTTAATAGCCAGATTCTGTAGATCTTCTATTATTAGGCTTAGAACTTTCAGAAACATGCCACAGAACAGTAGAAACGGAGTTTTACTAATGTAATACAAAAGTCAATTAAAATTAAATTACACTTTTCAATGAACAGAGTATTGTGCAAAACATGCATCCTTTCTCATTTGCAAGATTCAGTAATCAACAAAAAGATTCCCGCCTGTATGAATGAGACAATTTCTACCAAGCTTAATAATATTCAGCATCTGTTCTGAGCTAACAAACCAAGACAGTACAGGAAGATTTATAAAAACGTTCTGCTTTGGGGATATTCTTTAAAATTGCATTTAGAACAGGGTGATACTGTCCTATGCATCGCAGTGACTCTTTGACCCAAAATACATGCACTGCTTGATCTGTGTGCTTCAGATGCAGATTCAGTTTTTGATACTAAACTCTTTCTGTGTGTGTGGAATCTCAGGGTTAGAGGGTTAATATTTTCTAGAGATTATCCAGGATGACCAAGGGGCCTGTGACAATCTAAAGCTATAGCTACAGTAACAGAGGAAGACAACCAGATTCCCTTAAGGCTACAAATCTTGACCACTGCAACCATCTCAATAACCTCTCATTGCAGATGAGAACCCTACATTATTGATTGGTTGTCATCATTCCAGTATGGCTGAGATGAAGACAAACTGCAAAAACAAGAGTTAGCAAAACGTGAACCTTTAGTTCTTCATAATCATAGAATCCCAGTTTGGAAGGGACCTCAAGAATCATCTGGTCCAACCTTTCTTGGCAAAATCACAGTCTAGACAAGATGGCACAGCACCCTGTCCAGCTGGATCTTAAAAGTGTCTCATGTTGGGGAATCCGCCACTTCCCTGGGGAGATTATTCCAAAGGCTGATTGTTCTCACTGTGAAAAGTTTTTGTCTTGTGTCCAATTCGAATATCCCCAGGATTAACTTGTACTCAGTACCCCTCATCTTTTCCATGTGACTCCATCTTCCTTGTAGCCACCCTGTAAATACTGGAACATGGTGATAAGGTCTCCCCTAAGCCTTCTTTTCTCAAGGCTGAACAAAGCCAATTCTCTCAGCCTTTCCTCACATGGCAGGCTTCCCAGTCCTTTGATCATCTTTGTGGCCCTTCTCTGGACCCTCTCCAGCCTGTCCCATCTTTTTTGTACAGCAGGGACCAAAACTGAACACAAGATTCCAAGCGCTGAGTAGAGCAGGATGACTTTATCTCTGCTGGTGATGCCCTTGTTGATGCAAGCCAGCATCCTGTTGGCTTTCTTTGCCACAGCAGCACGCTACCCATTTATATTCAGCTTGCTGTCCACCAGGACCCCCAGGTCCCTTTCACAGAGCTGCTCCCCAGCCAGGTAGATCCCAGCCTGTGCTGCACTCCTGGATTATGTTTTCCCAGCTGCAAGACCTTACACTTGTCCTTGTTGAACTTCATAAGGTTCTTGTTAGCCCACTCTTCCAGCCTATCCAAGTCTTCCTGCGGGGTGGCTCTCCCTTCTGAAGTGTCCACTTCCCCACTCAGTTTGGTATCATCAGCAAACTTCATCAGAGTACACCTGATCCCATCATTCAGATCACTTATGAAGATACTAACCAGCGTTGGGCCCAGTATCAATCCCCTGGGACCCCACTTGTGACCGATTGCCAGTTTGAAAAGGAGCTATTGACCACCAGCCTCTGGGTGTGAGCTGTCAGCCAGTTCCCCACCCACCGCACAGACCACTTGGCTAGACCATAATACATCAGTTTCTCTATGAGAAGGCTGTGGGTAACCGTATTGAAAGCCTTTGAGAAATGCAGGTAGGCAATATCCACTGCTTGCCCCAGATCAACCCAGCAGGTTACTTTGTCGTAGGTGGCTATCATGTTTGCACCAAGAGCACCGAATCTTTGACTAATATCAAGCATATGTATGTGGCACATTTTTAGCACTCTGCATGCAGACATGTTGTAACAACAGTCATTAAAAATACTATTGCTTTCTTGCTCTGCATTACAGTTGTCACTGCAGTTCTCCAGAGAACTCGGGGAAATGCTTTCTGGTTCACAGTTTGCCGACCTCAAGAAATTATGATGTTGGCGGTAAAACTGAATTCATCCTAACCTCTCCTTAACATTTCCCAGGCATTTAAGGATCATGGATTTGAAAATGGAATAATAAGCTGGTTTGGCTATATGAAAATATTCAGTAGTTTAATACATAAGATTACACACATTGCTTAGCAATCTTCACATACTTTGAAAAACGCACACTGAATTCTGCTGAGCTAGTCAAATTCTTGCTTATTTTGAAATATTTAGCAAAACTTTAAAATTGTCAATTTTGCTCCCTCTCCCATTCAGCTTTTACAGTTGCTTCAAATATCACACCAGCATTAACCTGCGTAATAGTTTGTACAAAGACTGATTTGTGTAATTACAGTCAAGGATGTAGGAATTTTTTGTCATTGCCAAATTTGATAAGAAAGAAGAGAAATACCAAATGCCTCTGGCACTGCTGTATTTCATACAATCAATCACTTGGCCTTTTTTTTGTTTAAAATGTATGCATTTCCATTTTCAACTCTACCAGGAGCCTGCAAATTAAAAGGGCATACACATACTTCACTCTTTTCATATCAAGAGAAAATATGTCTTTATTAGTATTGGGCAGAGATGCCTACAAGAGCTTAAGGAAAACTTAGACCTGATGAGATACAATGCTGCTCATGTAAAATGTTACATTACTGCCCCTTTTCTAAATTACCTCAAATGACTTCAATTTAGGGAAAGTAGTCAGAATTGCTTTCAAAGATAATACCTACATAATGTAGACTGCAGGTCAGCATCCTTCAGGTAGACCACATACCAAGGAAGATAGCAAAAATCAAATTAACTTCTTTGACTTATGCTGTTAGATCACAGCAAAGTATTTTGAAATAAACCAAGAAGAACAACACAGCTGATGCAGTGCAGAAAAAGAAGCCAGTCACTGTTATGCAAGATAGAAAATCATTATTTAAAAGTATCAAGACAGGCTAGGATCATTGTTTCATTATTCTTGCCTCAAATTCTGCATAGTGTAAGTAAACACTAAAAACAGATAACTAACTTCTAAAGCCACACTTTTAAGTTAGAAAAAGTGGCTACATGGCATAAGTGGTATTTTAAAGGCTTTTCAGCAAAAACAAACAATGAAAGCCTTTTTTTTTTTTTAACTAATTTAATTAAACATAACACTCTACTTACTACTTGAAAATAATTCTAACGCCCAAAAAGGTGGTGAGGAAAGCTCAGTTTGATAACCAAAGCTCCATGTTCATTTCTAGACAGTAAATAATCAGACTGACAATATTTTCATTTTCAATATTCAGACTGACAATGGGAGTCTGAAGTCCTGTGTGCACTGTTAGAAGAAAGACAATTCACTTCTCTAGTACAACAATAACAATGTTCTAATACGACAGTCATGTGGTTCCTAATAACAGGAAAAAAAACCTGAGTCCCTTTTCATATGCGAGCAATAAAGACATGTGAAAAGCTCAATGAAAAGAGCAAGATGGGTTACACATCAAAATTTAAATACACTAACCTGTATTAAAGTAGAATTAGGTATATGCCAAAAAAACCCCAACCACCTTGAATGTAGTCCACAATTAAAATTGATACAACTAAAACAGAAGCCTCAGACTAATTAGAATTTTTTAATAAGATAGTATCTTTTTAAATGAACATGCAACCCAAACACCACAAAACTGAACCTTGAAGTGAAAGTGGCAATAGCTTTCCATACCCAAAAGCTATGCAAAAAAAAAAAAAATACACAAACTGAGAACTTGGCTGAGGAAATCTGCTTTAGATCCTTTTATTTATGGTACGCATTTAACTGAGGAAGTCTCAGACTGCTCTTTCTTTGGTTTTTTTTTAACTGCGTAAAAGTAACTAACTAGCATTTGGTTGGTTTAGAGGTCTGTCTTAGCCAGTATCACTAACCTACATTAAGCCTTCACCTGTGACTCAGAAGCAGCTCAGTTTTCAAGCAAGTTCAAAGAAAAATTAAGTACAAGCATTTTTATTTTTGATTTGTAAAAAATAAAAAAAAAAGACTGAAGCCATTCTGTCTTATTAATTTTTAATAGAAGAAACAATTTTAAAAGAACATTTAGTAAGCTTGTTAATAACTTACATTCATACTTTTTGTTTTTATTTCTCAGTACCATTTCTGCAATTACGTGATGCCAGCCTTTCTTGAAAAATATTGATTGAACAACTTCCTTCAATATGCTAAACTAATTCAAGGTAAAGTGAATATTGATTAAGCAGTATGAAGTTACAAATGTATCTCAGATTCCAAATTTGCAAATACTAATGTTTCAGTTAAGTATGGGTATTCCCGCTAAGTTTGCAGGAGTGCTGCTGTACTACTTACAACTTTGAAAACTTAGGGCATATAGATTTATAAGCTTTCTTCAAAGATCATACTTTGTCCACTGAAAGAAAAAGACAATTAAAGCAGTGAAAATTATCTAAATACATTCAAAACAGGATGGTGTGAATTCCATATACAGGTAGATACACCAAAATCTCTGTATTATGCATCATGCTTCTAAATGCCTAATGTCTATGGCCATTGATTCCCTTTAGCTACTACCTTAACTTTCTGCAGTTTTTGTGCAATACTTACCTATTTTGCATTGCAACTAAAGAAAACATACTTTTCACTTGTTTTGTCCTACTTACCGTGTGAATAGAGTTGGTGTCATTTGATATTTCAGGAATTTTCAGATGGAGACTTTGCAATACATATGTTGTCTGCATCTAGCATTAGGAAAGATGAGCTGAGATTACTTGGACAAGGAGTACTGAGAGCAAGATATTTTTACATTTTTAATAATTGACAAAGATTATACCAGAGGTAAAGTGCCAATATAGCAAAAGAAAAAGAATTCTTGTTAAAAAAAGCTTGCCATGTTCTAACTCCTACATTTAATTTTACTAAAAGCATAAAGAATCATTCATGTGACTTTAAAAACAATTTCTTCTTTTCTTTCCCCCCAAACGTATTTGCTCTCCTAATTCATCTCACTAAGACAGAAGAACCACAAAGATATTAATTGAAATGAAATCTAGACCACTTACCCTGACCTATCTGAATCAACTGCAAGATGAAACAGAGCGCGATATTTAAGATACATTAATTTGTACAACTGTTAGTTTTAACTATCATTTTAATGATTTTATTTTCTTTTTTACTATTAAGTAAAAATATTATTTGAAAGTATTCTTAGTAGCCACTTTTCATCTCTCAACTTCAGGATAAGTTTCATATTTACAAAACAGCCCCCAGAAAAATGCGAAATTAGATACTTTGGCATACTGGTAAGCTAATACAGCTTTCCACAACAGTTTTATCTAGCAAATAAAAAAATTCAGAAGAAGCTACGATCACGTTTGCTAACATAATATTATTTAAATGATTTTTAAGCCCAGGTGTATGAAAGTAGTTAACATTATTGAATACACGGGTATTAAACAAGTCAAATAGTCAGTACCAGAGTTCTGAGAAAGCCTCTTCAATATTCATCTTCTCTAGAACCACAGCTACTGAATGCTAACTGTAAGTAAAACTTACAGAACAGTCTCCCCCAAAAAACTTGTGTGTGTTTCCTCTAGGTAACTGCTCTGGGGGGTAATATTCAGAGAGTAGTTAGATTCATAACACAGCCTCAGAACTTCAAGTTGAAGCTAGTGCCCTTTCAAATACAGCTGGGAGAAGAGGAAGTTAGGGTCCTTACATTAGAAATTATGTTTTTTAGACATGTGAAGTAAATCATATGGAACAACTCACTTGAAAATACACTGTCCAGTAAGGTATTAAAGCCAAAAAGACAGGGATAATCTTGACAAGAGCTTTCACATCTTCTACTTTATCTTCTCTGAATGGGCCCCCACGAGACAGCTTGGCCATCTCAAACAGGCTTTGCTTGTGAGGTTGATGAAGTACTCCCTGGCCTTCGCTTTTGAAAAGAATTTGAAAAGTTTAGTTAAACAACAACGAAAACTGACTGAAATGGCAATCTGGTGGTACTTCTTTTCATTACAAAAAGCTCATGCATCTTCAAAATGAGTTACTTAACAGAAAAACAACTAGGCCAGAATGGATCATCAGCAGGTGAAAGCACAAGCTGAAAACTTCCATTATAAAGATTTCCTTATTTCCCATCGTCCCTTCACTGTGCACAAATAACTGGCACTGCAATATAGATAACCTAAGAAACTGTATCACAAAATATAGGTTATTCTAATTCATTGAACTGTTTTGCAATCTGAATACATGAAAGCCTGTTGCAGAGGAGGCACCTGACATCTCTTATCATTTGTGACTAAATTCAGCCCACCAGTATTCCATGGGCATCTCCTGAGAGTGGAGTAACCACTTGGAAAGCAAAAAGCCAGTACACACTTTGGCTGCCCATCAAGCCACTTACAACATTGAATGCAGATGATAGTGGCTTTCAAATCAGAAGGCATCCCATAAACATATCTAAGCCAAGAAGAAAGTTAACTAATGCTTAAAAGCAGCATACTTAGGTTACATTACACTTTCAGAAACTCTGAACTGGCAAGACATAGCACTCAAGTGAAAACAGCAGACTTGATCTTGAAACATGGAGATCCAGTGATCTCAAACATGCCCCTCTCATCCCAGAACTCCCAGAAAATATCTCCAGGACTGCAATTTTCCAGTTCCAGTTCTCAAAGCAAAACTGCATATTCTAGTGTATTCTCTAGTGTGACTTACTGCCAGCTAGTTTGAACTAATTCCAACTCTTAGGCTGATTCACTGAATTCAAACTATACAAAAGAGCTCATTACAAACCTGTTAGTTGAACGTTCCACGTGTCTCTTTCTTGACCAACAAGAATACGCGAGAATCTTAAACATGTCTGTGAAGGCACTACCATCAGGTGGTTTTGTGATGAAGAAACTCTGACCACATAAGAAAACCATGAATGAAATCCCAATGCAAACGGTTGGGATACTATATCCAATAACAAAGCTCACATTCTGTTGAATGTATGCAATGCCTCCCAGAGAGAGAATAGCTCCCAAATTAATGCTCCAATAAAACCAATTAAAAAATCTTCTTGTGGCTTCTGGACCCCGATCTTTGACCTGGAAAAGATTAAAAACAACTCATTCAATTTCTGAAGAAAATGAAGACTGTTTATTAGAATTCAATCAAGTTCAATGCACTGAAGAGTTTAGGCTTAATTTAGAGTCATACTGAAATGACTTAAGGGTTTTGGGCTTAGCGTAGTATTTGATGAAATGACACCTTACCAAGCTACCCCATTATATCAGTGACCTTCTAAAAGTTCAGCATAGGGATAAAAAAAGCCATACAATACTAACGACACAGGTTTCCCATAGAGGCTCTTATTATTTCTACAGCATTTGTCTAGACAAAGCTCACTCAGATTAGTGTCCCATAGTCCACACAGAAGTTGAAATAACTAATTTTTTAGTAAAAAAATTTAAGCTACCTAAAAATCATGTATTAGTAGTATCGCAACAATTGCTTCTTCCACCTGTATACACATAACAGTGAGCCATATTCCATTTTCTAAGCCTCCGATGACTACTTGGTAATTAAAGAACAAATTTAAATTTTAACACAGTCCTAGAACAAATTTAAATTTTAACACAGTCCTAATGCCTCTCATCAGAACATAAATCAAAGAGTTGCCATTCTGACCTTTAAAAAAAAAATAAATTAAATTTGAGTTGCCTAAGGTGTCACAAGGCCCCAGTAAACATTTATGCCTCTATTAAGTCAAGGCTGTTCATAGTGCTATTTTTCTGCTTGAAGCTCTCAGTGTCTCTCCAGTGAAAGTAAAGACATCCTTGGTTTATAGAATTATCCTGTACAGTTTTCACCATCACTCTTTATTGCCTACCATGTCACCTCATGTTTTGTAATTAAGTCACAGGAACCCAGCATCATTCATAAGATGTGATGTAAGAGAAATTATGCAAGTTAAAAATTTGAAATACATTAAAAAGATCAACTAGTCTGTAGAAGAATCCATAATATCGTATTTGTCACTGGTTTATGACTGAAAGGCCATTAACAGTGACTAGCAAGTCAGTGCCGTGCACCAGTCTTGCTGAGTCAGTTGTTTTTGATTTCTAATTGCAAGTTTCCTTTCCTCATTTGCCAGATCTTCAAAAGATCTGTGTTTAGTTTGCAATATGAAAAGTAAGCTTTGTCTTGAAATAAGTTTTTAACATGTCAGTCCTGATTTACAGCTTCAAGTTTCTCAGTGGTGTACAAACCCATCTGTATCATTTAACCAAGTCTAAAAAAAGAAATTAACTATTCCTATGCATAGTTAATAGCAATGTTAGGCATTCAGGTAGGTCGGTTAGCATGCCAAATACAATCTTGGAGCCGAAACCCAAGAAATTCTCCCTTTACAGTTTCAATTTGGTACTCATCTCCTAATTTTAACAGTCATCACCTGCAGCAGTGTATCAAGCTAGGAATTCCTTTCTAAACCCCAAATGGCAGCAGGATATTAGCAAACAATTACATCATAAACACAGTGCTCCAACTTACATAAACAGTTAGCAATCTATTTTATGAAGTTTCCATTTCTTCATCATAAAGTCTCAGTTTTCTTATACTTTCTGCAAGGAAGATGACTTCCCATCCTCCCTCTTACAAATGACCTTGCTCACATCTATGCAAAGAAACGCTGGGAGATGAAAGCAAACTTTGATAAAGTTAAGAACAGAGAAAGCACAGCATGACGCTTCTATCAAGTATTATCCCAGCCTCCAACCATTAAGTCCTGAGAAACTTCCTGCACCAAGGATGGCTTCTATGTACTTAATAAACACAGCAGATCTCCTCTCCATGAACTTGTCCAGCCTGCCTCTGAACCCAGGTCAGCTCTTAGAATCCATAATATCCTGTGACAAAGAGTTCCCCAGCTAATTACACAGTGGGAAGAACCACCTCCATTTGTCTGTTTTGAACCTGCCCTGTACTAGCCTCACTCATTTTGCCTAGTTCCAGGAAACAACAGACAGCTGAGCTTTATCCCATTCCTGGTCCATTTCTGCCCCTCTCCCCTGACCATTATTTCCACAAACCACTTCTGCTGCTTTTTCTCAGATAGGAAGTTGTAGACTGTTTCATGATTCCTTGCATGGAAACTACTATGTCTGTGGCCCTTCCCTGAAACTTCCTTCCCCAAAACTTCCTTCCCCATCTTCAGTATCCTTTTTGAAACAGAGTGACCGAAAAGGAATGTAATGTTCAAGAGACAGACACAGCACACACTTAAAATGAAAAGAATCCATTTTCTGCTTCCTTATCAAAGTATATATACACACTAAAAATCACATCACAGCCACATCTGAAATGCCACTATGGCATTTTATTGACAAACATTATATCACTTAATAAAAATCACACTGAACTAGCTGGTAGAGTATCTTGTCAAAGTGGAAGAATTGTGATGTCTTACCAAAACCAGAAAACACGGCAGAGTTAAAAGGCAATCCTTGTAGCTCCTTTCAAAAATCATATCAGCTGCCCAAAATACTAGCTATACTACATTTACAGGAGAATACTCAAAGTTTCCCCCTGCTGGCTATTACTTGAGCTGCGTGACAACACAAAATAGGTTGGTTATTCTCTTCATAAGTACACACTACATTTTAATCTGGGACCAAGAAGAAGAAAACCATGTTAGAATTTTATTATTTTATTTTTATCAAGGACAAGTATTTTTCACAAAACTGCAGGAATTCTCCTTTTCCCCTTTATGCTTGCATTACTTTCAATCACCCAAGCAGAAAGAAAAATCCATCACACCATCTGCTCAGTTTCACCTGTGCTCAAGCATAGCACCACTCTCTTTGTGGTACCAGCACCACCAACTTCATTATATTCTTAACATCCTACCAGCAACTGCAGCAGGAAAATGATGCGCGTAAAGGGCACAAGTATGGTATGCGTCCTGGATCGAATCTGTCCTGTGGTCTAAGGGTTCCACATCCCTGCACTGAAAGTCAAAATAGGTACATTTAAAAGATTTTGTCCCCACCACAACAAAACAGCTTAAAAACAGTAGTAGTGCCTAAAAGGTATGAAAAATGTCACCTTCCTAGATGTACCATGTTTCAGTCAAATACCTTACCCGAGGAAAATGCAAACAATATCAGTGAAATGCCATGGCTAGAGTGCAAGGCTTCCTACTACTGAATGAAAACGCTGTAGTAAAAGTGTTTCAAAGGTGCCCTGACTCGAATGAGCATTAGCAAGTATCTAATACACACAATTTATTTGCTCTAGGTAACATGCTGTTTTGCAAATGAGGTCAGATTCAGGCATTTTCCCCAGAACTTACCAGTGTTGGACAGCTGTCACTTATTTAGATCAAATCCCACTGCATAGTACCCAGTCCTGAGTCTCCAGTTCGCTGTTGTGAACTGCCTTTCCCTACTAAATGGGGTAGCACATCATCCTCCAAGAACCCTAAGGAAAAATCCAGTAGGGTTTCTACTTCAATAAAAATACAGAATGACCTACTGTACTGTACAAGAAGCATCCCAATTGCCCTAAATTTTCCTCTTCTAAACTATAGGGAAAATTTTAATTTAAAAAAAACAACAACAACAAAACAAAAAAACACAAACAAACAAAAAACCCAAACCAAAACAAAACAAAAAAACCCCACAAAGAAATCCAACCCCCTGCCCCTTGTAAAAAACTAAACAAAAAACCCACACCAAAAAACCCCACCAACAAAGAAATGAAGGAAATGAGCAACTCTAAGCATTCTGGCCACAGCTGCTCTGTTGGTCACTGGCCACATGTCAATGCTGCCTAGATTCAGGTGGGCGTCTAAAGAGGAAATACAATAATTTTGCTACTTTCAAGACATCTAACATAACTTTTGCAAAAGAAAATGTAACCTAACACTTGATTTTTCTACAGTCCAAAAGGTGTTTTTCTTAATATATCTGGTAACTATCCTTTACATATAGTTAATCCAAATGCAGAAAGAAAAGCACAGTGACATTCTGGGTTTTATAACTGGAACCTACACAGTACTCGATTTCAAAATAGTAAAGGAATAGTTCTCAAAATCAAAATTTCTAATACAAAACCCATATCAGACTGATTATGGTCACGAGACGTAATTACAACCACAGTTTTCATGATAAAGAATCCTGAGTGCCTGGAACACTATGTTATGGGAATTGTGTAATCATTAGGTTATTTACAGCCACTTTCAGCAGAGGACACATCAGCTGTACAACTCTGCACTGCAATTCTCTAAACTCATTTAGGATATAAGGTTAACATCTTACAATCAGAACAAAATTTTATATGCAACTAAAACAAAGAAAGAGAGAACGAGTAACTAGATCTTTAGTTACAACACCTGATGCAAAGTCATTACAAATATCTGAACGACAGCAACTTCCACAGCACAGCTGTCCCTAAGGTTAATACTCATTCTGACTTAGAAGAAAGATGATCACCTGCAGAATTATCCCTCCCCTGGATTCTTCAATACCAACATCTTTTTTAGGAGATAATCCAAGTACTAACCAAAGCAGTTTGTACAGCTTTAAAACAGAAATATTACACAGCTCAAGATTCTATTAGATTCTCCTGATTTTTATGTAAAGAGCCAGGAATCTATACAAGCATTATTGCTTCTCCATAGTTCCTGTGTTTAGATGCTTTGCTCTGTCACTAAGTAATTTCCTAGCTCTCTACAGCTAGGTCAGTTTCAAAGAAATGCTTATCAACAGGATTTCTTATTTTTGCCACAACTAGTACCTACCTGGTGCCTACCATTCCACTGACATCTGATTTCTGACATCATCTACTAATGATCTCAAGTGTTTCCTAAACCCCTACATTTCAGAGTTCCAGTATGTCATAGTCTTCCTCTCTTCCTCTTCACATCATGACTGATCCAAAGCTATGACCTCCTATTTGTCTCACATAAAAGGAAAAAGATTATTTAAAAGTTACTGACATTAGCAGTTTTCATTTGTTCCTGCAATCAACTGACAGTCACAAGTGACAAATGTAACAAAAAACCCCAAACTTATCCCAGCCAACTATGTGAGAAGCCACACAACAGAGCAAGGACAAAAATGTAGAAGCTTGCCCTTCTCCTTAGCCTACAAAACAAAGCGCGACGACAACAGTTTTCCGTAGTCAAATTTACTCTTACAGAATTCTGACCTTCTAATCCATCACTACAGACTTCAGTTATTCTTTGAGAGCACCTGGCTTGGTAACAGAGCTATACAGTAGTACTCAGTTGCTACAGAATTTCAAATTTTCATACTAAAATTTGGCCAATCCACATTTCAAGTCTGCTTCCTCTCACTGGTGTCGTATCTATTCTGTTTCTGTCAGAAACAGAAGCAAATTAGTAGTGCCAATGTGAATGCCACAACTTTAGTTTTCAAACTGTTACCTGCAGAGTCTTAGACATCCACGGTCTCCTAAGAAGTTCAACAACAACAACAAAGTAACTCCTGTTAGTGACCTTCAATTCTTTATATGCAGTTCCCTGTCCTTCCCCAGAGGCTGGAAAATCTAAGTTCTACAAATAAGTAAATAAATAAATAAATGTAAAAGGTTGAAAATCACTCCAAAGCCGTCTTTACACCAGCAATTTCCGATAGTGTCCTGCCTCGTGTCCTGCCTCTGGCCATGCTTCTGTAACAACAATGGTTTTAACAAAGCTAGAAGATTTTTGATAGGTTATGGACTGATACATTTAATGACTACGATGGCAATTCAGAAAGAAGATACACTGTGGGTTAAAACTAGCATCTCTAATCGCCATAACCCAAAACCAGATTCACCTATAATGAGAACAATGATTATAGGTGATACTAGATCAGTAGTTTACTACTAATGTTGGCTTCAACGTTGAAGCTAAACCATCTTTCACAATAATGAGGGATAGTCATATTGTTTCCTAACTGCAGAAAGTCACAAACTGCTACATAGAACAGGAAGTGACTGCAGAACACTTACACTTAAAAGGGGAACTGGAAAGTGCCAGGTTATACATATCACATGATTATAAACACTACTCTGAGAACCATCAGTTCAGATTTAGACCTCAACAATGTATCAATGTGCAACTTCTAGAAAAATGTCTCTTATTTATAAACACAGTTAAGTAAAGCTGGTCTATACCTAGTTTGCAGTAACTGGCTTTTTGCTAAGCTGACTGGCAAAAATGACTCTATACTAAGTCTACTTAGTCACTTGTAACAGCACTTCTAAAAGCATCTATTTAACAGAAATTAAGAAACTACATCTTTTTTATCTTCAGAGGAAAATAAGTATTAGAATTTAATTTCCAATTTCCCATAAAGTGATTCTTTACTTCTCAATAAAAAAACCCCTCATTATATTTGGGTTCTCCACCCAAATAGTAGATTATCTGTTAAAACTGAAAAATTTACATGGTAATTTTTTAAGACACCTGCAATGAAATGTAATTAACAATATCTGAAAGGTGGTTCATGTCAGCTAAAGTACATGATATAAAATTCATATTTTCCTTTGTTTGGTATTCAAGGGTCAGAGGACAAATCTTATCAGCACACATCCAGCCAAAACATGCTTGCATTGTATTCTGGCCTCCCAAGAATGTGACTCTGGGAGACAGACTTTATTCTCAGCAATATATATCCATCTACCCAGCAGTTTGCTACATTCCTATGCAGGGAAAAGGCACCCAAGAGGGCCCAAAACTGCACAACAAGGTAAGTGGTATGCTGTAATATATTTAACAACAGATAAGCCAGAAAAGCAGAGAAAGGGAAAAATTCAGTCCTTGGCAGAGCTCTACTGATTATTATGAACCAGAAAGGAGTCTTTCTTTTGCTTCACCCTACACAAATCACCGTGAATTATCTGCAAGCCTAGCCAAAAACTGCTTTCTGTGAAATCCTGGGGGAAAGCCTTTAAAAAAATCCAGCTACAACAGCTACACTTCCATTGGCAATGGTTATTCTTTTGCTCTGCTCCTGCCATTATTTATCTCTTACATTTAACTTTCATAAAGCGTTCTGGGGATAAGCAGTCAGTTTTGAAAAACACCTTACAAGATAAAGTCATATTAAAGCTATTTCACCTGATGGGCTCATGCTGGCTTCAACAGAACCAACTGGGGACACACAATCCTAGGCTATAATAATGTTTTACATTTATATACTGCCTTTCACCCAGAATTCCAGAATTTATAACATATGAAATGCCAAAGAATGACAAATGTAAACTGCACGACAGAAAACAGAGGTGTGTTTGGCAAAGATGTTGTGGTAGATCCTACCTCTCACAAAGAATTTCATGGCATTTCTGATACCTGCACTAACCAGAACTCAATGGGCCAGTAAACAGACATGCAACTGGATCGGAGGTATTTTACTTGCTTTGTCATTAAGAACGCTTTGGTTCGAAAAGCTGCTCAGTATCTAATCATCTGAAATTCTCCATTTGTAAAGCAGAAATTATACTCCAATTCAATATCCACAGTCAATGTACTACCTTAGTGTAAGATTGTAAAAAAATATGTGCAACAGTGCATTCCAGTTGATACTGAACTATGAGCTGTCTCTCAAATACTTTCTGTAAAGCCACTTGGTTCTGCAGTGATGATCCAATGAATGATATCACTGAAGTGGATCTGAGTAAGGTCATTTGACAGGACATGTCCTTATGAGAACAGCCCAGGTAATATGTTTACCATGTTGAAAGCACCTTCCCACCCATCACCTGACACAACATTGGCCTGCACAAAAACATCACTCAAGAGCACAGTGCAGTACACAGAGAATAGCTAAAGCATAAAAAACTATTTGTTCTCTATCTTTCATTTATCAAAGGATTATAAAGGCTTCTGACCACTGTCCCTAGATGGACCATGCTATCTTTGTCAAAGCTAAAATGTGTATCAGGTATTTCACCTGATGAGCTCTGAGGTCAAATTAACTGTGTACAAACTCCACAATGGGGGATAATTAACAATACACTTAGTGGCCATTAACTATTCAACCCAACTCCTCAAGATGGTGATGGCTTAGCCAAATCAGGTACCACACCTAAGGCAGGGCTACCAGGAAACCAACAGTTGTAAGAGATCAGACACCACACAGACACCAAAATTATATCAAACAGGGTACAAGTTAACAGCTTGCATTACAAAGGGAACAAAGCTGGATGATCTGATTCGCTCTGACACTTAACACCTACAGAGATGCGAATCAGTAGGCACACTGTCCATCCCACCAATGTAAGACCCTCTGCATGACTGACAGCCATCCCCTGGTTCAGATCAGCACCCACAAACGATTCGGCAGCTGCCAAATAATACTTGACCTGGTCTGCCCCAAAAGGGGTGATGTTAGCCTTGACCGACCCGACGCCCAGCCCCACGAGGACCAGTCCAATGAAGGTGGCGGTGGCACAGTAGCGGGTGGCTCCCACCTGGGAGCAAGGTGCCATGGTGGCGTTGGCCGCTGGAGAGGAGCAGTTCTCTACGGGGAACAAGGGAATGTCCCCGCAGAGGCCCTGGCGGGTGTGCGGTGCTGCGATGACGGGGAAGGCCAGCATGCCCAGCAGGTAGAGTGCCATGCTGAGCAGGATGGTGCCAAACTTGCCCAGCAGGGCGTCAGCCAACCAGCCGCCAAAAGGCGACACCAGGTAGGTGATGCCCATGAAGAGCAGCAGGGCCTGGCTGGCCTGGGCACCCTCCCAGCCATAGGGAGGCCCGTTGAGGAAGAGCACCAGGTTGGAGGTGATGCCGTAGAAGGCCACTCGTTCCAGCAGCTCGGCCAGCAGCACGGCGGCGCAGGCCAACCGCCGCCCGTGGAAAGCGCTGCTCGCTGCCCGCCCGCGCTCCCCGCTGCTCAGCAAGGGGCTGCGCTCGCTCGGCTCGGCCTCCTCCATGACGGCGACTCCTTCCCGGCCCACCCTGAGGAAACTTCGCCGCGGTCGCGCGGCGGGCCCCGGCCCGGCCCGCCCACGCGGGGGACGGCGCGCCACCATTGGCTGATGCCGCCGTCGCTCCGCCGGCAGCGCCGTCACGTGGGCGGCTAGGCTGCAGGGAGCGGCGGCTGAGGCGAGACGGGGCGGGGCTCGCGGGGGGGGGGCGGGACATGGCGGACCGGAAGCTGCGGGGTGGGTCAGCTCGGAGGGACCGGCTGTGCGGGGATCCCGGGGCGGGGAGGCCACGGGGCGTCTCCTCAGCGCCGGGGCCGAGCCCAGCCGGGTTGAGCCCTGTGGTGGGTCGGTCCGTCACACCTTGGGGTGTGCGGAGCTTCACCGGGGAGAGGAGGTGGCAGGTTTCCCTGCGCCGCTTTTTCCCTGCCGCGTCCATGAGGGTGGCAGGCGGGGTAAAGAGGGCAGGGGGGGAGGCTGCAGCAGGGAAAATGGGTTTGGTGGTTTATTGGTTATTTATGCGTTAGTCCAGGCTGGGAATTAGGTTTTAGGCGTTAACTGGAGCTGTGTGATTTCACGAACGACACAGGTTCAGCGCTGGCTTCCATGAGAGCCCTCAATTTCTCCTTAGGTTTGTCTAGCATTGACGACAGTGACATTAAAATGCAGTTTGTTTCCCTACTTTGCCTCTCAGCCAGAAAAGCAAAAGTGGGGATTGTTCCCATCAAATGACCATCCTGCAGAAGAACGTGCCTGTGCGTTGTAAATGACTCTTGTTGCCGGTGTCACGCTGCCCCTGGTAAATGCAGCGGGCAGGCCTTCGGCGCGGGGAGCTGCACCGCTGACATTGAGTCCCGGCGGGAGAACGTGGCTGGATGCGTGCTGCTTGACGTTGGGTTGGTTCATCTGAGGTGTACCTGCAGTGGCAATACCTCATCAGTACGTGCGGAAGATGAAGACTCTGATCTGAGTGGGACAAAGTGCATGACTGAAATGGGGAAACACACGTTAGTGGTTGCAAGTTTGGAGCCCTAAGATGTTCTTTTGTTCCACCATCACATATGTTGAGGTAAAGGTCGTGACAGTATGTGATTGTCTCCAGCAGCAGATCTTAAAGTCATATTTTTGGTCAGCACAAAGTGGGAAAGATACTTCTGGTTGTATATTTTCAAGGGAAAAGATAAACTGATTGACATCATCTGGTTACACCCAACATCTAGGTATGACTTAAAATTTTTGGAACAGTGTTGGTAATTGAGCAAGCGATGCTTGTAAAAGTAAATACATTCATTTAATGATGGGCCTTTGTAAATAACATGCCATAAAAATGACTCAATAAAATATATTTGCTCTCTTAACTAGTTAAATTTCATGACAAAGGACAATGAGGAAAAAGCAAGTAGCTGTACAGAGATCTCTTTGTGAACTATGGTAACGTGACTGCTTTTGTAATTTAAAAAATTACATTTCAGCTTTGGCCAGCTTAACACAGTATATCATATCAATTGTGATTACATTTTCTAAGGGGTCTAGTAGTATTTGCTAGAGACTACAAAGTAATTAAGCACACTTTGCGTTATTGTGAGTTTTAATGTATGCAGATATCACATTCTAGGCCCTTTGTAATTTGTGAGTGGGGTGAGATTTTTATATCGGCCTACCCAACAACTGTTACAAACACCTAGCAATGCTGAATGGTATTTGAAATGTACATTATAAAATGTTATTTAAATCTTCAGCTATTGAGAAGTAGGTACTCTCACTAAAATTCAAAAGCTACTTTTATAACCCAAACATTGTCTCTGGAAATATAGCAGCTTCAGGAAGGTGGGTTTTAATTTTCATCCAAACAAGAACACCTAGCTACAGCGTATTCAAAACTTCTTCCTTGACGTACATCCACGACCCTTTCTTTGGATACAAGAATGCACCTATGCCTATGCATTAGTGCATGTACATGTTTTCAAAGGCACAACAATGCTTAATGCTGCAAAGACTTGTAGATCTTTAATTTTTTCAGTCAGGGCCTATATAGCATAAAAACCGGAGTTACCATAAATAGTAGTAAAATGTTAAGACCTCTTTGAATGTTTCCTTTATTTCCTCTTTATTTCCCAGATGACTGGTTAAGTTTCCTCATTTGTCTCATAGAGCAGGCCTTGTCTTACTCTGATGTTTGCATTTTTGTCTTTTTTGTGTTACACACTAAATGTGCTGGATAGCTATTGTCTGGTTCTAGAGCTAGCAGCGGTGAAAAGTTGAAATGGCCAAGCTCTTTGTAATTAGGTGTCTGATACACATATCAAAACTGCAGTTTCCTTTTAACCCAAAACATGACTTTCTGAGCATCATCATGTATCCTGCTTTAGGCTGTGCAACTAGGGAATGTCCGCATTTTGGATTACAAAGGCTGTTTTGGGTACAGAGCTGCAGGAACGGGGTGAGGTGTGTTTCTTGACACACGCCCTGGCAGCCTTTCTTGGTGTGATGCTGGCGGATGGCAGCTGGATGAGCTATGTGCGGGAGATCTTGGAACCAGGAGGAGGGGCTGTTGGGGAAGGGTTTAGAGTAGCCACGTATCGGGAGACTGAAAGGCAGCTGCATAAACTCCATGCAGTCTGTGTGATATATTACAGGTCTGTTAGACTGACAGCTGGGCAGCAGTGACTAACAGAGATGACTGGTGCTAAGTGCTCTCAGAAGCCAAAATATGCTCCATATAGGCCACTTACAGTGAAACAAACTTCAAGGCTAGAATCCTGGCCGGGTTGACAAAAGCTGGGATTTCATGCCAGAATCACTTTCTGAAATGGTGATGAAAATAGCTTGGTCCTGCATACCCTTAAATTAGCATTTATGCTATTTTTAGCGTTTATGCAAGATTTGTTGCTCTTCTAAGTTGTAGCCATCTTTTTTAGTTTGGATGGAGTTTAAAATGGTCTGAACGATGTTGTGCTGAATTATTTCTAAGTGATGACTTGGTGAGATGCAGACAGTTGAACACAGCTCTGCAGTGTGGAGACCCATTAGCAAAACGCGAGCTGGCATACCAAAATGCTTACAATTTGCCAAAGTACACTGCAATATTTACCTTTATCACTTCTAAACCCTCAATTCCTGAATACCTGTCATCCTCAGAGATCCACACAAGTTATTTGAAGAACTGCTATTTTAAAAATTACTAAATTTAAGAGCCTTTCTCTGTACATGGCATATTTTTCTCCCTCTACCTGACATTAAGAATTGAAGAGTAATTTAAGCCACAACAAACAGGCGCTGCAGTTTGCAGACCACCCTTCCTTGTCTTCTACAGCCTTGGGGAAACATAAGCTTCCCTGTGGTGAATTACATCAGGGAACCAGCCTAGGTTTTTAGTATACAAGCAAAAAACTGAGTTTTCTGTTAGATCAAGTCCTCCTCCTCGTCTGCCTCAGGGCCACAAAGGTCCTGCACACATTCTCAAATGTTTTTACCAGATGTTGAATGAAGTTCAGGGCCATGGATATCTCCAGTCAGCCATCTGGCCACTATCAATCTCCCAACAGACTCTCTAAACTGGCTCAGCCTTACTGCCTGCTGCCCCACCCAGCTGATCTTAGCTGCTCACTGTGCTTCTGATTATAATTGGGGTTTATCCTGAAGACTGGCTTGATAGTTTGGGATACAGTTTTCTTGGTCCTGCCTTCAGGCTCTTCCTTTTTCTCTTCCCTGCTTTGCTCTATCTTTGGGTTCTGCCTGCTGCTGTGGAGGCTGTGGTGCCTCACCAGAGCTTTTCCCTGCTCTTACACACCTTTGGCTCTGCTTCATCGTGTGGCCTTCATGACATTTAGTGTGGTCTTTGACCGTCCTGTTGCCTTGTTCTTTGGACTAGCACATTCCTCTGGCTTTTCGGGTTGTTGGCATCATATCCACAATTAGTTTTTTCTCCATTCCTGCACTAAATATGAACCACCTCCATCTTGGGAGACACATGGCGACTGTGGTGCAGCTGAGGAGCTGCCTCAGGAGACAGTGGCCGATACCAACCTTCCCTTGATGTTCTCAGCAGGTCTTTAAGGCTTCTCTGAGGCTGTCATTTCAGCACGTCATCTTCGTGGCTGTTTAACGAGAACACGTTGAGCTGTTCCAAGATGCAGGGAATGGACCCAAACCTACTGGCGCAACACCGGCAGCTCGGCTCTGTAGTAAAGCGCCCTCTGACCAGGGACACCTGGGGCAAGGGCGCGACTGACCGTCCCCTCACCAGACGGGCGCTGCCGCCCCACGGGCCGCGCTCAGCCCTCGCGGGGTCACCTAACGCGGGGCTCCGCGGGAGCGGCCCGGGCAGCGCGGCCTTGCCGGCCGGGGCGGCGGCAGGTGGCACAGCGGCTCCTCCCGCAGCGCTGTTTCCGGGAGGCAGCGGGGCAGCGCCTCGGTCGCCGCCTCCTTCACCTGCCGGGGGCCCGGGCGCGGCCCCTCAGTGAGGCGGCTGCCGCCCGGGCGGACAGGAGGGGCCGCTATGAGGCTGCTTTTGCTGGCGTGCCTCCGAGCGCAGACCGGCAACGCGACCACCGCCGCCAGGATACAGTAAGTGCCCCCCCCGCCCTTACCCGCCCCGCGATGCGGGCAGAAGGGATCCCAGCTGCCTGCCTCCCCTGGGGATCCTCGCCTCATCGGCGGGGAGGCGGGGCAGCCCCCCTCACGCCGAGGCCGCTGCAGCCCTCCCCGGCGGGCGGAGGGGGCTCGGCGATGGGGGCCGGTGCCGCGGGGCTGGAGCAGGGGGCGGCGGGGGCCGTCCGCCATTCGCTGCCCGCGCTGGCGCACGGAGGCGGTGTCTCCACCGCCTCAGCCGCGCGGATGGCCGGCGCCGGGGGTGTGTGAGGGGGACGGCGGCCGAGCGGCGAGGCAGGCCCTCTCTCACACCGCCGGGCGGGGCGGGGGGAGCGATCCGCCGCTTGCCGGGGAGCCGGGGCCTGCTGGCTGTGGGGCCGAGCCCGTGTCTGGGGACGGGGCGGGGGTCGGACCCCGCTGTGGCTCTGTCTGGGTAACGTGTCCCCCTTTGCCCGTGATGCTGGGGAGTAAGGGAGAGGGTGACCCCCACCAAAAAAAAAAAAACCCAAACCAAAACAACCAACCCCAAAACCAAAGAAAAGGTATTTCTGCTCAGATATTTCTGTTCACTGGCACAGAAGACCCGGGCTGGCCAGCCGCCCCACCGAGCCCTTGCACAAGGCAGGTTAGCGGATGGTACAGCGGATTTCCAAGGGCTGCCCGCCTCGGGAAATACCCAGGGCCAGGTGAAGAGGGAAGGCATGGAAGATAGAGAGCAAATGGAGCATAAAGACCAGAGAAAGCTGAAGTCGGTGCGAAGAGCAGTAGGCGCTGGGAGCTCTGAAATAAGCAGCAGTTCTACAAGAGCTGCTGGAGTTAGCGCCCTTGCCCTTGCCATGGGAACTCCAGATGCAGCCATCCTAGGGATTGTGGACCTGAACCGGTGGGGCTGTGAAATTGTTTGGACTAACAGAACTCCATAAATACATAATAGTCTTAATGTCCCCGTTTAACTTTTTCGATGAAATGTGGAAAAAGGATGTGGCTGACAGCATTTCTGAGGGCTTTGATGTGCCTGTGAGCTTTGGTGTGAAAAAAAACCCCAGGTCACTGTAAAAATGAAACAATTTCTCAATGGTTTTGTCCCCTTGAGGCCCAAAATAAGGACTTGGTTGCTTCTTGCCTGTCAAAGAGTCACCCCCATTTTAGTTATTTTTCTTAGGATTAATCTTTTCTGCTATTAAAAGTTTTCCCTGACTTTGATCTGCGTGGTATATGTTATACATACAAATAGTCCTCTGACATTGTTTAAGTGTTCACGCGAGTCGTGTCATACCAAGTTCAGCCTTAGGTTTGTGCCCGGCTACTGTATTGTATAAGATAGCAGTGGAATGTACCTGCTGCCTCGGGTCTGTCACCGAGGCATTGAAGATACAAAGCAAGTGGAGCATAAAGGCCAGAGAAAGCTGAAGTTTTCTGTATTTTAAAAGAATAGTTATTGATAAAATGTTGAGATCAACAAATTTGTTCTTTTGTTTATAATACACATTTTTTACCTGCACATGTCAGCACAGAGTTCATGGTGGTGATTTGTGTGGCATTCTTCGTTTCTTTTCATCTTCAATCTTTTGCTCTCACTGGATAATATAAAACTAGTTATTCTTGGGGTTGTCTATACTCATTCTTCCTCCATAAGATTATTTCTTCCACCTTTACAAATGAAATACTCGCTTACCTTCATCTTCCATGTCAAAATGAGGGAAGTCAGACAAACATTTAGACTGTGGAGCCGTTCAGAGGTAATCTAGTGGAAAGCTGGTTTTGCATTATTTCTAGTTAAACTAAGCCTGAATAAGCCAGACGGATGTCCACATACTGTTTCAAATTGTCTTTGAACTACACTGAGATGGATTGTGATCATGCTGCATCGAGACAGTGGTTTAACAAGGTGCCTTTACGTGAGTTAAGTAACGGGCAATTTTGGTTAGTCTTCAGCTCTGACTCGTGCACGGTGGCCTAAGCTAATGTGTTTTAGTATGAAAGAGGGCATAGACTTGGTGAGACACAACAGCTCAGTTGACAGATGGTTTAATGTATTACCATGTTATTGCAATCATTTGCAGCTATGTGAACACATCTGCAGTGATGTGTGTAGAGTACACCAACTTGCTTTAGCATCCCGTTGCTTTATAGGCATACCTCATGCAAAGTGGATGCTGCTTTCTCATGCACGTAGACCTTCAAACAGAAAGAAAGTAATTAGTGAAAGGTCAGTTGAATTCATGTTCACAATAAAGGTGGATAAAGGATTCTAACATAAATAGTGTTTGAGAATCAGTAACTTATGTCATGTTCAGTTGCTATCTTATCACCTACCATAAATGTTATTTATAGTAATAATATAAATGAGCCCATATAGGAAAAAAAGTCTGATCGGGGGAAAAAAAGTAAAGAGTATTAGCTAGCAATTAAATACATCTGCCTGACTAAAAGGCTAATCAAGTGACAGCTATCACTAAAACCATCCTACGTGTATATACTTCCATCTAATACTGGGTTTCTTAAGACTTTATGCTATTTAAAAAAAAAAACACCCTACATGTATGGCCAAAGGCTTGGGCATGTCACTTCTCACACTAATCTGCCATACCTGAGGTTACGTGCGTATGTGAACCTTTGTAGTGTATGTGTTAATACACAGAAAATATATATTCCAATTAATATTTGGCCTCAGTTGTATCTGTGCACGAGCGTATGAACTTACTTGTTCAATCTTTTTTTTATATTGAACCATGGCAACTTTTGGTTAAGTATAAGTGAAACAATGAAGTTGTTTCCAGGTTGGACGCTTGCCAGCATAGATTAATTTTATGGCTTAATATCACTGGATATAGTATGTTTATGATATTACAGTTGTTCCTATAACTGCTTCATCTTTTCATAAACAAGATATTAATTTCCTGAGTTTAAAGTAACTGATGACAAAGATACCAGAATCTAATTTGGCTAGAAGTCAGCTTGCTAAAACAAGTGATATAATGAATGTGCTGTGGGCTTTATTGGTATTGGTGTGCATAATCTTTAATCACCTTAAAAAATATGAGCAAAGAGTAGAGGATAAAACACTATGCAAAAGTCTTAGGTTAGGCTGCCATTCTTTGGCCTTAGAAATGAGATCAAAGAGGGTGTTAGGAAAGAAAATAAATGGATCTTCTATGCCCCTTGAAATGTTCTGTTCATCTTTTATTACTTCATAGTAAGGAGGAATAGAAATCTCGAATTAATTGGTTAATTAGAAAGATTTAGATGAAGTATTTCATCAATATGTAAATATCTTTTGGAGAGGGAGAAGCTGTTTCAGTTCTCATTTGAAATGGGACAGTTGAGATGGCTGTTCTGTAAATCTCCAGGTAATCAACTGCAAGAGAATTAAACCCACAAATTCAAGAATGCTAATTGTTCCTCTTTACAACTATTTTTCAGCTTAGACATTTATTGGACTGATTCTGAGCCCCAGTTTTTCTTCTATTTAGTCCTAGCCTATCTGCTACCACTAAAATGACACAAGAGCATTCATACAGCAGGAGATCCTCTTGTCATGGTAGATCATAAGAGGTCTTTTACCCACCTCCGTCAGTTTGCACAGGCACTGGTAAATCCCTGCTGTTGTTTGGGTGGCCATTCCCAGAGCGGGACAGCCGCCGAGGCAGGAGTTCAGCCTCTACCTCTGGAGCTGTGATGCAATCACTTACGTGGCCTGCACTTGATGTATGCTGCATCCCTAAATGTTTTGCATGGCTAGACCTATTTATAAGGCAGCATTAAACTTTGCAGAGTTATTTTGCCCTTCCAAAGGACAGTTACTGACTTCAGAACATAGAGACAGAAGGGTTCTCTCCCTGTTTTCACCCACATTTTTAATTTCTGTTCTTACTCACAGTGGATTTTTTTCATACTTCATTCATGCCAACACAATTTGTCTGTGTTGTTTAAAGGAAAAGTTTGAGAGAGAAATAAAATTAAAACTTTGCTTTAACAAATATGAAAAAAATTCAGATAACTTACGAAGAAAATGGAGAAGATCAAGCATTACTCTCGTAATTCCATCCACTTCAGTGGGAACTGCAAGTATTCAGCTCTGGTCGAGTTTCAGAAAAGGCAGTGGAAGTAACTCTGCTCACTTAATAAGCTTTGAATTGTGCTGTATAGATTTAACAGTAGTTGATGCATAGCTGCTTTACAGAATAGACAGCCTAGGGAAAGAGATAATTAATATTTTTAGATGAAGCCTATTTTGTGCCACTCAAGAACTGTCAGTGTGTCTACCTACCAGGAGCTTTTTGGAAATCAAACATTCTTTGTCTGCCATTATTTCCATTGAAATATCAGTTGAAAATTAGACCATAAATGTTTTTGAGAGGAAGACATCATAGAAAATAAAGCAAGTTTCCAAGCTATAATGCTTTAGAAGTAAGCATGCTTTAAACTCACTTGTGTCTTAGCTTCAGCCATGCTGCATTTGGAACTATAAAACTGTTTCTGTATGTGAAGACCTGCGAACTGCAGATTCAGGTTGAAGGAGGGAAGAGTGCTAGCCAGGATAAGTGAGAAGTTGTGATCAATGATGTAGGAAATAAAAAATGAAACATTGTGTAACATCACCTGGTATTTCATAGTTGCATTAGAGAAAAATGTTTTTCTGTAGAAATCTTTATTAAAGTGAAAACATGTGTCAGTAAAGGGCTGTACCTTTTAGCAATAACTCTCTGCATACAGTACAGATCCAGAGCAGACACTTACAAGTTTCACTTATAAGCCTCATAATTTCCAAAGAGTGTAAAAAATATAACAAAAAAGATTAATTCCCTGAATACTAAAATCAGTGTGACTGGGAAATATTTTGTCCAATATTCAGATGTGTCTATCACAGTATAAGCAGTGACTAATACAATGTACTCTAAGAAATGGTCTTTCAAACTTAGTGGATGACTGAAGTTTTCCCTGTTTGATTACTTCCTAGCAAAACACCCAAAATCTGGACTCTGACAGCCAAACTCCATTTTAGAAATACTATTCTCCCCAAGTAGTGGCATTGGCTTCCATGAGAGTTGCAGTAGAAGTGAAAGGTATGGCAGAGCAGGGCAAATTCTGGATCCAAGGAATAACCGCTGGTTGTTAAGACACTTACTTGGAAATTTATGTACCACATACAAAGCTGTGATAGAGAGAAAATGAGATTTAGCATTTTCAGTGTTGTCTTAGATTCACAGACAGCAGGAGACATGTTCATTTTTATTTTTCATTCAGAAAGTATTTGTTTATGAAATGGCAAAATAATGTGAACACACAGTTGCCAGGAGGAGGAAAGATACGGGTAATGTATCTCTTCTGTCTTGGCTCGATTCAGGGACATCTGTGACTTCATAAACAGATCAGCCTTCAAAAAAATCTCCTGCAATAACTTTGCAGCACCCTCTTATCATGTTCCTTGATAACAGCATATGTGTGAAAATCATAGTCTGCTTTTTTTTGGTTATAAAGATGAAAAGTCATTTAGAAAATATGAAAATATCACTGTAAATTTCAGTACTTAAATACTACCCAATAACTCTGCTTCTATGCACATATATTTCCATATATGCATAATCTGAAGCCTGTGACTAATGATGCTGAACTCAATGGTATGTTTACGGGATTAAGGCCTCTTTACATCTGGGAATTTGAATTATTCTAGGAATAATTTGATAATTTTCCTTCTTAAGCTGTATGCAAGTTTTTTACATGCTCATTATGTGTAGAAAAAGAATTGAAGTAATAGAGGTAATCCACAATTTATGAGCCTTTGGAACACTTGAGGGAGTTCCCCCTCTATTTACTGCAGAAACAGCTGTCATTCAGCTGTGAGATTTGGAGCTGTGGAAACTGTGGAGGAAAGGAAAAGTATTCGTTCCCAGTATATTAAAAAAAAAAGGCGCTTTAGATCGGAATTCCTAGCTGAGTTTCTCGACGTCCTGAGAGAGTTATTTTCAAATTAATTGTAATATGCAAACATATTGCTTGTACATGATAGTGATTTATGGTAATTGGAATACTGATGGGAAAAAATTCTTTTAAACTATTTAATGAGCACCTGTGAAATTACGGAATGCATGCATGAGCATCCCGAGTATTTGCCCGAGAGATTTTCTTTCCACAGCTGTGAGATTTGGGCATCATTATTTAGATATAAACTGAGAGCCTCTTTCAAAAGGCAAGCAGGTACTTGGTACAAGTTCGTGGGACAACTGATGTAAATAATTGCTCAACAGTGTAAATAAGGAGCTTACAATCTGGCTGTATTTTATTACTTATTAGTACTTATTATAATTTATTGGTCTTGTTTCAAATGGTGAAGTTAAAAGTAAAATGAGTTTCTTTTTAGAATAAGGAAGAAATACAGCACCATATGTTGTGTCAATGGAGCTCTGTCTGATATAGTGCTAATACATTCCTCCCAAGGCCTCAAGACATTTTACAACGTTTTTAGCACCAATTTCTGTAGTAATGACTAACTTCTGCAGGATAGAAAATTACATTCCTTGGGAGGATATGAAATGATCAGGAAAGGAAAGAGCTGACATTATCCAAGAAGCTATTGAGTTAGCGGGATTTTAATGCCAGAACAATTAATACGCTATGAGAAATAAAGCAACTGGAACAATATGTAATAAGGAGAAAACATTCTTATGGTCTTTTTATAATATTGAAAATGTAAACACTACATGTCATCAGATACAGTGTGCTGGTTTCTATCAAAAAATGGATTTTCACCTGTATGGTTTTTTTGGCTGATATAATTGGAAACATTGGTAACTGATTCTGATTTTGGTGGGAGGAATTATGAGCCTAGAGTATAAAAGGAAAGACTAAAACTAAGCTTACTGAAATGCCTAAAGTAAAGCTCCCTGTAATCAATCAGTTTCTTGACTTCGGCAGTCTTTTAATCAATGTTTTAGTATGAGGAACCACTGTATATAAAGACGAATGGGTAAGCTGACAGTAGAATAGGGGGGGGAGTTGTTTTGCGTTTCTTTCTTTCTAGCAATTGAGATTTTTTAAAAAAGACTGTGCAAGTGTTTGTGTAATTACTTCTGTGTAGTTTTTTTCTTATACTTCAATTATCCTGTGCCTGTTTTACAAATGGGTAAACTAAGACAAGAAGCAATTAAACCCACAATCAAACAGAAAACTCTCCAGTTTTATTTATGTATTCATTTTTTTGCAAACATCTATTTCCATGTTCTGTATTTTCAGTAGCATTGATTAGCTGGACATATTTGTGTTTTCTTTCACTTGATGGCCTTTCTCCAGAACAAGGATCTGAGAATCTCAAAGACCAAGGTATAATATATTTAATTCAAAAGGAGTCTTTTCAGCATTTCATCTTCTCTGATCATACTTCACTTCTGCTGATTTCCAAAGGTGGTGTTTATACTTTGTAGGCTTGGGCCTTAAAATGTGTGCAGTTCATGTTGCTTGGAAGTGTGACTGTGGCTTTACAATGGTGAAGGTAACAAATATTTTCCAGGACCTGCCCCCCTGCCTTGTATATAGCTCCATGGTTGCTTGAACAAAATTAGCATAAAGGTAAATATTGGAGCAAAAATTATGAAGGAAAAACCTTTTGATTAAGGTTATTTAATATAGTGGCATGCCCACAACATTAATAGTATCTTTTTTTTCCTTTTTCTATTTGTTCCAATAATGAAGGCATCATCTACATGCTGCTGGTCATATCTGCGTTCTTGAAGATGCTTTCATATATGAAAGTCCAAGTGAAATAGCAAATCTAACCTCCACAGACAAGTTTGATGCAGCCCTGGCCATTCATCTTTATAAAGCAGGCAGACTTCTGCAAGGTAATCCTCTTTGTATTTTGCGATAAAAATACATCTTAAAAAGGTACTGAAAGAGAAGAGAATGAATACAAACAGTTATAAATGGCTATAAATATATAAACCCACATGTAATGTAGTTATTTTGTTTATCCACTTCAACAAATGTTCAGAAATGCTGAAAATCTTTCTCTGTGGGAGAACTGATACAGAGAGGAGAGAACTAAATAAATGTACATTTAAAGCACATAGTGCATTTCATAATTAAGTACTTTAACTACATTAAGATAAGAGCATTATATTAACATTAAGATACTTTTCAGCAAATGTGTTCTTTCAGAGGACAATGGCTTGGCTAAGTATAGCTGAGGTCAAATAGAAGAAAGCAGAGAGGCTAATTTGATTTTTCTGCTCAAAAATGAGTCAGGGTTTTTTGGACATGAAATAAATTTGAGATGTCATATCAGCTAAACTGTAGGAGACAGGATGTTATCAGACAAATAATAAAATTTTCTGTTGTATCTAGCCATGTAGAACAAAATTTTAGCCTGCCATTAATGATACACCAGAAGCACTGACTTTGAAAATTACAGACACTGTCACATACTGAAATTGCAAGTGTGTATCCATTTTTGAGATCACATTCATATTGTACAAATCTATTCACTTGGACAAAGGTACATAATTTGATACTTTCATCAGCTCTCAGTTTAAGTTGTGCTGTGGCAGTTTTCAGACTTCAGAAGTCCCCCCACAATTTGTCCTGGTGGGTTTTCAGAAAGCCTGAATTATTATGTCTGGCACGCTTGTGTATCTTTTGTTACAATGGAGCTCTGATTCCAGTAGGAATCCTAGAATACAAAAAAAATATAATTCTGTAAGATGATCTCTGCTAACATATGTATTAAGACTTCTCTTGTTGGAATATAGAGATGATTGCTTTTGTGACAAGACCTAGAAATGTTTTGGAGGAGGCTTACGGAAGGTCTTAGAACTGTCTTTGGGTTTGGTTTTTTTTGCTAAGGAACAATAAATAAGGTTGGATTTTAAATGTTTACTGTAAAACTTTATTGCAGTTTTGACTTGCATAGCATTGCCCGAATGCTGTTGCTATTAGCTTTTCAGAATCCCAAGTGACCTACAAAGCCTGATACTTGAATGATTTACAAAAGCTCAGTAATTTAAATAAGTCAGTCACACTGTTCCAAAAAGCATCTGCAATAACTGAAAGAAAAATAAAACGTAAGCCTGTGAAAAGCAAGACAGTAAGTAGTATGATTGGTGGGATGATCCTAGTCAAAGTGTAAAAGTTATTGTAGACCTCTTGAAGGAAAAAAGTGATTCAGAGGACATTCCTGATGCTTGTAACATTTATTCTTTCCATACCCTCTATTAAGAAATACCTTAAAGAAATTTAGTGACTACAGTCATAGTACCACTACTACCATACTACCAATCTTTTGGGCCTCATCTTGGGAACTTTGTTTGCGTGATTGAGGATGTATGATCAGCACATGTAATAGATGACATAATAATTATTTACTTTTTTATTTATTAGAAAGGCAATATTTATTATATATTGTATTACAGAAAGTCAGTCTCTTGAAGATTAGTGCTGTGGTGCTTTGATACTGCACATTAATTCCCTTCACAAACATTAGAGTATAATATCTAAAAATGCCAAGGAAAGTCTTCAAGTAGCCAGAATGGCAATTAGTCTTTAATTCTTTTTGTTTGTTCTTTCATTTAGTAATGAGCAAATTAGCAATGCTAATAAATCCTCATCTTACAGCTCACTTTATTTGCAAATATAAATGTGAAACATATAGTATGTTTTCTGTTTTTATCAACATATTTATTTCATTCCCTGTTTGCTTTAACATTTCCTTATTTGCTTGTTTTTAACCATGAATTTTGATTATGAGAATTCACTGATTTTAACCTATATTTTCCCCCCTACCCTGCGGGTCGCTATAGAAAGTGTCACCAGTAGTTTCCAGAGCCACGAATATTCAAGGTCAGTTATATTATCTCTCAAAAGGAAGAACCTCCATCAACACAGTAACCTCTTGTGCCCTGTTCTTTGGTCCAGTGCTGAGGACAGTGTCGTCTACCGAGTCCTTGATCCCTCTCCCCTTCCATCCGGTAGCAAAAGGGAAAAAACAAAGCATATTTTCTGCCTTTCTTCATACATGGTGTGTAGGGGCAATACAGCCTAACTGCTTAGTCTTCTTCACAGTCCGAGGAAACCTTGGCTTCATCTGTTACAGCTAACAGAAATATGCAAAAGCCACAAAATTGGTCACCTTAATGACAGGTTTTTTAGGCTTTCTTACTGGAGATTGTTTCTTTTGCAAAACTGCAATCCCATTTGGAATTTAAAACTATGTTCTGCATGTAGTAATTAGCCACCATGAGTCTGTTACTTGTTAGCTTAATGTGGTGTAAAACTGACCACTTAATCGTTTTCACTGCTGAAACAATCAAGAGTAAACATTATTATCTGCTATCTTCATTAGTTTAAAGGGAGAACATTCCTCATAACTTGTCAGTTACTAAAAATAACCTGACTCCAAGGAAAGAAATACTATTAGAAAGGAATCTTACACTGCTATTGGCTTTTGTATCTAAGTAACCATTGGCCTTGTCCATGTAAGTCCATCCGCTGTTAGCGTAGAAGTGCTACTCTACCCTGTTTTGGTGGCTTTACCCTTACGCAAATATGAATTTATTCTGATGCTGTGTATCAAAACCAGGCTTTTACAAGAGTACAGACACCACTAGGATATACATGCTTTTGTTGGTACTCTGAAATTTGGGTGGTGGTAAGATCTTGTGTACAGACTGTCCCACAGCCAA
The DNA here is from genome assembly GCA_008921705.1 of Burhinus oedicnemus. NCBI lineage: Eukaryota > Metazoa > Chordata > Aves > Charadriiformes > Burhinidae > Burhinus > Burhinus oedicnemus. The sequence goes on from VFFE01007820.1 coordinate 1,550,007, forward strand.
CATGCCTTCCTCTGCTCTTACTGTTCTGAGCACTGAGCATCCTAAAACAACTTTCATAACTTGAGTGATCACAGAAGGTCTTGGAATGACCGATTATAAACACAGATCTGTCTTTTGGGATGGAATTAGGCAAAACAGTGGTTTTGCTGCAGGTTCACATATACTGCCTTATTTAGTTCGGTGACCTTGTCCGACAGTGTGGGTCTATCTACGCTTTTGTAGAAGTAAAATTGGCTTAGAAAGTAAAATTTAAAAAAAAAAAAAAAAAAAAAGAAACAAAAATAATTTCAGTAACCACCTTTGCAGGATGGTCACCTAAACCACTGTATTGGAATGGTTGAGGGGGCAGTGAATGAGTGGCTGAGGCTAGATACCTGGGACCAAACTTTGCAATACTGCATCTTATTAAAATGTGAATAACATTCAAAATGTATGTGCTGTTTGGTGGGCTGCTAAGTGTAGAAACTAATTGATTGTTTTTACTAAGCATGGAACAGGCAAAGAAAATCTGATAGCTACACAACAGACAGACATGCTGTGAAAGTGCATAGTTATTGTATGGGATTTTCAGTGCCAAAACCATAAAAATTCAAGTTTCTCCAGGATTCTTTTTCAAAGGCTTTTGCTTATGTATGTGGTACAGTATTATCAATATACTTTTTCACTCTTAATGTACCCTTCTGGTCACTACCTTGACATGTTGGTCAACTTCTCATCGTAGTCATTGCTTTGCAGGTAGCAGAATTCCTTTTGGAATCATCTTTGGTGGGACAGATGTAAATGAAGATATCAAATGTAAAGACAAGCATCAAGTAATGGGAGCAGTGCTAGGACAAGCCAGGTAAAAGCGTGTGTGGAAGGTTTATGACAGGAAATTACATTTTTTTAATGTCAGATCTTTTAGGAAGTGTTCCATAAATGCTTGGAATCACTGGGAGATATGTAGGCCAGCAGACAAATGATAGACTACTTGAGATCCCTATGATCTCTACATATTATTTTATGATTCAGTGCTGGAAGTAGAACAGTTTCTTCATAAAATATAGTTTGTATGCAGTCTATTCATTTTATATTTCCTCTGTTACAATCCTTTCATCGTATTTGTCCATGTAAAAGTTGGCAGAGGTAGTGCTGAAACTTGGTCTCTTGGGTGGTGAGTTTTCAAAAAAGACTCAAATCCCATTAAAAGCTAATGAAATCTATTCTCTTGCTAACTAATCCTGTGCTTTGTCTTCTGAATCATAACTGTTTTCTAGAATAATAGAACTATGCATGTGATAAGGATATAAAATTCTAAGGCAGGTAAAAGAAATGAGAAGAATAATAGCAAGAATATTTAACCTGGGATTTGGCAGCGTACTGCTCTGTAGAATAATCTCCTTTATGGGTAGACATTATAAAGACAGCCTTTGATGGTTAGTATAACTGTGGACTATAGCAACTTGACTGTGGCTTATTTGACGTGTTTGTAATGGATACAATTTTATACAATCAAGTTTTAATTTCTTACCAAAATTATTTTAGACTGTTTATATTTGCAGAGATTTAGGTAAAGAAATGCACATCTAAGTATCTCCAACAATATCCATACAGATCTCATTTGTACAGAACTATCCTGGCCATGAAATGACTGATACTTGGTATTTAAATAGTGAATCTTTAGTAGTGGAGGTGGCTAATGGTGATTTAGTGGTGGAGGTATGATTATTTAAATAGCAAATCTTTGTTAGCAGTGGAGGTATGAATTAAATGTTACTGTAGTAATATTGTTAGCCTAAACAAGGTTGGACCCTGTTTGCCAAGGCCCTGTGCCAGAAGTGCTAAATGTTGCTCCAAGTTGTTTTTTTTTAAAACCTCTGTTTCTTAGTAAGTTCTGGTTTATGTTACATATATTCAAACATATAAAATATTTTGTATTGGAACTAACATATTTTATGCATTAAGTGCTATCTGTACATACAGACCAAGGTGCCCAGCAGTTTGACTTAAGTGAAACAACAACTACAGATAACTGGCATTTGTCGTGTTGCATCACAGAATCAAACCTGTTCTCGGAGGCCTTGCATATAGCTTGTTGATAGAGTGGTTGACTGAAAACCAGCTGACTCAAGTATAAAGAGCTTTTGTTCTTTTTTCCTGCTAACGTGATCCTTTCTCTAGATACATGAACAAAGAAGCAGAGACTGAAAAAAGTCTTTAAGCAAATTCTCTCAATTTTTTAGGTGAATTGACAAGAGAGTATTTTCACAGTGTTTTAAAGTCCAGAAAAGTTCCAGTGACATGTCAGCGTAGTCATCAAATGTAGCTCAAGAACTGATCAGAAATCAGAGAAAAAGGCTAAAAAAAAAAAAGGTTTTTGCAGCATTTCTCGTTGTTTCAACATCCTCAGAAAAGAAGTTTCCTTCTGCTTGATACAGAGGTCTGATGACTTCAACAGTGTTTGATCACATCCATGGTGGGCTAGTAAACCCTTTTCTTATTGAAAACTGAAACATTTTATGGATGTAAATCTTCCAATGGATGAAATTAACTTAATAGATAGCTTAAGTCTTATCAAGATAAAGGCTAAGGCTGTCACTTCGTGTGCAGCCAGTGTAATAGCTCAATGGTGGCAGGGATGGCTCTACTGCTACCTCCCCTCCTCTCCTCCTTTCTCTTGCTTGTGGCTGAGACGCACCTTTCCTTCAGCCAGGACTGGACTGCTTTCTGAGCAGGCTTAACTCACTAACTGGCGTAAAATTGTCTTATTTTACCCCTGGGTTAGTTTTCTACCACTTTAATAAGAAAAGTCAGCTTGTGGAAGGATGTCTTTTTGGTGGCAGTAAGCTGCTACAGCAGGTCACTCAGCCTCATGGAACTATACTGTGACTTGACTCACTCCGGAACTGAGCTCTGCATAAGCAAAAGGGGTCCCTGAGCGTACTAGGTGTGATAAAATTTAAGCATCTGGAACATCTTATCAAATCCAGTGGTACTGCTTGCATACTTTAGCAGAGCTTAAATTCCTTGCTGAACAGAGCTTGCTCAGGATACTGTCTCTGTTCATCACGGCATTCTAGCTAAGACGGATAACTACAGTGGTTCAGATGCGGCAGTATGGATTCTGGTTCATGTTAACAATGAGGAAATGCATGCAGAATCTGCAGCAGACTTATATCTCATAGTTTTATCTTTGCTAATACCACTGTATGTTGCAGCTATTATTAGCTAACTTAACGCTGGCATAGATATGCTGCTCTGTCTATAGTGCCCTATAAAATGTGGTAGGTAAAGAGATTTTAAAGACAGCACTTAATCACACTCCTTGAAAAATCATTAGGGCATGTTCTTACATCTTAGTGTGACTTGTAGTTGAAAAGCAACTTAAGGCCCCTATTCAAGACAAAATTTATATACTTGTTTACTTTTATTATCAAATAATCAGAAGTTATTCTTTCAACAGATCTGAAGGAAGAGAAAAAATATATCTAATGTGTAAGCTAAATTTCAGCACTGTGCAAAATGAAAATTATATAAAAACGGAATCTCTGAGTGTGTCCATTTGATCCAGTTCTGTGTTTAAAATATGATTTGTCACAAATATAGCTAATATAGCTTATGCAAAACCTGTGCTTTACTGAATGTTTTTTTAATGATAATTAAGATCTTGAAGTATAGTTTAGTAGCTTGGATTTCCTATGATGTTTCAAAATATATTACTGCATCCTTATGCAGTTCATGATATTTTCTCTGTTACAGGAAAAGTAATTCAGTTTTCTAGAAGTTATTGTGAATGGATCTTTTCTCCAATATTATCACTAGTATTATTCATTGCATAGTTATTAAAAGAAACATTGATTTTTTTTTTTCTTTATTGATTGCAGGGTTCTAAGCAGAACGTACCGTGAATTGTAGATTACTTGTCCAGTACAATATACCACCACATTCCATAAAACAAAGTATTGAACACTGTCTAGCTTTATAATGAGTGTTTCATTTTTAATCGAATTCCTCTAAATGGTGGTTGTACTCCTCTAGGGTGTTTTTTGCTATTGAACAGTATATTGTAGACTTAGGAGCAACAGTTTTTTCTCCTTGTTAATGTGATGTATTGAAAGTATAATTGCAAAAACTGGAAAGGGAGCATGTGCAACTTGACAAAACAAGCATTTGCAAAGGCTTTAATAACCGTAAAGCTGTCAAGTTGTAGATGTGAAATTCATTGTAGTACCATAAAGCAGATACTGCAAAACAAATGTATGGGAATAAGTTTTGTTTCAACAAACAAAAGTAGGAGTTATAATTCAGCATCTGTGTGACTTCTAATGAATGATTATGATTTCATGTCCTCAAATTATAACATAACATCTCCAAATGAAAAGCACTGTTCTGGTTGTGACTTAGCAATATGTTTCACCTCTAACCATTGAGATGTCATAGGGTTGGCTCAGGACAGAAACATTACATTAATTCTATGAAAAAGAAACACTGAATCCTAAGTGTAATATGTAATAACCTGTTTTATATTCAATATCTATAAAAGCAATTAAAAAAAGGGAATTTTGCTGAGCAGAGACATTATGTCTCATATGAAGGAGGCATTCAAACATTTCTGTTCCACAGAATAGTCTTCAGGATTGGTCCCATTTGTGGTTCTAGTTAATGCTAAAGTTCCATTTAAGAACAGTCAAAGCACATGTTTATATTTCATCACAACTTAAAAGCTATGTTAAAGCCCAGCATGTTCTTAAGATCTCTTCTGAACAGGGATTCTTTATTAACTCTGACTCCATAAAAATATCTCATACAACTTCTTGGTATTCCACCAATCTCCCAGTTAGAATAACTTGTTTATCTAGTATGTGTAGAAATCAGACTTCTGTGACCGAAGTCTCTCTGTAATGAGACACACAAAAATGAAAACTGTTCATATCAATGCTCCTTTTAAGTGGTCTCTGACATAACTCTTCTATTACGTGGAATGACAGTGAACTACATACATTTCTCAAAGGTGCATAAGTAGAAGTCCAGATGAGCCATTATAAACAGCCATAAGGGAAAAGGTGGAAGTAAGCTTGGGAATAGAATTCTCTTCTGCCTCCCAGATGAAAACTCCAGCTATTAAGTTATTCAAGTACACTTTTGTTTGCTTGTTCTTACTTTAGCTTTGTAATTTATATATATTACAGAGGAGGAGTGGATGGTGTTTATATACTATTCCACAGTTTGTTCATTTAAATGCCCTTCTTGTAACAAAGAAAAGTCTTAACCAGAGAACAGTCAAAATGCCCTTCTATCAGTATTACATCTGCTAGTGTAATGGTCTCTTTGCCTGAAATGATGACTGTGGTAAATCTCATTTCTGGGCACCCAATTCTTCCCTATTTATTATAAAGGAATATCAGGTGTCTAAGTAAGTACTGCAAATTTCATCTCCACTGTAGATGCCTAACAATCAGAGCTACAGAGCTGAGCATCCCAAGTTTGTGAGATTCCAGAGCTGAAGCCCAGTCACTGGATCATCTTTCTTCTTTTTTAGTTTATTTAATTTTTATATTTTTCCCGAAGAATAACATTTTGGTCTCTCAGATGTTTGTTTCTCATTGACAGCTTTGACTACTGAGAAATAAGGAGAGAACATTGGGGAAAGGTTTAAAAAAATCCCATCTGCTCATTTGAGTTGCAAATAGTGGGACTCGGTATTGTCAAATGACAATAGTATGAAAATAACTGAACTTGAGATCCCTTCTTACCTAGCCTTCTGGTTGTGGAGAGAGCTATTGCAACTTACAGTGATGTAAGGAAATGCTAACTCACTACTGCAGCTGTGTATGTTAATCTGATAAATGGGGGGGATGTTCCCGTTATTGCGTTTTCTCTTTAAAAAAATCCTCGCTTTATCTCCCCAAGAGCTCTAAGTTGTAAAGCCTGAAGAGATACCATTTGTTTTTCCAGTATTTTCTGCTAAAACAAATAGAAAGCCTGCTTTCTGTTTTTCCATTTATAATCATTTTTATAAGTCTCTGCTCTTCATTCTTATAAAGATTTTTTTTTCTGAAGTACTTTTCTGTTTTTATGTTTAAACACTTTAAGCAGATGATCCCAACTATTTTTGTCCATTTAACTAGGTTTGCAGTGGCTTTCACAATGAAAATGAAGGAACTGGCAGCAGCAGAGTGGGTATGTTTACATGATGATGGTGATGCTTATGGTATTATCAACAATGCATTCTCCTAAAATGTTTTCTAAATAATGCTAGAGAATTGTAATAATCTTCATATTCTCTATTCCTGTTTTTCCTTTCAGCGAAAGCATTTCATGTTTATGTACTTCGACAGGTCAAATAGATTTGGTATTTAAAAGCTGTTCAGTATTTGGAAAGAGTATGCAGTAGTTTAGGAACTGCTTCTCTGTAACATTTAAAGCTAATGATTGCTGTTGTTATCGAGTCTCTCCTGATGCCATATGCATATATTGTTTCTTTTTGCATCATTTAATAAACTTTATGTTGCCAAAATTCTACTAAGCAGCTTTACTTACAATAAAGAATTTGGAAGAATAATTTGAAAATACTTGTTTTGTCAACAGTGGAAATAGAATGAACTTCTTAAAGTGAACTGCAGAGCTAAAATTGAAGTTATGCTAAGCCCAGCAATATGTGATATACAGCCCTGTTGACCAGGCCTTGAGGGATATGTAGCACATAAATAGCACTTAAATTTTTTGGAACTCATCTCTCCTTCTGAAAATAAAATGAAACACACTGTACTGAATGATATATGGAAAAATACTGAATAAAATTATTTTCATCCAGCAGTATAGTGGTTAAATACATTTGGCAATGTATTTTAAGGAGATATTTATCCAGCAAAGAACTGGCAGTAATAATGGTTGTTCTCCCTCATTTAGTAGGTACCATTGCATTCGCTTTATTGCAAGTCTACTTCAGACATTCAGTGCAATTATTTTTAGTATCTGATACTCCGGTTTGAAAATAAACTGGGTCAACCCTTAGGTGGTTGAGTTGATGGCAGACTGCCAGTGGAGAAAACTGAGACAAATCCTTGAAGTAGACAGTCCTCAAACCTGGTTTCTGAAGACCAGTGTAAGACGATAAAGAGCTGCCATTCATTTGAGTCCAAGGAGTGCTTCTGGATAGTGTCAGGCTGCACTGGTAAGCTGTGGAAAAACTCCACACCAGGAAGCAGGACTTGCTGATCCAGCTTGATGGCCCCGCTGATCCTCTGTGTAAGGTTAGCTTTCCAGCTGACTTGGCTAAAGACTTGTACTGGATTACAGAGAGCTGCATTGAGGACCAGATCCAGCAAGGGGGAAACAGGAGCTATTTGGCGGACAGTAAGGGGCGACATACTGGGATAAAAAGACCAAGGCAGGACCCCCCTCTTCCAGCTGCAGTGAGCTGTTAGCTCCACTCACCTCATCTTGTGAAACATCAGCTGAAGTGGAACAGTAAATGCAAGAAGTAGAAAATAGCTGCTTGGTGTCTCTTCAGTTCTAATTTGCATCATAGTCTGCATCGGGTAGACATGGTGCTGAGGAACATGGTTTAGTGGTGGTTTTTGGCAGTGTTAGGTTGATGGTTGGACTTGATGATCTTAAAGGTCCCTCCCAACCTAGACAATTCTGTGACTCTATAATATGGTCATTCATACACCCTTGCCTAAAAAAAAAAATTAGTTAGAGGTGGAGGTGGAGCTTGCACAACAGCAATTTAATATTCAATACTTTGCTTCAGCATGAATTGATATTTTTTTGAAATCTATTTGCATTACAAGGATACATGAGCAGACATAGGAGCTAGTATCTCCATTACAAATATAACTTGGTTTTAATAGTTACTACAATGAACTTCATGATGGGTAAACATGAAAGGGCACAGGTTCTGTCATAGATCTTATGCAAGAAAAAGACAAAAGTAACAGAGTATGAGGAGGAGAAACAAACTTTGAAATGCTTTTGAAATCAGCACCTCAAGTGTTTTTAAGTACTTAACTTTGATTGATTTTACCTAAACACCTTTGTGCTCCAGGCCTATGAGACTCACTCAGTGTTTTGGAGAAGGTCTGTGGCAGAGAGAGAATTGCAGGCAAGTCTGTGAAGTCCTAAACTGAAATACCACCTGCTGACCTTTGTCTTAAATGCTGGGGGTTTGGGGTTTTTTTTCCAGCTGTATCTTCATATAAAAGGTGAGAGCAAATGTGACACATTTACTTTCAAACAGTGAAGAATATGAATACATCTTTCCATTCCTAGGTTGTAGAATATTAAGACTCTTTACATATTAAGTCACATTAATGTGAACTGCATTATTCCTCTAAGGTGTGCTTTATTACTTAGACAGTCAATTAAGAATTTAAATTATGAACATGTAAGCAATTGCACTGTGCTCAAGGGCTGTATCTTCCAACAAATTATTTTCTGTTGCATCGGATAAATTATCTTTATTTATGAAGTACATAATACAGCATTTGTAATAATCTGTATTCCAGGTGAGTTTGAAATACTGTAAAGATCATGTGCTTATGGTCAGTGTTTTATTTCAGTGGTGTAAAACTGGTGCATGAGAATTACCTAAGCCAGTTTTATTAGCATTCAATTTCATTTTCCATTCTCCTCAAGACCATTTAAAATAAAGAACATAACAGAAAATTGATCTATAAAGTGTGAATACATCTGTACGCCGTGTTACGCAGTATTCCTGCTATTTTCTTCTTGATGATCCAAGCCCTGGCAGGATTATATTTACTCACCGTAAGCCCTTAAAGGTCCAGCAGAGCATGAAACCAGATGCTTAACTTAAGCTTATTTTTGAAACTTAGTGGTTTTAGGGAGCTAAAAGCCTATCTTCACCCACCAGAGTTTGAGACAGAACTATACAGCATGTCAGCTATGGAGGCAAGGCTGGCTTAAGCTGCCCTCTGCCCCATCCTCTTTTTTCCACCTTCTGTTTTGTTGCACCTATGTCCTAGCACTGAATTTCAGCTATCCCACTTGTCCTGCAAATTTAAATTCTGAGGTTGGCCTCCAGCTTGCAATGCTGTCTCAGTTGTTTACAAGGCTATTTTTAGGATTGGAAGAGCCAATATAACTTAAAATGCTACTTATTCATAGGTAAGAGAAGGACCAAGAAATATTTAAGTAATAAAATAATTTATTAAACCATTTTTTCTTATTTTTAAATGCTTTGAACACAAAAGTTCATATAGCTTTTGAAAGATAAAGCCCATAGAATATCTTTAGTCTTCCACTGTAGCGTAAACTGTTATTTTTCCCCCACACTTCATTTATGTCTGGATTTGCTGTTTGTTCATGTAGTTTTTATGACTTAGTTAATTCACTCTGATTCTCAGAAACTGCCTTCTTCCCATCTGTAAACCTCTTGTTGATGACTATTTACTTTTTTATGATCTCTTTTCTGTCTATTTCTTTTTCCAGTTCATTTTCAATAACTAAAATAGACTGTTATGACTGGACAGTGGGCTGGAGGGGCGGTCATATAGGAGTGATAGGGGAAAACCAAAATGTTTGCAAGTAAAAAAAACAAATAAAAAATTGGCTGCTTATTTCCTGAGCTGACTGGTTCAGGAATTGGTTGCTTAACAGTTTGTTTCTGCATTAATTCTTCTCCTAATACAAGTTCTCTTCCCGCCTTCAAGTCATTGTCCGGCAGGTGTGATTTCACAATCTGCAAAGGATGGGGTGGGGGTGGGAGAGGAGAAGGGACAACTAATGTGCAGCTTAACACGATGCACTGGTGTATGTGATGCTCTGCCTTGGTTAACTCTGGCTACATTATTCCAACAACTTCCCACATTAAGAGATAAGTCTGCCTAGCAATATTTAGCTTGAAGAGTTAGCTTGAATGGTTGGAGGGGCAATCTAGCAGTGCTTTTTCCATCTGCGCTTTAGAAGGAGCCATGGCAGGCAGATAGTGACTCCAAGAGTCGCAGCCTGCTCAGACCGTGCCCCTCTACGTAATGCAATTGGCACCGAAAAGGAGGCCAGATATAGCCTCAAGATTGCAAAGACTGGTGCTTTAAAGAAGGTTGTTCGTTTCTGGATGCTATAATGCTAAATTAAGCATTAGTGGAACTGCTCGAAAGGTTATAATTTCAAACTGAAACGTTCAGGGTTATACTGAGCAAATCTGTTGGAGATTATGCCAGTTGAGTAATACCCTCCTTAGCTTACTCCTTTACAGGCTAACCAGTGCTTTAGAACAGTGGGGAATTGTCAGAGCACAAAGCTTTGCACAAAAACTTTGCGCTCAAAAAACTCTGCTTGTTTGCTGGGGAGTGGTGGTGTTGGTTTTTTGGTTTAGGGTTTTTTCCATGGGGAAAGATCCCAAGAACATTTTGATGTTTTCATGAAAAAAATGTATTCCACAAATTTGTGGTTGGAGTTACAGAAAGATATTGAAATAAGAACTTGCTTATTTAATCACCTAAATTAAAAACCTAGCATAGTAGCACTTCAGGAGTAACTTTGGAAGTGTAATAATTACCTCTTTTACTATAGCTATTTTAAAATAATTTCTTATGCAATTTTTATTTGGGAATATTCTGCAATAACTACTACTGGCCAGTTTTCCTGTATAGACAAGTCTACGTATATGTGACAGCAATTTTTGAAAAGGTTAGAGGTAAATGGGGTTTGTTTCATACCTGATGTGTTTAAAAATTCTATTATGGATAAATGTAGACTGTAGTTTCAAAACCAGCTATAATTTTTCTTTCAAGACTAACATTTTTTGGGAACTAGGGCTGTTCTGTAGTTGAAAATCTTTCTATTCTAGGGGAATATTTTAATTTTCTATGGAATAAGTAGGTTAATGGTTATAAGAAAGGATACAGATATAAACTAAAACATATGTTTGTACTAACTTGGTAATTGTGTTAATTGCAAAATTGGTTCATTGATACTGTAAATGTTCATAGTAAATGTAATTTACATTGCTGACTGTTGGCTTTTGGTGTTGCTGAAATGTATCTTTCTGATAGTCTGTTTTGATTTTTAATAGTTGAAAGAAAATCCTGCTGTTGTGTGTTTTGTTATACTTGTTGGGTTTTTTGAAGACTGAACAAATCTTTTACAGTGAACTATGAAAGTTACTTTTCTTCTTCTTCTCTTTAAAGCCAGATGCGAGGAAGAAAATATATGTCCAAACTCAAGGTGAGAGTTTTGAAATACTGACTAAGGCATTCAATTTATTTGAATCATGTGTTTAGTACCTGTATGTTTATGTATCTACCTTCTTTGCCCCGGAAATAGTTTGCTGAAATGGGTATGGGCTTTGAAGTCCTGGCTCCACTGAAGTTGAGCTTTTTGCCATTGGCATTAATTGAGGCAGTATTTCAGTCTCTTAGCCTAAATTTTCAACTCATTTGGTGCTTTTAAAAGAAGTTTTCCCAGACGCCTTACAGTAGGAATCTGAAAGATAAGGTAACACCTAAGGTAACACCGAGGTTTCTCCAAAGCATACGAAAGTTTTGATGCTGAATGATTATTCTCTGAAACTCCAAATTCCTTTAAATGCTTTGAGTTCCCAGCATAATGACACTCAACAAGTATGTAATCCAAACATATTACTTAAGTGAGTAGTCTAGGGAACACTCAATTCAGCATTTGGATGCGATTACTTAAGCTACAGCTCCTGATTTTATCTAAAAATAACTGACTACAGATTCCAAATCTCATTCCATTTTGTATGTTTCACTTTCAAAAAAAAAAAATTATTTTCAAAACTGTTATTTTGAAATAACTCACTGTGAGGTCTATTTAGCCCACATTTAGTCTGTATTTAAGCCCCTTGTGAGTTAATAGTTAACTAAGAGATTAAATAAATTAATAAAATAGTTTCATTAGTAAAATAATTAATCTGTAACATAAGGCAAAACAAATTAATATTGAGTTTAGATTAATATTTAATTTTGATATAAATTTAATTTACTGTCTTTGCCTTATATTAAGGACTTGACTCTCAGCTGACCTATATCTGTTTTGGAATAATATGCTCCCTCAGATAATATTATCTCTTATGTAAATTTTAAAAGGCCAAATTAGGCGTGGTGTAAGTGAGCTTAATTCCCTGGGTTGCTAAAGAAGTTCATACACTGTGTGATTGTGCAAAATTTTTGATTGAATTTCGATCTGATGACTGTGGAGGGATTGTGCAGACAATCCAACTTTATTGGAAAGAGAAGAGCTTGAGATGGGAACAGCTGCGTATGGAATTCAGTGTGCTTGACAGAAATCCTGTTTTCTGAGGGCAAGACTTCAAGAACCATAGTTCAACCATCCAGCGACCAATCAAACATGTTGTGTTTCTCTTTTTTTTCAACACAGGAATTAAGACTACACCCAGTGAAACATTTGACTGGTATAGATTTCTACAAAATGCAGGTAAAGCTCACTTTTTTTCCTGTATTCACTATATTTATCCTTAGTAGATGTCAACAATGAAATAAATTTAGAATGGGACTGTTAACTCGTTATGTAATAATATGACAATGATATGAAAAACAAAAAACTCTAATATTACATTCCGGCAGAATATCGACCAGATTAATCTGGGTAGTAAACTACTCAGAATGCCTCCAGATTTCTGGTCTGTCCAGGGCTGAATTGCACCAAAAGATAAAATGGTTGTGACATATGGGTTGATGTCCCTTAGAAGGTGAGTTAGACCAAAGCACTAATACCTGCGCATGCTGTGCTTTCCAGCTGTGTGATAGACACTGTGGATGTCCTTAGCAGGTGAGGTGAAGAAGTGGTGAAGAAGGGAAATAGGTGTGGATGGTTTATTATTTGGTCTTGATCTAGAGCCTGTCTGTTTTCACCAAAGTAAGGGCATGCAAGGCAGACAACCTAATTTAAAGTCACCTGATCTTGGCAATGCCTTAGTTGCTTCAGCTGACTTTCCCAATAAGAAGAATTTGTAGGCATTTTGCTGTGGTAAAAATATTTCAATATTATATTCATCACTCTGATCTCTGATAGTACAGCTGTTCCCTCTGTTACAAATGACTCCTCACTAGTCAATTGCTTTATCACATCGGTAAATGCGTGCCATTATTCAAAACCAGTGTCCAATTTTAAATTGAGCATTGTGAGGTTATTTTGTTCTCAGTAAATCACGGCACACAAGCACAGCACCACTAAGATTAATAATTTTCTGAAGTGAAATGATTTGTCACTTGCTAGCACAGCCTGAGTGTTGATTGGATCTTATGTCCAACCATTTTATGATTAAAAGAGCAGTCAACAGACTGAGGAGGGGGAAGCTCCCCCTAAAGTGTATTTCATCTAATATATTAGAGACAGTTTTTTGCCTAATGTGTACTAATGCAGAAGTGCAAAATAATTCATAATGTACATGAAAAGCAAACTAAAATGTGACTCTAACATCTGTGCCTGTTAAATAATAACTTGAAAACTGGCATCAGATTATTCAGTATTGTTTTTTATGACTGTTTCATCTCATTTATCGTACCAGTTTTGTCTCTATGTCCGTCTCTGGTGGCAGCCTACAATTTCCCCTTCCCTTAATATTGCACATGGAGGCAGGTTTTTTGGCTTTACCTTTATGCTTACCACAAACTAATTAGGAGTTCCCACTGAATTCCTTTTCTGGGGATTTGCAGTTTCAAAGTGTTTAAAATTCTACTAAACTTGGAGCAATCAGTAGAAAACTATCAAAAATAGAAGGCAGTTTTGCTCAGAAGAATATGATTTTGATAGTGTAGGCTTGTGCAATGAAGCGCACTTGAAAAGATCCCTAGATTTTATGCAGATAAAGCTGTACAAGGTCGTTCACCTCATGGCATTTATGTTCTTTTTTTTTTAAAGGCTTTTTTCATGAAGTTCTATTCCGTATGTAAAGACATTTAATGATTTTTGTGGGAAATATTTCTCCGGGTAACTCTTGCCTGTATCTTTAGCAGTATCCTTGAACATTTATCACATTCAGGATTGAACGTAAAGAAATAGCACATGCTCAACAATGCAAATTATAATATATTTGAGGCATCATGTTAAACATCCTTGGTGACCAGGCCATATGTTGTCAAGTTATTCTTTAAAATGAAATAGGCTCTTCAGAACATTTCAAGACTTTTTCTCATAGAACAGACTTCTTACGAATATTCTTTGTACTGTTTTTTTTTCAGTCATCGAAATCCTTAGCATTTGACTCATGTTAAATATAACACCATACATAAATAGTGTCTCTAAATCAGTGCAATGGCTTCAAAAAGAATTTAATGGGGGATTTAAGTGAGTGGCAGAATGTATCCAATACATTTTACTCTGGGAGACTTCCCCCCAGGCCCCAAATGTGAATGGTACTAAACTAACAGCTAAGGAATCCCAGCTTTTTGTACATTTCATTTGATAGTTTGGGTCGCTAACATAAATAGCAGTTGCCTAATACAAACTGCAGCAGTGCTGTGAAAGGGTTGTTGTTGTTGTTGTTATGGGTGCAATACAATTGCAGTACAAAAATAATGGAATTAGTAGTTTTTTCATAGTCTCAGCAACAGACTTGAGAGTTGCAGAGGTGATGTTTGTGTCGTGTTAGTGTGCTAGCTCCTAGCTGCAGTATTTTCAGTGGCTGGCTGTTAAAACATTTATTGGCTAAATCTACAAAGCAAAGAGCTTTTAAAGTTAATTTGCATTCTGGTTACAGTGAGCATCACGGAGTTTGTCTTATGTGGAGGAGAGACTGTAAGCAACAGTAGTCAAACCAAAGAGCTGAACCAAGTACGGATTTCAACACAGACTTCAAGAAGACAATGTTTTCAGTGTATTTAGTAACTGAGACTATTTGGGGAAATATTACAGGCTGTGTCAGTCTGGAGGTCAGACCAGATGATCACAATGTTTTTCTTCGACCATATAGTACAGGAATCTATATACAGCATAATCAGTTTTGTTAGCAATTTTAGATGCCTATCTGTAGACTTGGGAGAGACAATGAAAGTTCAGGCTTTTGCTGTAAATTGACTGACAGAAAATGACAAGACAGTCTAAGTAAACGCGAGAACTGAGACTGAGCTTCTCTAACAACTTAGCCCAAGGGTGAAGCATAGCTACTTCAGATCACAGGCAGGCTTGATGGCATTATACTGTGATGAAAGGCTCCTTTTGATTTCAGTGGAATGTGGCTGAAGCTTGTAAGATGTAAACCCTAATAAACACTTAGACATCACGTGATTAGAAGATGTAGATAACTAACAAAGTCTACGCTAATGAACTGAGAAAGCTTGTTTGCCCAACAGATAAGACTAAAAACTGGTTTCCTGGAAGGTGACATAGAGTCATAGGATCAGATGCTTATTGCACTATCAAATAAATATGCAATATACTTTTGTAGTTTGATTTTTCGACTCTCAGATAAGTTCTGCTTCATAGCACAGCTATTTTCAGAGCTTGAAAAGTTTACATAACCTGTCATGACACAGACAGGGTTTTACAGAGGCATTATATTTCCCTAAAGCTATGCTGGAAAAAAAGACCCACATAAGAAAAATTGAATAGTAAAGTTTGTGCAGATATATAGCTGCCCATAGAAATAATGGTATGATAGCAGCAGTAAACTGTGTTCCCCAACAGCTCTGAAAGCATAGAGCTTTTTTGTTGTCTGATCTGTTAGAAATAATGAGAAACAGGGGAAAAAGGATGGCTGGAGAATTTTGCAGTCTACTTTTTCTGGATCAGTAGCCTGCCCCTGGAAGTTAACAGGTTTATTTAATTTCTGTTCTCTTCACAGACATATCAGCAGCTCTAGCAGTTAGTTGCTATTGAATGTGAATAGCAGTATAAACACTTTGGATACAGTTATTGCCTCCACTTCCCCTGGATTTCTAAGAAACAAATTGCTTTGTAAAATAGAAGCTCAACTTCATAAAACATTAATAAATGTTTGAGATCTGCAGGTGGTTAAGTATGTTGCTGAAATAAGACCTAATTTGGCTAATAATTGTCGAAGTTCTGTGTCATCAGTGACTTCAATTAAAGAAACTTCAGAGTCAGTATAAAGTAAGATAGCGTGTTGAAGCTGTACTGTGTTAGGACACCGCCATGGTAAACAAGCTGGAAAACTTAGCTGGTCTGAGCAGCTTGTTTTTGACAAGAAAGAGACACAAACTCAAACTCTTGGTGCCAAGAGACTAAGAGAGCTAATGTATGGTATTTCTGCTGTGTAAAGGGAGATGAACATAAAGAATAACTACGAATTGAAAAATTTAGAGTATCAAAAATACATGCCAGAGTTGGACTAATTGGTCTATGTTTCAAACTCAAGAAAATAAAATAACCATCTCAGAGACTGAAATTTCAGCAATAAACCTGTGGATTTCCTTTTCTAGGATATCAGTTAATACTTTCAGATGCATAGGAGATGGATAGATGAATTATTTCATGAGGAGTAGAAGACCTGCTGTGGTTCAAAGTGAACAGAAAGAAAAATGAGAAAGGTTATTCACCCTCACCGTCTTGTCATAGCTTAGATTTTGTTTCTGAACGAAACCAAAAATGGATGACTAAGCCCAAATAATATGGGCTTGGTATTGTTCTCTAAAGGTCCATAGAACACAACAGTGAACTTGAACTCAGGAGTTGGAAAATTAATCTTAAAATCTTTGATCATCCCTGACCCAATATTAATAAGAAATGTTTTGACTGTAGACTGGTTTTTTATGTTACTGAACTGTCTTTGTATCCTAAATTATAACCTATAAGTCCAAATTGATATACTTGATAAAATATGCTTAACCTCTTGTACAAATTGGATTTTAGGTTGTAAAGGAATTAACAGATTTTAAGAACTTTGGCTTTGTGAGGTTGTTGATTCAGCGCCAAAATAATAACCTTGAACGAAAAATCACATTGTTCCTTTTAATATTTTTCTCCTCTCTAGAGATTTCAAAAACATGCTACAAAAGCACAGTAAAGACTTTTAAATAAGAAAAATATTTTTATTTTCTTTATTTGAGCAAGTGGTGAGAAAATGGCTCACTTAAGATGTTCTCAAACTGCTTCTTTACCTCTCAGCAAGCTAATGCTTGGTATTACTCATTCACTTAGATGCCTGCAGCTTTTCAGTAAGATTAAAGTTTTGCAGTAATATATTTATTTTTACTGTACATCTATGATTACTACATTTTTTTCCTGATAGTACCTAGAGGGATGGAGCTAAGTGAATCTACTCATTCAATATCTGTTTAGGTAACACTTCTACTTATTCTTGCCTTCCTTAGGAAAACAATGTCCTTACTGATGCTTCAGAAATGATTTAGGCTCTTGTGTTAGCTGTCTGTGCTCATGTTTTGCTATCCTCGCATCTTAATACAGATTTTTATAAAGGCCGAAGTGTAAACTGTCAGTGTGTCATGATTCTAAAAACAGTTATACAGTTTCAGATCAGGAACAAACTAGGAGCCAATGAAATCTTAAATAATAAACTGCTTATTTCCAGTATTGCATGATGAAAGTGTTTTCCACTTCTAATGTACTCCATTCTTTGTTCTGTCTTGCAACTGAAGACCTCAAAACAGTTTACCAAAAGTTAAACCCAGTGCCATTGCTTCATGTCAAGCAGTTATTAAACCTGCTTGCAGGTGAATGGCCAGGTCTAGATGGGTAAGTCTAGATTTGACAAACTTTCTCCAGGCCACGCCATGACTCAGAGTCACAGCCATCAGGAGAACATGAATCCTGAGTATTAATCACATTTCATCTATTAGCCAATATATTTTGTGCCAGGTTCCAATACCATCAACAAATACACTGGCACAGCAGTTGGCTACCCTTTTGATCATGTCATTCCACTCTGAAATTTAAGTGCCAGTGCTGCATTGCTGTGTTTCAATTTTGAGCAGCGTAATACCACCTCTGCTCCGTCATGGAAGAGGAGTTGCATGACTGTGGGAGTTCGTGTCAGTCTCAATCTTCCGCTGTGTCTGTCTTATTTCAGCTCACCTGCAGTTCATTTGTTATCGT
Organism: Burhinus oedicnemus; assembly: GCA_008921705.1. Taxonomy (NCBI): domain Eukaryota; kingdom Metazoa; phylum Chordata; class Aves; order Charadriiformes; family Burhinidae; genus Burhinus; species Burhinus oedicnemus. Next base: position 1,568,007 of record VFFE01007820.1, read on the forward strand.
CCCCATGGTGCTATGTGGCATATCAGGACAGGGATGTGCCTGTCAGACCGTCAGGCTGATGAGAGGAATGAGTTTTTCATAATCCTGCCGATCGCTGTTCTTGTTTTAATCTCTCACATCTTGCTAAACAGGTGACCTGCTAAGCAGGCTCAAGACTAGCTGTGGCCAATGTGCAGCTGGTTTTTATAGATAAAGCCAATGTAACAAATCAGACTACAGCCATAGACAAATACTGACAACGCATGTTTAAAGGAGCATCTCTTTACTGACATCAAACAATTATTTTTGACACTGAAGGAGATGTTGATTACAGTGGCAAGACTTGCCTTGCATTTAGTGTGTAGTGATTCTGAAGGATGACTAGAAAACATGTACCATGCAGTTTTGGTTTTTTTATTGCTAGTGATTATGTACAGATCTTTCCAATTTGTATTTTCTTTGCAAAGCAAACAGAAAAATGCGTGAGCTAAGAGATAATGAAGCACAGTGTGCTGTTTCAAATCTTTGCTTTTATAACACTAACAGAAATGGGGAGAAACAGACACAGGCATTTTTTTGTTATTTGGGTGTTTGCATATCATTCAAACAAGATAGTGACACAGTGAATGTATCAAAAGAGCAAATCAGTTGATTGTGCCATATTGATGTATTTCTATTTCAGAACTGAATCACAAGAGGCAGTAGTATCTTATTACAGACTAAGTAGCCTATCTGGGAAAGGCAGAATGATGGTAAAATTTCACATACTGAAAGTCTTGTTTAAGCTCAAGGAAAAAGAAAAAATGTCTTCTTTCAACTACCAATTTTCACCCAGCTGATGGTTATAGCTGGTAAAGGCAGCTATTGCAGTTATTCTCTTAATATGTTCCCCTTTTCAGCATTCTTTTGAGGCTAAAGCATACTAAAATGACTGCTTTCTTGTACAAATGGCTACTTTTTTTTTTTTTTTCCCCACAACAGGGGTGCTAGTAAGGCTTGAGAAAGCAACAAGTGGGAAAATACTGATGCAGACATCATCTTCTTATGTGAATTTAACAATTTTCAGGGAATGAGCAGAAAGCTAACAATATACACAAGTGTTGCTGAAGTTTGATCTTAAGAAGAGAGAGAATGAGTAAACTCCCAGCGCTAAACAGTGGCAGTGATGTGCTGGTAATGCAATCTTCTCAGGAATGTCTTTATATGCTTCTAAGTGGCTTGAGTGAGGAAAGTCTGTCTGTAAAAATGAATTAGGTGATGACGAACATCCACAGCATACAATAAAATAAAACTACAACTGATTCTGACTTCACTAAATTGAATGGCAGAGGCAATTCCTTTTTTGACTGCCCTTTCTGTGACAGTTTTTAGAAATGCCATGTAGGATCCAGTCTGTAGTCCAGTGTACCTAATATCTGCTGTTTCAGAGAAAAGTGCATAAAATTTCATGATAGACAGGTAGGGCTTTGTAAAGTTGTATGAAGGGGATAGTCTGTAGTGAGAGTTCAAGGTTGTGAATGTCTTTTCAAAGTAATAAAGATCAAATAAGTGGGCTATTTTTGTTAATATTATTTTAGGCAATTTCACTAGTGAAATAATTAGACTGTTTTGATGAGATTCTTGGGAGAAGTACTTTTAAATGCCACAAGCACTGAACGGCAAAATCCCAATTACAAAGTACAATTACTGTCTGTGGGGCCAGTTTCCTGTTTCTCTTTCGCATTAAGGTTTTGGCACAGGGAGCAGAATGGCAGTCAGGACTGCCCAGAATCCGTCTGTTAGGGCTTTTCATTGTCAGAACGCTTTAAACCCTTATCTAATAAAATGAAAAAACTGAAAGCTATAAGATAGAACTAAGAAGATGTTAAGAGATAAAAAGAAGCAGTTATTTCAAGCATAGCTAATGTTGATTAGGGCACTGTCACATGAAGAGTGCAATAATTCTATAATCTCTGCGCGAGAACACGGAGACCTGATTTCTCACTGCTGTCTGACTGAGCTTTCAGCGCTAACTTTAAGTTTGTTCCCTAAATAGCCAGAGCTAAACATAGATAGGTGGGAGTTCATAATTTAAAATTAATATTTGTGCCATATGGATAGTTAAAATGCAATCTGAATTTTGCTGACACTTTCTAGTTATTTGTTTTGTGTATGTCATGAGTTGAAACCACTGCTGCATGTCTTAAAAACAAACAGTATTAATGGCCCATTGCACCAGAAGAATGATTTTTTAATCCAAGTGTTTGTCTGTTATAAATTACAAATTATTTGTTGGTCCAATAACCAGTTAAATATTACTTACCATGTCTGCTGCAGCCACTCTTAACAGCTCAGGCTGTTTAAGTTAAATGAAACAGACTCAATAATGAGGGGAGACCTTCTCGCTTTCTACAACTACCTGAAAGGAGGTTGTAGAGAGGTGGGGGTCTGTCTCTTCTCCCAAGTAACAAGCGATAGGACAAGAGGAAATGGCCTCAAGTTGCGCCATGGGAGGTTTAGGATGGATATTAGGAAAAATTTCTTCAACAAAAGGGTCATCAAACATTGGAACAGGCTGCCCAGGGAAGTGGTGGAATTGCCATCCCTGGAGGTATTTAAAAGATGGGTAGACGTGGTGCTGAGTGACAGGGTTTAGTGGTGGGTTTGGCAGTGTTACGTTGATGGTTGGATTCGATGATCTTAAAGGTCCCTTCCAACCTAGATGATTCTGTGAACGCTGTGACAGGGAGCATTTAAAAGTCCCTGAACTGGATTTTAATTTTAAAAGCAATAGCACTTGAGGATATCATGAGTCACCACTCTTTTGGTTCTCCCCCTGCCCCAAAACAGAGGTTTGATGCAGAGCACATGTCAATCCAGTTCCTTGACATGAGGGGAGATATTCCTGGCATATTTCTTCCAGGGCCTGGAGCAGACTCTGCAGTTAAGTTCTACAACACCATGAGGAACTGGAGGCTTGGGTGATCTTAAATTACAAATTGCAGCAATTCAGTGATGCCATACAAGCAGCTGAGTTGTTCCTGCAACTGGTGGAGAGTGGAAGGTGAAGGGAGGCAGAGGCCTCAGAGAAGTGAGTGCAGTGTTCAGTGGCAGCAGATCACCATGCCACCACAACTGTCCTGCTGCCTTCCTCTGTTAATCATAAATCCAGCAGATAGTCGTTCTGACCATGCAGCATAGCCCTGGTAGCTATGTGACATACCCCAGTGTGGGACCCATGCATTAATGTCCCACAAACAGCCTGCTGCTGAAGAGCAGAAGTTTGATGCTCCTTGTTGAACTGCCTAGTGTTAGATAATACATGTCATCCATCCTTGCCATGAGCTCAATAAATAGGTGAACAGAAGGACAGCAAATTGATTTGTTCAGTACAGTAAATCAAACATGAACATTTCAACCCCTCTAGTGTTTATTAAATTATGTTGTTGTTATGTGTGTTCATTCAGCAATTTATGAATTATGTTGTTTTATCATAAACACATTTTACCAAGGTTTGTCACATAGTGACCCTTCTCCATTAGGATGTTCTGAATTAATTCTGCTGTCATAAAGCCAATGGCAACTGCAATATCATACATCAGATCTTTTTCAAACACAGCCTATGAAAATTTTTTTTATGGGTTGTTGCTATGTATTTGCAAGAGAGATTTTTTTTTTTTTCAACTCCCATGTTGAGATTTTTTTCCCAAATTATTTTTCATTTGTGTTTCTTAGCAATAAGGTTAAAATAAATGCTTTGCAATAATTTAACTTCTAGTTAATTATTCGGTAGCAGTCCTGGCATATTAGGGATAGGTAACTATGGGACATTTACCTGATCTTTTATAACAAAAAGTGTCAGATCAAGAGCTCTAATCCCTACGCCATTGATTAACTAAACCTCACAATATCCTTGAAACAGGTGTTGAGTTATTACACGGATGCAATTTTTTTTCTTCTTATGGGTAGAAAAATTGAGAAACACAGTGATTTGTATACTTGCTGAGTGAGTCAAAGCTGGGTTCTGGGGTTCCAGAATACTGGCCACCAGCCATTTCTCCAAATCCTGCACATGGACTGCCTCTGGAAATAAACTCCTGTGCCCTATAAAATGATGTGCATGGTTAAGTTCTGCACTGAGTTGATTTGAGGACTGATGTGAGAGCAAGAAACGGAGGGAACAATAATGGAAATTTTTCATAATCTACCCTATTACTGCTTTTACCAGTCTATGTGTTCATTTATGAAACAATTTGGAGTGCTTGGCTTTTTTATCTGCATTCAGACTGTTTAAAATTATTTTTTACAGACATTCCTACAGATACAGGCAGTTTACACATGTTTCTTTTGATATGCGGACTTCGAAGAGTCAAAGATCCTCTATATTTAGTAGATGTATTTTCAGGTAGGTACCTGCTATTTGAATACCCTTGTTTTGTCCCTGGATTCGAAAGTGTTTCTTTTAATGTTTCTAAGTTTGGCATACGCTGTTTTATTCATTGCTGAAAGCTTCATAATATATTTACATTTTTTAAATAATGCTCATGTAACTATTGATCTGTTCGACACATTATTTCTGTACTGTGTCTTTTCCAGCCTGCTGGGAATAACAGAGCATTAAAATCAAAGCAATATTTGATGATTTTACTTGCTGGGCAAACTATTTTGCTGATACATACAATGTTAATGGAAGACAAAAGACGAGTTCACCTACTTCAAACTAACTTTTTTTATCTTGCTGTCCTGTGGCTCTTACACCAATTTGCTTGTGTGCTGATTAATATCACTGAAGTTACAAGAAAATTTTACCACCCATCGTTATGGCTCAGCACTGTAAACTAGGCTACAGTTTTCTCGTAGTCACATAGGTGAATGTTTTGCCCGGTTCTGTGTGTGTCCGTAAAAGGTTCAGATATTCCAAGCTGGAAATTTAGTTTCCGCTACTCGGTTTACTTTTCTAAGCCTTTACCACCTTGGGACACTTAGTAAGAAACGTAGTTTATTGAAGTCAAGTAACTGGTTTTGTGATATTCTGGTATTGGAAGAGTGGCAGATTTCTCTTATGCACACAATGACTAAGTATTAATTGTAACAGTTGCAGTTGCTTCCACATACTTCTTTACATAGGAGGAAAAATTCAGATCATTTTGTCTTAGTGGCCAGAGTCACTGCATTCTATAGAGCATTGTTCTCTTGGGATGATTCAAAATTACTGTTTGTGCTTAGTTAAATAGCCCTTGAATCATAAGCGGTTGAACGAAGCAGAAATGCTAAATACTAACTTGCAGTTATGCTAATAATTTGAATTCTGAGGATTAATGTGATGGCTCAGCATGAGATCTGGTACATGTTTAGTCTTTTAAGTAGTAATACAATATTTGCCTAATTCTTCCTTATCCATGCAAATCTCTACTTGATTTCAGAGAAAGAATTAAATTAAGTAAAAAAATTAATAATTTTGATTAATAAAAAAGATGTTCCTCTTCTGTTTTAGATTGGCACAGAAAGGATCCCAGTGTCCATCTGGGCATAATTGGACCTGCAGTAAGTTGTTGTAATTTTTATTTTATTTGTATGTTTATTCCTGAATACTTCTGTTGACTCGCATCCAAGATACCACATTAATTCTTTCCAAACTGAACCTAAGTCAGGGGACTTCTAACTGTTGCAGAGATAAGGTACAAACCTAACAGTTACAAAGGCTGTTCACAACAGGTCTGAACTGTGGAACTGGAAGCGATTCCAGTGCTCCGACTTCCAAAGTTCACAGTTCTGCTATCAGCTGAAAGGCCTCCTGGCTCAGCATGTGCTCGGCCTTTGCATTGCAAAAGGGAAAGCAGCTAAGAGGGTTTTTCCAAGAGGAAAATGCACAGAAGTAGCCCAGCTCTATTCAGTTAGATTTTTATTAATGCAGACCTAAAATAGTTTACAGCAGCCGAAGATTTGTTTTACATATACTGAATATTTTTGTTAAGAAGGCTCGGGCTAGTTTTATAAAGGGCATTTGCAGCTGGATTACTATAATTTTACGTTTAGGTCAAGCACATGACTTGGTAATGCTTTTCATCTATTATGGTCTTTTAGAGCAAAGTCTTTAGTGTTTCATTTGACTACAGAATCAACTTTTGAAGATAAAAAGTATAAGGATATTTGGATTTTAAGATTGGCTTCTGGTTTTATACCTGTGGGATAGTACAAAATTTTTTAGAGAATCAGCAAGTACTAATGCAAGTAAAACATTAGAAATGCCTATTTCAATATGAATAATTTACAGATGAGCCTATCGAATATTTTGAAAGGCAACGGTTGCCATTTAGAAGAATTTTTTAGCAGATATCATTAATGAGAATTTTTAATACTGTGAAGGTGAATCAGATGCTCCTTATCCCTGTTCTTACATCTTTTGTTCACGTGGAGGATTGTGTCTTTGTTCGTTCCATTTAGATTTTGATGCCATTTCTGGTAGTCTCAATTCATACACAATTAACAGTTGTCAGCAGGTGCAAAATGATGTCAGGTTTCTGTCTGACACCAGACAGCAAGGACAGAGCTTGAGCTGACAAATAAAATTGGTAAAGTCTGTTTCACATTTAGAGTCTGAGTGCACTACAGCCTGGGATATCTGAGAGGGAAGGTGGGGTTGACAAAAATAAATAAAATCAGAAATGGAGTTGTTCTCATATGTTCACATCTCAAATGAAACTTAGAGTTGGTATCATTCCTTCCAAATGAATCATATCTATTTTAGTAAAAAGGCTGGGCAATATTAATGTAAGATTTCATTTTTTTCCCCTAAGTCATAAAGATCCTGTTTAACAAATTTGGAAGTTACAACTTCTAGTTCTCTCTTTTCACAACAGGGTCAATCAGTTAAATGGCAGCTCTTCTGTGATTGCTGACTGTCTTTAGATAAAATGTACAGTTGGGTTGCTGTTTCAAAATGTCCTGAGTTTCTCAGCAATGGTTTGCTTTTCATGAAGCACCAGCTCCTGAAAGAGTTTAAAATCAAAACTATCACAGTCATTATTATGAAATAATCTTCTAGTTGTGGAGAAAGGTTTGAAAATGTGGGCTTATGAAGCGTGAAGCAGGAAAAACTATTGAACCCTCCCAACTCCACCCCATCATTTCAAGTGGCATGATTTTTGAGGAAATAACAAGGCTGAACTTCTCTGAAGAGGGAAGCATGCACCACATTAGCCAAGTCTGAGTCTGTTCTGAATGCTTAAAAGGAAGTAAAGGGCTACAGAAATTTTCTGCCGGTCCTTTCTTTCCTCATGGTCTCTTAAAACTTGGTGTTTGAATACCCACCATTGTTTCCAGTTATCTCCACTTCGCGGTCTGTCTGATTTCACCTGCAGAAACTCAGGCCTTTGGAAAGGAGCAATCCATGAACATGTAAATGTTCTTACGATTTCTGTTAAAGTACAGTGCTGAACAAGTGCAAAACTACAAAATGCACAGTTATTTTCAGAACCGTGAGAGAAAGATGAATATTTCTCAAAGCTCAGCCTAACCAATACCCTACCTAAATATTTGCTAGCACAGTGTTTGCTGTGGGCCAGATCCTCAACAGTAGCGACTGCACTGTAAGTTGGTGAGGGAGAGGGGGAAAGATGCTTCTGAGCCACCACGGTGCTTCTAATTCTGTGCAAAATGAGGTTCATTCCCACAACTTCCTGCAGCACTGCATAGGGACCAGGGGGACCTGTGGGGAGACTGTCCTGCTTCTTCTGCTTCTACTGTATTGCCTATGTTAAGGGACCATACTTTACGCTAAACTAGCAAAACTAATTGCAGGACTTTTGATAAAGAAATCGGTTGTGCTACATGTATATCCATAGCGGCAGAAGTCTTGAAAAGGCAGTCTGTAGCCTTAATCTAACCAGTGGAAAAGGTATGAGCAGGCAGCTGTGTCATATAAAACAAATTCTTGCTGATGCTGAAAGGGTACTAAAAGCTTCACTCTTTCATCTGGGTAATGTGTTCATGTGCCTGCATGAGTCTCATCTCTGATTCTTCTTCACATGAGCCTGAAAACTTGCAGGCAGTCTGTTTTATAAGAAAATAAACAGAATCTGAATGGGCAAATAAGAACTATTTTTCCGTTTTCTCATTCAGTTTATTCTTTGTAAATTTGGGGATTTTATTTTTAAAAGCTGTTTTTACTTTTTTATTTTAACTGCATTTTTTTTTTCCACACTAATACACAAAATGATTTGGAAGTGAACTGGCGTGGAAGGCAAATCTAGAGCAGGTGTAATGAAGCTGAGCTTTAAAATCAGAAGATGCACTTGCTGCCTCCAGTGAGGATTTTAAACATTTTAGTTGTCTTTTTAAATTTGCTTCACTTTTTCATAAGCTAACATCTTTACAGTAAGCTACCAGAAATAACCCTGTGGCACTACGTAGGCACGATCAAGGACTGAACCTCCTTAAAACATTTTAAAACATATTTCTCCCATAATACTAAAATATTGCTAAAGGATGAAAATAAATTTCAGCTCTATTAGTATTTAGCTGTACTTTTCTTATTCGTGTTACTTCCCAAACCACAAAATCTTAAGAAAATCAGTGCCATTATCTGTGAAGCAAGTCATGTTTATTGTGAATACTAAAAAAACCACACATTAAGACTATATTAATTAAGAATATAAAGAACAAAGGCCCACACAGTATTTTCTGCTTTGCTTCTGTAAGATTATAACTTTTTCCCTGCATCTGTTAGGCATGATTGTCTCAAATGGTGCCATCTAAGTAATGTTGCTGGATTGGCTCTTGTATAATGTACAATTTTTAGCATTTATCTCCTCTTCCAGTTTTCCTTTTGTTCACTTCCATAATGAAATTTGAAACAATAGCTAATTTTCAGCAGCTCTGTATTCCAAGAATAGAAGCTTATGAAACTTCAAAAAAGTTAAGGCCACAAAACTTGCGTCCAGCTGTTGGGTAACCTCTTGAAGCCCACTTTGTACTCTCTGTGTAATTCTTAATCGTTTTTGTAGACAGGACAGAGTATTGCTGTGTTTGTAATGATGCTGCTTTCCATTGACAGCTATTTTACCTCTGTCCAACTCCTTCCCATGCCTATTGAGACAGTTTTAGTTGAATAACTGCCTCCGCAGACGGAGGGATCTATCGGATCATGTCGCCCATCTCTTTATAATGGATGGCTGTTACCTACTGTATGATTTCTGGGCTAGTTCTAAAATGAAACAGCTGTTGACACAACTAAACTAAGCAACTAGAGGAGGTCTAATAACCTGCTCCAGAATACCCTAGAGCACAAAAATTAGGAAAATCAGATAGGAGACAAAGATACCAAATTCTTTAGCTTACTGAGGAATATGAAATTCTGCCAGCTACATCCTGAGTAAGTGTCGTACTCACTGAGTTAGTTTTTAAAAGGTAAGAGCTACTGCTACTATTAAGCTGAGAACTCTTCTAATCCTTTGTTCACTTGTTCTTCAAGAAAAAGTCCCTGAAAATGAACTTGTTAGAAATGGTGAACTGAGCTGTTCCAAAATGTCTTTAAAAGGTTATATATTTTTCTTTTAGACCTGAAGTTTTTTTAATTTAGATCCTAGTTGCCAAATTGTTTCAACTGAATTAAAACTGTACTTTTACAAGTTGTTATTTGTCCCAAATTGCAGTAGTAGAGCTACACACTAAGCCAGAAGACATTGAATTTCCTTAAGCATTTAGTATATGGAAAAGATGATGTAGAATGGCTAAGTTTAGTATGTTCCCAAGGATCTTATATTTCTGGTGCATTTGCTGCAGGCAGATTGTGTTGTGTTGCAGACCACAGTTGTGTTTTCAATTACAGGGGAACCTTGGTCTTGCTGAGCCTATTCAACAATCCATCAGATAAAAATTGTAATGTGGGGTCATCTGCTGCTGTGAATAACGCTGATTCCTTTCACAGTGATGCTGTCAAAACCTCACAAACCCGAGCAATTGAGAAAATTCTTCCTATCCATATTGCATATGCTTGCAGATACAGCTTTTCACTCTTTAGTACTCAGGGTGATATTCTGACAGAACTTTAAATGTACTAAGACCTGTTTTTCCCTACCAAGTCTAGATGGCCACAGTAGTCCCAGCATTATAATGAAGATGTTTCTGTCCCATTGCGCCTGTCTGAGTTAATTTTTATATGACAGCGATTTAATACAGTGTGTTTATAGAAGATTTCCTAGATTTTGATCGTGCTAGGCCCTGTGCTTAACAGGCACCTTCATCTTTGTGCAGCGTTTGATCTGTGACTTTCTGCACTGTCAAACATGTCTCAGATGTTTCTTTGCCTGTCAGCAGAGTAGAACTTTCTTAATAGCATATCTGGTCCTGTTAGGTGTGGTTTCTTGCTATGTGCCCACTCCCCTTCCAATGTGTCATCTTATATCTTATCTCATCTGTTCTGATAGAAACTATTCACACAACGCAAGCTGTTTTCCTTTGATCTCTGCTAAATTGATGAAATTTACAGCTCTCTGAAGGCTCTTCCTCTGGATGGATGATTTTTTAACAAAAGATGATAGGTAACTGATGATCATATTTGCCTGCTATGTTGATAGGTAACAAAATAAAACCTCGCAACAAATACTCTACCCGTAGAAGAAATGGATCATGGAGACATTTTGGGTAGAAGTAACATGCTTTTCTTTTCAGTAGCTTTTTCTGAGTCTGTGCTAAGTTCCTAGGCATCCTGCCATAGTCAGTTAGCTTTGGAAGCATTTACATCTTTTAAGTGCATTTCCAACTTACTGAACAGCTTATGTTGTATCTAATTTCTGTTATATTGAGCCTGTGGTTAGATAACTGTGCCCCCTCAAGTTCCTAAATGTAGCTCAGGGGGATCACTTCTCTAAGTCATTGCTACACCCATCCTGAAAGTAATATTTTAACTAAATTCTCATGTTCAGGCCAGGCTTCTTGGAATATCTACCAATAGAAGAATACAGCTTAAAGGAGTGTTCTGTTTATAAGGCAGATGGCAATTTCTTGGCTTCCACAGATGTAGATGGGATAGAAATTAACATCTTACAAATTTTATGAGTCACAGCCTGTAGTTTTTCTCATCCTTCTAAAGGTAGAAGAGCAAAAGACCATATCCCACTGCTCATTAAATCACTTACAAGTACTCCATTGATTTTAATGGAAACAGAGTATAGTTCCTCATGAGAGAAACTCAGCATCAAAATAGTACTTTGGGGAAAAAGCTGAAACGATATTTATATAGAAATAGTAATTGTGAAGTTCGGTATGAAATACCCGAGGAACCTGTGCTATGACATACTAGTTTAGTATATGGATCTGTATCGTACTCTGTCACCAGGATCAGGTAGTGCTTCAGGAAAGGGCATTTGATTTTCCCCCTGCTATTACCAAAATTACTTTCTTAAGTAATTTTGAGGAATACAGAGAAATTGTCTGAGCAGCCAGGCATCAGGTTGGGAAAGCCAAAGCCCAGATAAAGTTAAATCTGGCCAGGGACATCAAGGGCAACAAGAAAAGCTTCTGTAGGTATGTCAGTAACAAAGGGAGGACTAGGGAAAATGTGGGTCCTCTCAGGAAGGAAACAGGAGAGTTGGTCACCCGGGACATGGACAAGGCTGAGGTAGTCAGTGACTTTTGCCTTGGTCTTCACCAGCAAGGGCTCTAGCCACACCACCCAAGTTGCAGAAGGCAAGGGCAGGAACTGGGAGAATAAGGAACCGCCCACTGTAGAAGACCAGGTTTGAGACCCCATCTGAGGAACCTGAACGTGCACAAGTCCATGGGACCTGATGAGATTCATCCGCGGGTCCTGAAGGAACTGGAAGATGAAGTTGCCAAGCCACTATCCATCATATTTGAGAAGTGGAGGTCCAGTGAAGTTCCCACTGACTGGAAAAAGAGGAACATAACCCTCATTTTTAGAAAAGGAAGACTCGAGGAACTACAGGCCAGTCAGTCTCACCTCTGTGCCCAGCAAGATCATGGAGCAGATCCTCCTGGAAACTCTGCTAAGGCACATGGGAAATAAGGAGGAGATTGGTGACAGCCAACATGGCTTCACGAAAGGCGAATCGTGTCTGACAAATTTGGTGGCCGTTATAGCGTTGGTGGATAAGGGAAGAGCAACTGACATCACCTACCTGGACTTGTGCAAGCATTTGACACTGTCCTACATGACATCCTTGTCTCTAAATTGGAGAGACATGGATTTGATGGATGGACCACTCAGTGGATAAGGAACTGGCTAGATGGCCACACTCAAAGAGTTGTGGACAATGGCGCGATGTCCAAGTGGAAACCAGTGACGAGTGACATTCCTCAGAGGTCGGTACTGGGACCAGTATTGTTTAACATCTTTGTTGACAACATGGATGTTGAGATTGAGTGCACCCTCAGCAAGTTTGCTGATGACACCAAGCTGTGTGGAGCAGTTGACATGCTGGAGGGAAGGGATGCCATCCAGAAGGACCTTGACAGGCTTGAGAAGTGGGCCTGTGTGAACCTCATGAAGTTCAACAAGGCCAGTGCAAAGTCTTGCACATGGGTTAGGGCAAACCCAAGCACAAATACAGGCTGGGTGGAGAATGGATTGGGAGCAGCCCTGAGGAGAAGGACTTGGGGGTGTTGATGGATGAGAAGCTCAACATGAGCTGGCAATGTGCACTTGCAGCCCAGAAAGCCAACTGCATCCTGGGCTGCATCAAAATCACCTCGAGGGAGGTGATTCTGCCCCTCTACTCTGCTCTGGTAAGACCCTACCTGGAGTATTGCATCCAGCTCTGGGGCCACCAGCATAAGCAGGACGTGGACCTGTTGGAGCAAGTCTAGAGGAGGGCCATGAAGATGAACAGAGGGCTGGAGCATCTCTCATATGAAGGCAGGCTGAGAGAGTTGGGGTTGTTCAGCCTGGAGAAGAGAAGGCTCCAGGGGACCTTATAGGAGCCTTTCACTACTTAAAGGGGGCCTACATAAAAGGTGGAGAGGGACTCTATCAGGGAGTGTAGTGATAGGACGAGGGGTAATGGTTTTAAACTGAAAGAGGGTAGATTTAGATTAGATATTAGGAAGAAATTCTTTACAGTGAGGGTGGTGAGACACCGGAACAGGTTGCCCAGAGAGGTGGTGGATGCCCCATCCCTGGAAGTGTTCAAGCCCAGGCTGGATGGGGCTTTGAGCAGCTAGGTCTAGTGGAAGGTGTCCCTGCCCATGGCTGCGGGGGTGGACTAGATGATCTTTAAGGTGCCTTCCAACTCTAACCATTCTATGATTCTATAAGTAGTTATGCAAGCCTTTTATTTCTTGCATTCAGTAGGAATTCATTCCTTAGTGCAAGAGTGATTCACTTGAATCTTTTGATTTATGAAGCCCTGTTTTCATGAAATAATTAACCGTGTATTCAAAGTACACAATCGTAGTTATAAAATAAATCCTGACTTTTTTTCCAAAAGAGTTTTCTAAAATGCTTTGTGAGTGTTCTTTAGCTCATAATGTGAAAAAAACCCCGCCAAACCCAAAATATGCATTGAAAAAAAGCCATGTTGTTCCCAGTGCTTAAAACTGCTGCATGCTGTGCAAGCTATCATAAATTAATACAGTCAATCAACCTTAATAAAAAAAGTCTAATTCTGTTCTTCATCTCTACTTAAGGATTTCCAAGTTCTGTTTATTTCTTTTAATCATGTTAAATGAAAATAACAGATACAGTTAAGCTTTGTAAATAAACCTGCTGGAGTTATTTGCCCAGCTTAGACAACTTTTTAATAACTCTAGCACGCCTTCATGTTAGACTATATTTTAGAATATGGTGTTTATTAGTTTTCAGACAAATGTTTCTGTCAGTGCATAACATCTATCTGACTGTCTCAGTTTACATGCAGATTGCTTCCTGTTTTAACTAAAGGAGTTCCTTTCCATCCCCACACTGGTCACTCCATACATAAAGGGACAGACAATTCCTTGGCACATCAGTGCATTGTTCCTCACTTAGACAGTAAGTTATCAAATTGGTCATTTGAGTCATGTTAGCCTTAGCAGAGTCATCTGAAAACAGTCATTCATGTTCTATTGATCTAGCTCTAATTAGAATCTTCAGCCAGAGGGATGTCAAGGGAGAAGAAATGGAACCTCCCCTTCTGACAGTAGCCCAAAGCCACGCTGCATTAGAGTAGTCACTTAAAGGTTTAGAGTGGAGTAGCCAATCCACGCTCTGCTATACTGTGCCCTTACCCCCCTAGCTGGGTATTCAACGTGTCAGTCACTCATGAGGGCGTTTGTCTGAAGAGTCAAATGTAACTACCAAGTTACAGATCTATGGTATGATTTTAAAGCTCAGCACATTCATGCATTTAAATACTTTAGTAAAAAATACGCTAAAATTTATTTTTCTTTTCAAACATATGCTATAGTGCTAAAGTAGTGCCATATACCTGTGTGTATATTCCTTTCTAGGTTGATCCACTTTTTGCAAGTGAAATTAAGGAAAAAGTTAAAAGGTAAGAAGTTAACGTTAAGCCTTTTATCTGCTCCAAGTGAAAGCAGTTGGCTGACCAGCTTTTTAAATCATGTGTGTGCTCTTTTGTATGTACAAATGCACATACATGCACAACCTCTATATGACTAACAAATGTGTACTGATTATTTGGCATGTAGCATTCTCAGACTAGGTATCCTACACATTTTAAATTTTAGAATAACCAGTAGATCTCTTCATGTTTTGTTTTAAATCACATGTGATTTAGAGTGATATATATTTATTATTCTTTTGGGTCTTTTCATTCTTTCTTTCCTGGCTTTGCATGCATGCTGTTGGTGGGTAAATGAGTAGATGGACAAGATAACCCTGTATAGCTCTTTTTGTGTCCCTAGTTTATATGCTTCCTGATTGAAGGATGTAAATGTTAGAGAAATGAGATTTTTGTGTGTGTCTGCAGAACCTAGAATTGTCTGACTTGAACAGAACAACCATGTTATCTCTGATTGATAATATCTGGTAATAAAATCTGCATAAAATATGTGTTTTGCAATTCCGTTTTTTGAGCAAGAGATGGGTTTTTTTGTTTGTTTTCTGTCAGGTTATTCATGGGAAACATGACTCCTGTAATCATGCATTTATACTCTAGTTGATGTTACTGCACAATCAGGAAAGCAATGTTTAACAAAGTCTAGTTGACAGGGAGCTGGTCTTGATGTCAAATGCACTTGTGTTTCCATCTGGCTTAGTGATCTCATGACGAGGTTGAAGAGGCAGGAGCAGGCTCATCAAGCAGAGGAGAGATGCTGGCTTTTCAAAAATGATCACCAGTCTTAAATATCTCATTCACTTCACCTGAGACTGAACACCTAATTACCCTATTTTTCCACCCTTCACCCTTGATTTGATTGACCTTCGTTAATCTGAGTAAGATGACAGCAGTAGAAATATAACCCTTCAGAAAAGAAGAGTGCTTAAAATAAAAGGGGAAGCAGAAGAGATCTTTCAGAACCACATTCCATCCCCAGAAGCCATCATCTGAAGAGTCAGTATCTCCTGCAGTTGACCGTTCTGATGATCACTTTCCATTTCCCTAAGTATTTAAACTGTGTGTTTTTCATAAATCTCTGCATACATCTTCCCTGTATTACAAAAATTCTGTAAGGGAAAATTGCATCCCTATCCATTGAACTCAGCTCCTTCATTTATGAGACTGATTGTGCTTAACAGAGCATGGTGTTAAGTGATCAACTATAAAACATCAGAACAACAGATAATGAAGTGGCAGATAGCAATGTATACTGTATTGAGTTTATAACCGCATTTATAGATAGAAAGTGGTAAAGTGGCTTGCCCATGGGCAAGCGATGGTTAGCATCAAAACTATGCCTGAATTGCTCTGACCACCTTCCATCATTGCCCTAAGTTTTAGGAAGAGCTGTTAGAGCATGTTCTTAGGAGGTGTCCTATTTGTGTGCATTTTATTTCTAGGGCACCTGGAGTACATTTATTACAGGAGGTGCCACAAGATGATCTTCATGCTGCTATGAAAAGGTGCTTTGCAGTGGTAAACAGCTCCATTTCAGAGGGGATGTCTGCTGCAATTCTGGAGGTAATTGCATCTTAGCGGTAAGGTTCTTCAGTGAGGTTACAGTGAATCTGAAATCGCCTTTTATCACTGGAAATGTGTGTCAACATTTTATGTCCATGTTTCAAAGCTAGTGAAGACAAAACTAAAATATTTCTTTTTGCAAGTGTTTGTAATTAAGGTTTTCTTCCCTTGAACTGACAGGTTTTTATGCTTGTCTATTTATTTTTTAAAGGACAGAATGTAATTTTATCAGTCTTGTTAAATTAACAATACAGACCTGAGATATAAGAATCATTCTGATTTACTGGGGTTGTCACTATTCTTGATTCAACATCCACTTCCTTATAATGTTGCTAGAATAGACTTTCATTTATTTTTACGTCCTTTCAAAAAGCAATCTAAGAGCTGTATTTGATTATTTAATTCTGAAATGATTAATGAATGAATGACACGCTCGGTTAATTTTTTTGCCATCAGTATTGAAAATGAATAACCAGGTTTATTTCATACCTGTCAAAGTAGGGCGCTGCTTAGTATCAAATGCTCTCTAGGAAAAAAATAACTGTACTTGAAGTGTAAGTTCTTCGGGCAGACACCTTTTACTATTCCATTTTTTTTTGCTGAATGTTGTTTCGTGATGATCTCAGAAGATCACAGAAACTATTACATGATTTGTATTAATGAATCTCCTATTTCTGTTTCTAACGAGTAATTGCATGTTGCATTTCCAGCATGCTTTTCTTCCAAACTGCTGGAAGTCCTTCGTAAGTAAGAACTGAGCATTGTAAGAATTACAAAAGTTAGGTGATGGTAAGATAGTGAATGCGTGTTTCCTTTCTAAAATGCCAGTGCTCAGAGGTGGAAGCAGATGCTGTTTCACAGCAGCAATACTCTATAAAGAACAATTACTACAGACTGTGACACTTCCAAAGTTATCAGTGTGGCAGGCTAGACAAATTTTGTATGTTTGGTAGTTGAGATGAAAAGGAGTGTACCAACACAGTGCACAGCCACAATTAAGTCAGTGACTCAGAGAAGTAAGAGTTAAGTAACTGTCACCTCTTCCTCACCAGTTACACATTCCCTTCAGGACTACTGCCTAACAGCTGACCGAAAATCAATGTGATTTATTTCCTGAGTGTCAGTGTGACAGAGAGACGGGGAGAAAAAAGGTGGGGGAAAAGCAACGCAGAAAGACAGTTAAGAGACACAGCATCTGCAACAGAGGTGCAAGTGTGCCAGACACAAATTGTTATGCAAACTCAGGACTGATGGGACAATTCGTACAGTTTTCCCCAAAAATTTCCCATCAGAATTGAGCAGTTAAAAGGCACTTTCCTTAGCTTTTATCATGAGAGGGAGCAATCTACTAAGTTCAGTGTCTTAACAAATACGTGGTAACTCAAAGCAAAAAGATAATGCTAGTTTACTTCAGAGGTAATGTTGAGCCTGCTTCAGGAATTACTGATTTTTCTCTCTCCTCATTTGAAGTTGCAATTCTGATGAGTTTTGAATCTGATAACTATAAGACTAAATCCACAAGGAAAGTTTTAGGGTTTTTTGAGCTCTTGTCTGTGTGGCTGAAGTATTCAGTTATCCTACAGGGCTATTAAATAGTCAAATATCACCTGTAGTGGAAAGCTGTCCCGTTAAGTTTCCACTATACAGTTATGTTGAGTAATTTATTCCCAATTCATACCCAGACCTGTCAAAAAAAAAAAACCGAACCGAAACCAACGTCCTCCAACAACTGTTTTTCTCACTGAAAATCGCTACACAAACAGAATAGTAAATACTTCCTGTTGTATTTCTCTTCTTTTTCTAAGAATTAAAAGACTATTCTGGCAAAAGAGCATTCTATGCAGGATGTCTTTATATATACTTGGAAAGTTAGCTTCCTCTATTTTGGTGTTTTTCTTACATCAGAAAGTACATATTAGGATGAATCATCAACAAGTATTCATTTTAATTTTTCATGCTGGATTTATTTATATATGTATTTTTTTGTATGTATAGTAGATTAGTTAGTATTACTTTTTTATCTTACATGTAGCTGTGCATATCGTGTCCTAGGGTAGTCTTAGGATTGATACATTGAATTCTGCTGAAGACACTTCTAAAAACAAAGTTAATCAACACTTAATCTACCTTTAAACCTTAATCTGTCTTAATCTGAGTTTGACAGCTAAACATGCTAAAATAAACTGGCAAATGACCATAGTGGAAAAACTAAATTCTCTCTTCTAAGTGTAAGACTCGACCTCTGGTAGACTGTTAGCTATTTCCTTGTACGTGATAACTTTTTCATAAAAAGAAGAGAAAAAGATCCTGTTCTCCTTTCTTCTGTTATTACACTGGTGGAATAATTTCAAACCTAATAGTCAGCTGTGGTTTGTGCTCATGTATAATCATGTGTTGAAAATAAAATGCAGTTTCAAATATTCCAAAGTGGAATATTTCCTCCTGGAACCCTCACTTCCTACCTTGCTTTTCTACCAGAAATTACCAGTAGTAGGAGAGAGTCAGTAGATGAGAAAACACACGAGCTTTTGAGCTGTCAGAGTTCACATTTTACCACTATGCATTCCATTTTACACCAGGATGTGAGCAGCTAGCTGAAATACCTCCCATAGTTTCTGCAGTAAGACGCTTCTGCCGTGATGCTGCCTCTTGAACTGCTCTGTCAGGGACAGTGCTCGTGTGGAGGAGCACTCAGCGTCCTGAGGCGTTGCTCTCGCAGTCCCACCTTCGGTTCAGAAGTGTGGGACTGTTGGTGAGTGAGATGGTAGCAGGTAGCTGCTCACCTTCTGTGGTAGGTATTATGTTGCTGCACCTACTCTATACAGTTATCTAAGAATTATTATAGAGAACTGTAAAAAGGCGACATATTCTAGTTTGGAAATTATGATCTCCTGCAGGGTGATTCTCTTCACAGGGAGAAAAAATAAACCTATAACCATAGGCGTAACCCATTTCTTTTCACCAGCCTCAGTCCTACATTGGCCTTGTTGAATAGCGGAGGAAGGAAAGCCTAATCTCTGAACTGGTAACTCATAACTTGGAGTTTGTCATGGAAGTCACGTAACAGTGATAAAAAGAGCTGGCATGCTTTCAGAAGCCTGAGCATGCTAGTTCAGGTGTGGCTTGATTACAAGCAAATGAGTTACCAACTACAGGTGCAAACTGAAATCGTACACTATAGGAAGGAAAGTCTAATAGACATTGCACAGGTGTTGTGAGACAACAGCTCTAGTCCCGGCTGAGTCAGGATTTTCTACAAGCAGAATTAGGTCTTTAGTTATCTCTTGAGGCACTACCTGAAGCTTGCCCTTTTTAGTACCTCACCTGTTTGAATTCTTCTTCTAAAATTATAAGGGTTTTGGTATTGTATGTCTGTTTACTAGACAGTTGTACAGTGGGATTTGATGATACGGTTATAAAATACCCTACTGAAAAAATCTCTGTCTCCGAAGAAGTGTCAATCTAATTAAGTCAAGTCCCTGCTTGAGGTGGCCAGCAGTAGGAAGGGCCATCTGTTAAGATCTTGTTAAATTAATAAGGCAGAAAACTAGGTATAAAAGTCTTTTGGTCCTAGGCTGGAGAAAACATCTTGCTTGAATTTGGAAATGCAACTTTCATTCTCTTGAAAGTTCAAAATTAACAAAGTCATGAATCTGTAAGCAGTGTTTTAGTATGAGATAAATATAATAGATAAATGAGATAAATATATAATCATACCTATTTCAACCTGCCTTAAGGTATGAAAGAACTAGAAACCATAACTAACGACTTTGTCATCTGGAACTGATATCTCAGAGATTTTGCCGTAACTGATCTATTTTCTGTTTGAGATTTGAAAAAGAGAAAACAAGCATTATAGCAAGCATTTAAAATACATCTCTTCCTCAGAAAGCTCAGGAGTTCTGCACGTTCCGGGGCGTGTGATGGTGAAACAGGCACCACTACTGGAAAATGTTGTGTGTTCTCTATATAGTTGGAAAGAAAAAGGTTTTGACTGCAGCACCGTTTCATCTGAGTACTTTTTCTGTGTGCTCAAGGGTATTCCAACTGTTCTAAAAATCATTAGATTGTTATGCTTTTACAAAAAAAACAAAGCCAATAAAAATGTCATCATAGAAAAGGGAGATGGCCAGTCTCTGTTCTGCTGTAGGGCAAAATCTAGTCTTAGACAACATGTGAAGTACAGGCCTAGTAGTCTGGAATATGAGCCATAGCAAACTATAGGAATGGGGAGGAAAAAAGAAAAAAAAAAAAAAAAAAGAAGGGATGTTGTAGAGCAGTAAAATTGAAGAGCGGCCAACAAAAAAGATGCATAGGCTAGGAGGGAGAAAATGAGGGACAATCGAGAAGACAAAATAGTAAATAAAACCTGTATTTACTCTAAGCCCTGGTTAGAAATGCTTATTGTGCGACATGCTTCCAAAGCTGGAATTTACACCCTGCATCCTTCTGAAATAGCATTAAAACACATTCACAGTCAGAATAATGTAACAAAACAGATGGCCAATGGTCTAAAATGTTATTTTATGCTATTATTTTGGAACCTAGGTCAGTAAATTATACATATTTTCAACAATGCAAATGATTCTTTTTACTGCTTAAAAATAGACCGAGTAGCTAAATTAAATTCTTAGCCACTTCATGCAGTAATTATTTACAGCCCAATCCATTTGTTTAAGGCTAGCTGGTATAAAGCCAGCCCCACATCTTATGTATTTGGCCATCTGTTCTGTCTTTCAGTAGCTATAATTCATTGGTACCTATGTGTTTTGGGACCTGAAAGTTTTCTTATGTAGCAGTTACTGCCCTCCAACTCTATGAGACAGAACAAATGTCTTTCCCTTTAGAGTTCAGAAATGACGGAAAATGAAATATGAACTTAGTGATCAACTTCAATGAATCATCGACTATGTAGCATTCAGAAATAGAAGTGAATGAACGTATCTTGTGACAATTTTTTTTTTTTAAATGTGCGCTACAATCCAACACAAACTGCAGTCAGCAATACTCTGCCAGCCTATGCAACCACACCGTTAGGGCCAGTCCAACACGGAACTGGCACAGGGCACTCACGCACATATTTGATGATCACCATCCATGTGCAGCCCAATGGCACGGTGTCCACTACTCACTGCATCTGACACACTCGAATCCAAACTCCTCTCTGTCTTGCAGGTTACTATTTGTGGGGATAATGGCACTTCCAACCGTCAGTCCTGGAGTGGTCGTGATGTGTTTTGTGTGATTTCTTCTTTGATTCTTTCTTTCTTTCTTTCTTTTTTTAAATGGTGCTCTTTCCCTTGCACGGACAATCTCATGTTTGGAAAGAAGCCAGACCTGAAATACATTTACAGTTTTGTTTTTTAAAAGGAGAAATACAGAGAGGTGAGGAGAGGCCCTTAGGCAGGTGACAACGAATGTTGACACACTTCACTGCCACTATCAAGCTCTTGATTTTCAGTTCAGAAGTTCAAGTAAAATATCTTCATTCCCTGTTCATTGAACGTGTTTGAATGAGATCAACAGCCAGCGAACTGAACACAAGGGCATTTAAGCCTGTCGATAGGAAGGGCTGAAAAAGAGCTGAATCAGAAATTCTGTTGCTCGCTCTTTGAGATGTTGATGCTTCAGTGGGAACCCGGTGTTAGGTCTATAGTTGGGTAATTAGAGCCAAAAGGAACTTCCTCGAGCTGCCAACCCAAAACCTGTCAGGCAGAGTGGCGCACTGGTATCTCTCATTTCCTGGGTGAACTTTGAAGTTCTATGAACTTTGCTGTACTGATAAGTAGATACTGTCATTGTATGTTTTTGTAAATCTACCTTTGGAAAACAGATTTGTTTAACAGTGAAGTCAGAGGAAATGACAAAATAATTTGTGGATGACCAAAATCTGTATTTGCTTTCACCAAAATGACTTTTTTTGTTTTAAAAAAGCTGTATCTCAGCAACTTAGACACTTAGACAAATTCAGAAATCTGGTCTGTAGTTTTATATTTCCCATTTATTTATTCTGGTTTGTGTTCACTTCATTAAGCTATTTGTCTGAATTACCTCCAGCTGACCCAGTAGTTAGTGATGCAAAGTGTAGAACATGTTATTTCATTAAGGGTTACTACTATTTTTAGAGCTAACTGCTGCAAAGCAGATGTTTGTGTCAGAAGGACTGTCCAGAGTAAATTCATCTGCAGTGGTGATTTAAACTGTTTCTCTTGGATATTTTAAGCTATTAAGACATGTTGCTAAATCACAGCAGTCCCTCGCTGTTCAAAGCATAATTGGTTCTGTGCATTATCAGCCAGGGTATTTTTGCCTTCAGTTTTGTCCGAACTATAACAAAGCATGGTTTTCTCCTTGGAGTTCTGTTTTCCTGTTATGTACACTGAAGCAAAATTGCTCCCCATCTGGGAGTGTAATGACAGTAATTAAAAATGCATTCACTCTGAAGTGACAGGGAATCACTATGAAACGTAATGATGTGAAACATGAAGATTTGGGGGAGTTAATTTCTTTCTCTTGTTTGACACTGATAATTGTACAATATGAGTTTTTCTGGTTTTACAGTCAGTGCATCTCAAGACTTCCAAATTCATCAATAGTAATTAAAGTTTCAGGTCGGGATATGCATGACTAACAGAGTTGAGCGGCCAGGGTTTGCACACTAGTTACTTCAGAGTCTAAGCTGTATTTTTAAAGGTTGCCAGGTGTTAGGTCTCTTGGAAATGGTTTACTAGCTTTGAATGGATGCTGTACTCTGCTCCTGATTCTGTAGGCAACCTGAAAGGCTACCATGTTGAGACGCCACACTTCCTTTCCTTTTTTTGTGTATATACATATGTGCATATATACATATAAATACATGAAGAAATACATAACCAATCAGCCCACAATTTCTGTGGAATCAAATCCTACTTCTTCAGATGTATTCCTTGCTCTCTGAGGAGTCCCATACCAATAGCTTTGTAGATAATGTTTTGAAAGCATAATGCGTTCTGAAAGCGTAACCGTTTCTCTCCCCGCCTTGGTAGAGTTCAGTCACTGCATGCTTCCCTGCAGTCCCCAACGCTCAAAGTCCAAGACAGGCTATCATAACAGGTGCTGCCAGAAGAAAAACTCCTTCCAGAGTCCTACAGGACCCAGAGGAATCAGAACCAAGTGGTTTCCACACTCACGTTCACTGTTGTTGAACTACCCACATCTCTCCAGTTCTGCACATGTTGTAGAAAATCTGAGAAAAGTGCATTTTAATGGAACAATAGGACAGATCTACTTTGTTGGGGAGAACTGGCTGTTTGTGCTGTGAACTAATCTTCTCATCTATGCACAATAAGAGTAGGAGTTTCAATGCCAACCTTTGATCTGAACCTTAATTTTATCCTCTTAAAGCCTGCTATATGTCAGGAACTTCCAATGGGAAATAAACTGTGTACTTTGAGGTGGAAAAGAATAAAGGATGAAAACAGCTGTCCATTGACTTTCTGGATTGATCACTTCTGGTAATACGTTCAAAGTTACAAGACTAACAAAACTATAAACAAAATATTTCAGAGAAGTTCCATATAGGAGATCACCTTAGACATGGTATTTTTCAACTAAAAAGTTGGAGAGATGGGAAAGGAGTTTGGTTTGTTGTTTCTGCTTTTCGTTTTAAAATTGTCATCATTAACATCTCAAAATCCCTGAATCCTGATAAACTATTGTTTCCTTTCTCTATATACCTCTAGGCAATGGATTTAGATATTCCAGTGCTGGCAAGAAACATTCCTGGGAATGCAGCAATAATAAAACATAAGGAAACAGGACTGCTATTTTCAGATCCCCAGGTAAGAAAACAACAAATCCTTAGACCTTTCCCTTCCAGAGGTTAGGTTCATTTTCCATCACGTGCTTTTGTCTGTCTGGAAACTTGGCTTTTACTCTCAGCAGTTTTTCTCAGATTCTCCTAAAAACCTCCGTGTTAGACTGCTTCTCTTGAAGCTCTCCTGTTGTCTCCCATTCACTTTGCAGTTCACTAAACTTTTACTAGGTGTCAGCCTTGCTGAATGTTTGTTTAGCCTGTGCTGCTTTAGAGCCTGCCATCTGAATTGGGCTCCCTTCTCGTCGACTTCCTGCACTTCAGCATTGAAGGGTCCATAAGTGAACCCTGGAAGAGATGCTATGCGTATGTCCTATTTCCCTTCAAGTACTAACTGAAATATGAACTCGTATTAGGCAAGCAGTAGCAAACTGAAAGAGAACTCTGAGACTGAAGTTTTAGATAATACGTTAGCTATCATTTCTAGCAGTAAGTGTTAATATAAAGTATTATTAGGTCCAAGATATTGCTTGGTCAGAAAATAATTAATGACTAAAATTAAGCAAAGTGTTAGAAGGGAGTGTCTGTGAAGATAAGTAGGAGTGGGGAGAGAGGGAACGCTACCCTTATTTAAATGCTGGAAATTTTCATTTCAGTATCTTGCTGCATATTAAGGCGCTGCTGTAACGTATTTGTATATGTTGTGGAAGATGACTTTCAGACACAGATTTAGTTAGTGGTTTTATCCAACTTAAGAGTAAAAACCTCTTACTAGAATAGTCTGTTTGATGATTTTGCAAAGTAGAAAATGTATTATATTTATTTACTTTGAGTAGTGTGTGATTAATGCATCCTATTAAGCTGTGTTTCAGGAAGGTGAATTATCTCAGTTTTGGAGGCTTTTTTAATAGAAAAATTCTTGCAGCTCATAGTTTGGGGTTTGTTTTTCTGGCATATTCATTGTTTCCAATGGCTTCTACAAAAAAAATTGTTAACTTCTGGAATTTATTTTGTTGTGGAAGTATTCCCTCTTCTAGCAATATCCTTTGGAAATGGGGTATTTCCAGACTAGTGGAGGCTGAGATACAAAGCTATTTATAAAATTATTTCTGCATGTATTCCCTGCAAAGAGCCCATTGACTTCTATATGCTTATTCAAAAATTCAAGGATATGTGATCACGTTGAACATGCAGCCTGATGGCTCTCCTGATATTAATTCTGATACATTCTGTTGTTTCCCTCAACATGGTGGTTACATTTGGCTTGGAATTCAAATACATTATTCATACCAGACCCAATTAGCTTCATCATATATCCTTGTAAGAAGCCTCTTCTGTGATCTCCAAGCATCCTACATTCCAAGTGTTTATTTGGAATTCAAGATCAATTAAAAATATGCTATGTATTTTCTCACTTAGAGGAAAGTTCAATTTTAAGCACAGAAGTAGTCCCAGTGACATCAGTGACTCTTTACAAATGGTTAAGGACTTTCTTTTATATCAGAACTGGAGTCACAGGCTGTAAATATGTCTAGAACACTATAATCTTAGTTGATACTCCTTCTGCTTGAGCTTCCTTCTCTGCAAGCTGCTGTGCCAAAGGTCAGAAACCCCCCTCTTCTGCTGCTGCTTGTTGACCCCCTTTTTGCTGTTATTCTATCTCAGTAGTCCACAGAATTTTTTAAGTGAAGATGTTAACTTGCATTGCCATATTAACTATGATACTCCTATATAATACTCCATATTAACTATCATACTCCTAGGTGATATTGGTACTGGAGTCACTTACGTTTGTGCAGTTTAACCCTATCTTAGAAAGGAGAGTAATATCCCGGCTTTCTCTGTAAACCAGCAGTTGTATCTCATTTAATAAAAGCCCTTTTATACTTTCATTGGTGTCAAACTATCAAAATTTGCAGATGGGTCAGGAAAATATTTGTTTGAAGGGTAATACTCTAATCCCACTGCAGAGTTGTTGAAAAACTTCTTGCAGAGATGAGCTCAGGATGCCAGTCATCACCGCTCATGGTTTCAAAGATAAAGTAACCATTTACTCTTATTCCTTATCTCCCCAAACCAGTTTTTAAACCACTGTACGCAGTCTATCAGAGGTTGAGAGTTATATTAGACCATAGAAATGTGATTAAGTTAGAACACATACAGTTATTCCTCGTATTTTTATTGTTGGAGGAAGGAACAGTCTGCCCATGGCACTTTGAATACTGCCTTAGGAGATTCAGTCTGGCAATAGGGATGGGAAAACATATGTTCTGGTAAGAAGTTTTCTGGTTTTTTGTTACTCTGATTACTTTGACGTTTTAAGTATCTGGTAAACCATTTTCTGCTGTAACCTCAATTGCATCAGGTTAGTTAGGGAAAATGCTTTTAAATCAAACAGTGAGATTAGTATAGTATTCAGGTGTGTGGGAAAGTCTGTCTCTGTCTTGAAGAATCTGGGCCACCAAAGATTTTTAAGAAAATGTCGAAGAAATTTTTATTGCTGAGTTTAGTGGGTCCTATCTGGTTGTGATGGTACAGACTGTATCAAAGGTCAAGAGTAGAAAGCATTGCTTATTTTCCAGTTGTTACTGATCTAGGCAAGGAAAGCTTTACAATATGGTTAGCTTAGATACGAGCAATTGTGTCTGGTCTGTGGACTATCTTATCTTTTGAAAGCTAAATTAGAGAGATATAAATTGACCATTACACAATGAGAATTGTTTTAAATTGTGAATGCTGTTGGTTTTCTTCTTTTATTCTTGCTGAAAGTGAGCCTTAGTGGCTTATACAGGAAAGTAGGAAATTTTGTGTGCAATTGTAGTCATCATTAACCATTTGCACATAGGCTGAGGCTTCATGACTGGAAGTAGAGAGCCTTGCTGATCCCTGAAGACAATCCTGGGATGGAAACAGTTAATGTAAAAGTGAAAGCTATGAAACGTTTTGTCCTTGATACTACATCATCTGTACACATTACTTTTAAATCATAGTTTGATCCTCTCACTGCTTGAATTTGTAAGTTTATGGAATATTTGACACTGAGTTAATGGGACCTGAAAGAAAAAAATGATAAGTGAGAGAGAAGAATAGCCAGCAGCTTTTGGGCAATAAATAACGCAAAACCATGTTAAAAGGGAAGACACAAAGAGTTATTCAGCATCCTGAGTTTCAAAATTATATGATGTTCAGCATCCGTAAAAGCTCACGGAAGGAGCTAAATAAACAGAAGGAGGTAAATAAACTTCAAAGCCAGTAAGAAAGGGGCCAAGCATAAACAGAGTTTGAGAGCGAGCAGGACCCGGAAAGACTCCTGTTAGCAGAGACAACTGTAGAAGTGGTAAGAGGGAAACGCAGCTCAGCTGAGTACAGGCAGCGATACGGTGAAGGTGCATACTTTGGTCTCCTCTGCTGAATGTGGGTCAATGCCATTTCTACCAGGGCTTCAAGCCAGAACACAGCCAAAGTTTTTAGACCTTTGAACCTTCACACTGAACAGACTAATCTGCAATTTTTGGCAGTGCCAGCAATCGTTGTTTATACCCCCCTAGAAATACTGGCCCATTGCCCTGTGAAGTACACAGATGTGCCAGCTAACTTCTGAGCTTTGCCTGCCACTAGGTAGATCTGTTGCAATTCTAAATATACATCTGTCATTTGCCTTCCCTGGGGTGATTCTCTGTTGTTAAAGAATCATGTACTTTTATCTGCTGAAGCTGATATGAAATGGTTTAATTGCAGACTTACTTTCGTTATATAAATAATATATTAACCATGCATCTTGTTTTCATTATGCGTGAGCTGTGACACTGGTGTAGTTCCTGTGGTGAGTGAAGGAATATTCATTCTTTTTGCACAGTGCACTCATTTTCTATCTGTATCTCCCAGATACCTGTATTTCTGCATCTCTGAAAAATGTTATACAGAATTTCTTTTAGGTCCTATGTAGAGAAGCTGACATTTTCTTTAAAGATGATTGGTCAAACCAGGAGAAAAATGTATTATGTACGTTGCTGTTGAAAAACACCTGTGTTTGAAGTGAAGTACTACCCATAGAAAGGGCACAAGATGTATCAGTTCTGGATGTACATAAGATGATCTTCTTCCCTGTTTTTTCTGGGTTGTGGATAACTAACGAGGTTCAACTTTTACACTGTGCTTTTCTGTCACATGTATAGTAATTATACCCATTTCTGTATGTGAATAAAAGGGTTATTAGAAATATGGATGTCCCCCAAGTAGTAAGTTAGCACCTCCTTCATTTTGGCTGCTGAAGGGCATACCCTTGTGTTTGATAATTGAAAAGTAATTTGTGAATTTTTCCCCTCTTTCACCAAAAGTGAAGCTTGCTTCACATCTACAACAAAATATAAGAGTGCACAAATATTTGTGCAAATATCACTCGCACAAATACTTAGCATAACATCTGATAAAGAGACATGTTACCCCACCTTAAGTATTTTGTATATCATAGGCTTCTAGAAAAGAAAAATTAAATGCTTGATTTTCTGAAAGAGCTCTGAGTTCTGAATGTCTGCATTCTGCAAGCCCGTGCTTCAGACTTCCCACAAAACTACAAATGAAATGTGAGTCAGTTGTAGTTAAGGGAGACACCTGAAAAATGAAGTTATTGCTATCTAAAGCTGAGCATCCAGAACTGAAAACAAGCTAAGCCAGCTGCTCGAAGGGTATGAGGCAAAACCCAGATAAGTCACAGTGAATCTTCCCATTGGCTTCCAGTCACATTGCAAGTGACTTGTAGGTGGTCACATTTGATTAGTAGAAGAAGTAGGGATAAAGCTGAGAAGTCTTTATTTTCCGTCTCCTGGTATTTTTCCATTTGCTATTTCTCTCTCCTGCAGTTTCTCAACTTTTATGCTTTGGACTCAGTTTGGCATTTTCCTGAAATTATCCCCAGCATTAAGTATTGTAACTGTGAATAAGGATCTCATTTCTTCTATCATTTACATGTTTCCAAGTTTTTGTCCTCTATATCCACCTTTTAAAAGAATGCTAATAGGACTACCTGTCAAGAAATGTTACATTGCTGCTTCTGTTCTTAGGTAATTTACATAAATTATTTTTAAACATTACTTTAAATAAAATCCTCCACAGGAGCATAAAATTAAAGTTGGAATGTAGTTCAGTGTGAACAGTATTTATTACTGTGATTATACAGGCAATTGGATGAAGCCAGCATAAGTCATGTAAGACTTTCCCACCTTCCCTGTTCTGTATTCTTGGCAGATATGGAGGAAGGAAAAGAATGTGTCTCTAAAGTTGGAGTCAGTGGCTGTATCTGCAGTGTCTGGTAGACGCAGCCTTGGGGTACTCTCTAGCCCAGCCTCACCTGTCTTCTTTAGAGGCATTCTCACAAGCAGTCAGAAAACACCCTCTTCAGACCACATGGGTTCCAAGTAAGGAACTGAATACACTGGTTAAATTAGCAGTACTGAGCGCAAGGGAGTTGTGGATAGAAAGCAGGCTGGATACGAAGCACGTGGCCATGCCAGAGGTTGCTGTTCCGGTGCTGTGTGGACAGAGCAAAGATTACGAGCATTACTGATTTTATGTAAAAGAAGAGGTTATTGTTAATATGCATGTATGAAAATCCTCTTATTCTATTACCTAGTTACAAACCTTTCCAACAGATCTGATGTGCATCTCTGACTATTTAAATTTCATGGCAGTGATGCATATATTGATAGTTTGTCTTGTCAGTGAGAGTCAAAGGAGTGATTATAACATGTACAATATGATTTCACATATCAGTGTTTCCCAGGGGTCACGTTATAGTTATGTATTATGCATAGCCATCGCTTGCATTACAACAGCAACATTGATTCTGTGGTAACCAAAGATTTTATACCTGTGTATGTATTTATATACACTGTGTATTTAGGTTTTTAAGTATAGTTTGCTAGTTAACCTAGTGTTGATATGAACTGTGGTCTTATTTATGACATTTCCTTTCATAGCTGACAGATTGTGTAAATAATGTATCTCCTTCTCCCATCCTTTTTGTCCCCTACGTCCCTATGCACTGATCTTCACTACCAATTGTGTAGTAATGCATTATCTTAGTTTTCCATTGACACAATAGCTATCTGCTTTTTTGAGCTGAACCAAGACATTATTTTGCAAAGATCTGAGCACATTTGTAATCAAGCTGAAGTATTGGAAGTCGTCTCTTGATAGAAAATTAGACCAGCTGCTCAGAATAGATTAGTTCAGACATCAAATCTCCTTTCACATGTTTGAAGTTCACAATTTCTCTTCCCTAGAACTAAATTAGAGTGGCAGAGGAGCAGGCAAAGGAATAGTTGTAATCTGTGACGTCTAGTATTTTGCCCAGTAAATTTAAAGGAAGTTCATATATGGCTTTTTTGCAGAGCTTGTTGAGCTAACGGTGCTGGATCTATAACTGCCCAGATGCAACTACTCTGGACGAGCTTGTTGCTGCATGCCTGCTCTTACCTTCATACTGTGACTATATTTATGTAGTGAGTTTTTTTAGTCTTACCATAAAATTAACTAAAGATGTCACAGTAGCAATGAGATGCAAGTTTAGCTGAGCTGAGATCAAACGTCTGATGCCAGTTGTCCTCCATGCAGAAGACCAGGAGAATTATTTCATTTATAACCAGCCTGGTTTTCTAACACTTGTGTCATTAAATTTGTTGCTCATATTTGTCTTAACGCTCTTGGGTTTGTCTTTGATTTTAAATGTCTTAGTTGATGGGCTGCTTAAAATAATATATAAAATAATTATTTATTGATCATTGTTTATAAATAAACTATGGTGCTTGACCTTGAAAAATTACTTTGAACAGCTTCTTATATTGGCTCACAGTTGAAGTGCTTTACAGAAATCAAGATACGGGTACAAGCTATTTCAGTATCATTAGAACTTCAAGAAACTTCTAATTTATTCTTTTCTCTATCTTTTTTAGGAGTTTGTTGTGCTGTCCAAGAGTTTGATGAATGACCCCATTATGGAAAGAGAAATTATAACAAGGGCCAAAGACTACGTGAAGAAACATCATTCATGGGAAAGTGAAAGAAAAGCCTATCAGGATCTTGTCCTAAGACTCCAGTGAATTGCAGCACTACAGTTGATACCCAGCGGTCTATGCAGAGCACTTTAATGATGGATATGTAATTATATTTGGGTTTCTCTTGGTTCTTTTTAGAAGAGATAGTAAGATGTGTTATTATTCTGTTTAAACATACCAGCATCACAGGAGCTGCCTGCTACTTCAAACTGTCAAATTTATCTAATTCAGCACACTGTCTCTAGTGTACCAGTTCATCACAGACCAGTATCATTTTGTAAGATCACATAGGAGAAATATACTCCTCCAGCAGACACAAAATTTTTGTTGTTGTAAGGCCTCAAAGGGAGGATGATTTCTTGTACACAATGGAGCACTTCACCACATGGCGCTTACATCACAGGTTCTGATGATGTGGCATCCTAACCAAACTGCAGTAGCAGTTTTCTTTTCAATTACACCAATCTGAATGTATTCAGGTACATGTGACAGGCACATATATGTTCATAAAGCCAAGATTACTGATAGAAACAGAGTATAAAATTATTAAGATGAAAGCTTTCTTAAGACTGAAAGATCAACATATCTGTTGACTGCATAATGATCAGGGGGCCAAAAAGCAGGCGGAGGGTTGATACTTGGGGAAAGTGAGGAGTACAGGGCATGTTTTCTACTGCCCTCAAAGTACATTAATTGCTTTCAGATAAGCTGATATGGCCAAACAGTCCTATGCCTGCATTTCCTCTTGGGTCCTGGGAGCAGAGCAGGAAGGTTGGCACAGCACCTGACAGCCGTACATGGCTTCAGATTCCAGAACTGCAGAGTGCTGCCCACAGCAGCAAGATGTGCTTGCAGACAGAGATGCTTTGTTACGTAAACTACCTCTTAGTTTGCCAGTTTCTTTGGTACCTCTGTGATTTACTTATTTACTAAAAGATTTATGAGAGCTGTAAAAAGGGATGAAGGCGAGGGGAAAAGGTATTTTCAATTTACTATGTATTTTGGTAGTGTTCATTCTCATTTGTGGCTTTCAGGATATATTGTAATATACTGCAGCAGGCTATTTTAAAGTGACTTATCTGTGTTTGAAGTCCATACTGATCGTTCCTGCCAGCCTAGTGATTATGGACATATATTTGAATCAATAATTGGTCATCAAAGGACTTACATTTATAGAAGAAAAAAGAGGGTCATATTTTTAACTACTTGTTATTAGGAAACTCTATTTGCTTTGTATAGGCTTGATCCTGCCCCAGTGAGAACAAGTGAGATGTTTTCTATTGATTTGAATGGCTGTTGTGTCAGACTTTTCTTTGTAATAATGAAGTTCACTGTGTATTTTAAGCTTTCCTCTTTATTTTTGATGTTTTGCAACTGTTGGGACAGTAAACAAGAAAGTAATTTGAATGTCATGTATTGACATCTCCAAAATTTTCCCCCCTTTTATCGTAACGGGCTTCTGCTCAGCATTGTCTTTGATAACGCAGTCCTGGAGAGCAAAACTGGCCTGATTTGAAATCCAAGAATTGCTACACTCCCTGTTGAGTACATACTGCCTGAATATTTCTGGTATGTCTTTTGACATGCTGGGATGTAAGTACATCTGTGCTAGTTCTCAGCGTAAAAGCCACCAGCCAACATCTACCACTGAACAGTTTCTAAATCTGCAAGTGAATCAGCCTGTCGGGTTTTCCTTGCTGTCTCAGGAGGAGCCATATTTCTTTGGACATCTCCATTACCAGTGAGCAGCGAGGCCCCTCGTGAGATTGCAGTGTCTCTTTTGGCCACAGCAAACTATATACTACAGGAAGAACTCCTATGACATGGATTTCCAGCATGACGTATGTGGTATGGGACCTCTATAGGCAATAGGAAAAAAAGACCATTTCTAGCTAACTGAGCCAACTCCAGGGATTCCTGTTCCTCTCAAAATGTCTTCTCACAGACTTCCTCTGCCGGTGTATCTCTGATAATCTGCTTGTTTGGCTTTGATCCTTAGCCATTCCCCCACCCCCCTTTCTATAGTATTGGTTGTCTTCTGAGAAGTACAGCTCATTAAAAACAAATAAACAAATACATATTGTGGGATAGAAATCTAAGCATTGAGCTAATGGTAAATGATCAGCAATAGTAATTATTAGAAAGCTTTTTCTAAAGCGTGGTATATTTATTACCAAGCTTCAAGCAACTAAATGCATTGATCTGGAATTTGTGCTATTTCCAGCAAAACAAAACATGTTCAAGTGAGAAATTCTGCTACACCCTCAGAATGTAATTAACATATGATTTTTCAGGCTGTATTTAATCTATAAATATGAAATCTGCATCTGGGAAACAGCATGCTCATTTGCATGTGGTAACAATACCAGAAGCACAAACAACCCTTCTGCAATATATGCATTAAGAAAAAAAAAAAGAAAACAACCAAAATAGTGGTGAGATCAGCCCCCAGGACGGTTTTACAGTCATCAAACGAGGCAGCATTCATCAATCAAGGGCATTCAGCTTTGATATCATTTATCACATGGGCTTCTGTTCTGCAACATGAAGCCTGTCTATTAAGGCTAAAAGGTTGGGGCAACAACTGCTAGGGAATTTCATCATCATAAATTCCTACTGAATTTATGTTTTAAATTTCATCCAGTCTTATGCTCCAGGCCCATAAATATTCAATGAGTCTTGTAAGTCCTTGTAAAGAAAATATTAGACCCATGCAAGCAATTTTAGGTATAATTATCTTTCAAGCAACTTCACTCAAATGATTTTATATTTAAGAATAATCCTTTTGTTGTCCTGCAGCCCTAATTATAGTATTTACCTTCTCCCTTCAAAGCCTCATTTCTTATCCTAGCAGCTTTTTAAGCAAGGCACACCTTGATGAGTTACAGATACAGCTCCAAAAATAGCACTTGTTCTGTTTGCAGGAAAAACCTGCATTGTGCATTTACCCCACGGCTAATTCTGTATTTCAAGACCTTGAAATGTACTGTTAATTAATCCAATTACATGCATTTTATTTTGTAATTAATTCTGCCATTGAATCCACAGGAACTGAATGAAAGCAGTGGACCTGTACAATGGGTACTACTATGCTGTTTCCTTTCTTGGCACGATTACTTTCAGAAGTGGAGACAATTTGGTAGTGTGTGGCAAAACCTGGCTAGAGCCTGTGGTGTGTGGAATGAGAGCTCCCTGAATTAGCATTTCATTTTAATTAGCCCTAAAGCACGCATATTCCAATTTTTGGAGTTAGTTTCTACATTCCAGTTACAGACTGAACCAGCGTATGCCCTAAGAACCCTGATACTGAGTTAAGTCTTCCCATTTTTGTCTGCTCCCAGGCAAAACGTTACTGTTGGCTTAAACCAGCAAGGATTTACCAGCTCCCACCTCCGCAGCCTTGGCTCTGCTCTCCTCCCTGGCAAGCGGAGCCAATGCTGCACTCCCCTCCTCTGCTCCTGCCTGGCTGGGAGAGCATTAACAGGCAGCCGGTCTTACCCCTTACAAAGGGTCACGGTAGGGAGCAAGGGGATCTTCGCTTCCTAGAGCAAACACAAAATTCGTCAGAGTCTTGTCCTTTGCCAGCAGCACAATCAGCAGCTGGCACTGAACCCTGGCCTTTGGAAAACAGATTGTACCAATCCAAACTAGCTGATCTTTGCAATAACCAGAGTGCCTTAGAGGTGGACTGTACAATATGCATGGAGGGAAATAATGTAGTCTGATAGAACTGGGGAAAGGATTTAGATATATATCTCTAAGGACTTAAAGAAAACAAAAGTTAAATTTTTCTCTTTGGACTCACGACAGCTCATTTTAGAAATATTTAGAGTATTTCAGACTTCAGAAGTCATGAATGAAACAAAAAGCAGCGGAGGAAGGAACCAGGATATGACTATGGCTGTAAGGATGTTAGCACATTCTTTCAATATTTTAGAAAAGACTGTATCTGAGGGGACTTAGCTCCAAAAATAATTGAAGTGACATGGCATTTAGAGCAGTAACATTTTAAATTCAGCTTTTGCACATGGCGAAAGTTGACCATTACAATAGTTATCAGGGCTGCCAAAGTTTGCTGGACTCCTACATGTTCAGCCACGATTGCTTTGGTAGCTTGGCTGAGTCAATAGCTTAATTCAGAGCCCTTTGGGACACCACTTGCAAGCTGATGCTGACCATTGTGATTTCAAGCTCTAACAGAATCTCAGAGCTCCAAATCAGCAAAAGGCAGTTGCTTGGTGGTCTCAGGGAAATTAGTTTTGATGTTTTGCTATTAACTTTGTTGACATATCAGGACTTAAAGACAACTGTCAAAATGTTAAATTATATGTTGGAAGATTTAAAAGTATTTGTGGTCCTTCAGCAAATCATTTACCATCAACTTAGCCTGAGTATTAAGCAATCCAAACATCTGCAAATGCTACCTGTGTGTTTAATGAATGCACAAGTACATCAGACCTTCTTCAACACATTTTCTCCTGTCTGTTGGGCTCATAACCCATTCTGTCCCTTTCTTCCCTCAGTCTTTTTAATCTTTTGGTCAAGAACCATGCCACATGAAAATAAAGAAACAGTTTTGTCAAAGGCTTGTCAGAGGAGATGGGTGCTTCCATGTGGAAATCAATCATTTAATGGCTCAGTGGGATCCGAGCATTTTTTTTCATTAAGCTGTCCGAAGTAATTTCATCACGCCAGAATTTATTTTGCTTCCACCCTCCTCTGTCTGCTTGGTCCAAGCTTTAATGTTTGAAACTTAAACCCCGTATAAGAGCAGGTCTCTACAGCCTGAGCCGCAATTGCTTGGTATCTCCTTGCACATGTCCCAGTATTCCTAGATGCCATGGGTGCCTTTAATCCTGCCTGACGTAGTCAAAAGGAAGTCTTGGTCTTCCAAAGTCTTAATTGCATTTAGAATTTTAGTGTAAAGGATCTACTATAAAAAAAAGATTTATGGTCACCAATATAAGAGCAAACTGTAAGATAAAGCCAGGATTTCTAATTTTTTTGAAAACAATCTAAATTTTCTAAAAGGGTGGATAATTTTTATGTGCAATTTAATCCTCTTTAAATGAACCATATTTTCATCAAGTGACTATTCCATGTAATGCCTGTGACATCTAATTTTAGGTATTAAATATTGAGGACACTTGAAATCTCTCATCTTTCCAAAAATGTAGGCCAGCATTTGTTTTGTCCAGCGCCTGAAAAATGGTTCTAGAAATTCATTTCCCCTAGAGCATTACCATTAAGCTAATTTGAAACATTTGTTTAAAATTAAACAATATATTTTAATAAGAACAGCAGTGAAGCAGTGAAGAACATCTGGTTACTGAGAAATCATGGTTGTGGACACCTGACCTGAAACAGCATTTAAAACGCCCTACAGCAGCCTTTAACCCTTCCTGCTCCAGAAGCAAGTCGTAGCACCTCTTTTATGATATTTTAGTATGCTTCTTACATTGCAACTTCCATTCGTGTGTACTTCAGCACAAATCTTCTTAAGACAGAAGTCCAGCGATAACTATAACCTTGCTAGATAGAGGTCACTTATTCCATTTGTCTGATTCAATCAAGTTACATCAGGCATTGAAAGTAAATGCCCCGTACTGCTTCAAAAATTAATCCTTGCCATTGAAAAGTTGCACTGTTATTTTAGTGGCTTTAATGAAGTTAAATGAGTTACGGAATCTTTAATTTAACTTGAGTAATATATCAAAAGCTTATATGCTTGAGCATGGCCTTTGCCATCTCTTACAGCCTCCTAGCTTCTTTCCTAACTTTTTTTTCTTTTGAAAATATGTTTAAGCAAGAAGTCACCTGTAATCACATATTAAAAAATATATAAATTCCTGCTTAACTTATACAGGTGTCCACTCCTTGCATCACCCCCTGCGGTGCATGCTGGAGTCACCAAAATAATTGGGGTGCTTTCCAGCAGCAGTGCTCACCCATGCTCTGGCACCAGGGCTCCGTGCTTTGGAGGAGGGAGGAGGCTGCAGGCTCGTTGGTACCGCTTTTAGCACAGCGGTGTTCTGGTCTGCCGCAGAAATAATAAATACTATTGGCAGGAACTATGGGCTCCACAATCCCTATTTATGTACCTGGTATAACCAAGCAAGGACAAGAGTTATTTGACGAGGAAGGTAAGGCTGTAAAGGTAGCACCCTCTAATGAAGTAGGAATCCTGTCAAGTATTGGTACAAAATATTAGCGCTTCAGTCCCTATTGAGAAGGCGATTGCTGAAATCAGAGCGCCAGACTGTGACACCATCATGGCATTACCTCTCGCTCCTCAAACAGCATCAGCAGCTGTTGGACTACAAGGTGCTATCTGACGTGAATAAAGGCGTTAGAGGCTGGCTCACACTTTGTAATGTTGTTTAAAATAAGTTTGTTTTGGCCAAGTATTAGTGACAACATAGCTATTTACAGACTGCGCTACAAGTCAGGCAAAAACGTTGCACCTTTTTCTGTATGAAAAGTATAGGCAATGGGGAAATATAATACCCATTTTCTGGAATAGGAGAACATTAGTATTACATGTTCTGAATATTCATCATCTTTTAATACCATTTCGTTCTCTTTTTGATCTCAGTATGACCCTAGTAATGATTCCATTCTGAACAGGTTTAAAGTCGTTCACAGATCCTGTAGCTCATCTTTGGTTTTGTATTTACTGTTTCTTAGCGATTACAGCTCTTATTGTTGTAGCCTTGGGAAATGCTGCAAGGTGTCCCTCGAGTATTATGCATCTAGTTACCTAATGCATCTTCCATCCTTTCTAGTTACTTTTCTGTAGCTTAATGAGATCATTTTTCTATCCCCTCCACTCTTAAAACATTTGTCCCTGCCTGTCATTTGTTTGAAAAGAAGAACATCAGGATGTGTTTAAGCTTGCACGGGGGGAAGTCTCCCAGCCATCATTGTTAAGGTAACATTGTTCCATGCTGAAGCTACTTCTGTCCTTTTGTCCTACGCCTTGTCAAGCTCAGGTTTTGCCAACAGCAGGACTGAGTCACCTCACCCAACTCAGATGTGGGATGCCCTTTGCAGCGGTAGCCCAGGGCACTTTGTACTGCTGAGAAGTGGGAGCTGTAGGCATGGACCTGGATGTACAGGGGAAAACGATAAATGAAATGGGAAAGTCAGCCAAAGCAGAAATAAAAGAGGTGTATCCTCAACCCTTTTCTCTGCTAAGCAGGGGAAGCTTTGAAGACTTATTACTGATGGCCTCAAGGAGTTTGCATTTGTTTTGAGGATAAGTAGAAGACCAATTTGTAGAACTGTCATTCCCTTTGTCAGCAGGTAAGACTGCAAACCAAAGACTTTTTTTTTTTTTCTTAAAAAAAAGGTGTGTTTTAGACTCTTTGTTCTGTGAGGCTGGGATCTCCTGATGACCGATGGCTGCACATGCCTGCACAGGTCCCTGCAGGAGCTCCAGCCTGCTAACATCCTTGTAGCAGTCGCTTGAGTTTTGCCAGTGCAATGCAACATCGTTCTAAATGTCACATCAGGAGACAACGGAGCAGACTTGGGGACTGAACTGTTGTGTGGAAGGGAACATACCACAGAGCAGGTCATTCACTGGACTAGAATAAATCCTCTGGTCCTGGACTGTGATTGCTCTGCAGCCCAGTGGACCACAGTGGTGGACTTTTTGCTGAGGCTGAATTCAAATGCTTGTTCATAAGGACCAGGTTGAGACTGCTGAGGCCAACTGCTTCCATCCCATTGAAACAAAGCTTCATCACCCAGCTAATCGCACTGTAAGATCCCGGCTTCATCAGGCTTTAACTGGAAGGACCCATTTAAGAGACTCAGTCTCTATTGTCACTACACCTCCACCTCATGCTGCAAACACCTGTAAAGTTAAATCCCATTTTTAAACAGGAAAAACTGATGCTCAGGTCTGTAGCTGTTGAGCAGTAGTCATTAATACTCGTGGATGGCTCCTATTTATGTGTCATTTAATGTCTCCAGTCCCAGCCCCAGGCAGTTAATTGAACCAGTACATTTAAAGCCATGTAATGGAGATATGCTGAGGTTCAGCTCGCATCTGTAGTCCATGGGCAGCCCAGGGGAAAATGGGAATGTTTCATCAACACTGACCTAACTCAGAAGAGGGAGAATTCCTGAAGATGAACTTTGGAGGCAAAGAACAGATGAGGGTGACGTCCCTGAGCCAGTCTGGCAGGAAGGGGCAGCGGCAGATTGCAGTTGGTGCCAGTGATGGACACACACAGCAGCTCAGCTGGAGAGAAAGAGGGAACAGGTGCTTATCCTGCCTGCCAAGAAACAAGCGGAGGCAATCTTGGACCCACGGAAGAGAAATGGATCCTCAGCAGGGGAATTTCTGCATGAAGACAAATAGTCAGGAACTGATTTCCTCTAAACTACTTTATGGTTAGCAAGATTAATCTCACCTTCATGTGAGGATCTCATAAATACAGAAAACTATTTGTCCAGATTTCATTTATGGTTAGTGGAGAGTCCAGACCTCATCAAAATGGTAGTTCATCAATGCAACCTTTGGTGAGGATGGTCCACCAGCTGAAGGCATTTGTCTCCGTTGAAAGGAGGGTGACGCCTTTCCGACACCTACATCTCAGTAAGATAAATTCCACTGCAAATTCAGGTACCGACTTTCTGACAAGGGTTTCAGAACTGGAGGACAGAATCTCTTTATAGACAAACACTTGGAGGAGGAGCCACAGGGAACAGGTACCCTGGGAGCAAGAAAGCTCTCTAAATCCTTGTGAACTCTGCAGGCAAAAGCAAGATCCCACACATACGGGGTGTGCAGGGTTACTGTCACGTGTACACCATTAGATCGCAGTGAAACTAGCTGCGAATGTCTCAATGTTTCTCTTGCTCTAGACTGGGCAGCTGTGTGATACGGGGTACAGCCATTCTGATGGCAACGCCGTGCATCCAACCAGCAAAGGCAGCTACACATCGATGGTAGAACTGTTCCCCAGGCTTTAGCCACAGTCCAACTTGCATTTTTCCCATCAACTGTGATTTGTTTCTTTGCTACTAATTTTTCTGTATTTATATACATTTAAAACTATTAATAAATGCATCATTTTTGCTGTAACATTTGGGAAACGAAATGCAATCTGATTGGTTTATAAAAATTAACAATAGGTAACTTTTAATTGAAGAAAAGCTTGTTTCCTGAATCACAACAAACCAGGTTTCTACTTTAAGCAAAGAAAACATGATGGCTTGGTCTCAAATCCCACAGAAAGCTGTATCCATCCTTAGCTTTGCACAGCGCAGGTGTGTAAGAGTCAGTACGGATTTATTGGGACCTTCCTAAGGTGTCATACTGGCTCACCGATGTAAAATACATTCCTGCTCTACTGCAGTTGTCACACAGACAAACACGTGCATGCAAGGATGTCCGTTAACGTGTCTTGATATTGGAGGATTTCTGGGAAGACAGAAATTTAATCATGGGAAGCGAAAAAAAGACTGAAAGCCTGGAGATGAAGCAGGCACTTCCGTGATGCTCTTTCAGAAGCTGTCACATAATATAGAGGCTGTTCTCCCCAGCATCTTCTTAGTTTCGCCTTTAAGTGCGCATCTCCCAGTTCCCATCTATTTTTGGTAAGGCTAAAAG
This sequence comes from Burhinus oedicnemus, assembly GCA_008921705.1. Taxonomy (NCBI): domain Eukaryota; kingdom Metazoa; phylum Chordata; class Aves; order Charadriiformes; family Burhinidae; genus Burhinus; species Burhinus oedicnemus. The sequence continues at coordinate 1,608,516 of VFFE01007820.1, forward strand.
TCCCCCAGAGCACTATAATTATCTCTGTCAGAAATGTCAGAAGAGTTTACAGCTGAAGGAGGTGTCTGCTCAGAATGGGAAAACCAGGTATGCCCTCATGTGTGTTGGGAGGTATTAAAACCATGTTCCTGCACACAGTTTTCAGGGGAAGATTTGGGCTGCACTAGTGGGAGAGATTTGTGTAGCATCTCTGCTTTAGAAAATGAGAAAATAAGTCATATTATCCCTCTGGGCTTTAACTTCAAGCAATTAAGGACTAAGCAGGATAAACTTATTTTAAATAAAACCTTGTTGCTTCACCTGTTGGAAGGGACAAGAATAGTTGGGCTCCTTAATGTCAGTGCAATAATGAGGATACGCTGGTGATGCTTTCCCCGCTTTTCCCTTTGTTTATTGCCAGTTTTCCCTGCAACGCAGTCCAGGGTTAAAACCCCTCTGCCTAGTAGTCTGAATTAAGTGAGGTTTTACTTTTAACGAGAAAAGTCAGATTTTGTTATGGCAGTGTTAAGTTTCAGTAACATTAAGTGTGACGGACTATCCATATACAGAAGAAGTGAAAACTACCTGTTCAACAACGTATGTCAACTGGCAGTATCTTGTTATGAAGTGTAAAAAAAAACATCATTAAAGACAATAAGCCTTGCAAAGACATTTTGGAAGGACATTAATGGCTTAGACCTGGAGTTCAGATTTGGGGAATGCAGAATATCAAATACATGGCAGGCTACAAGCAGCTTTTGTGTGTTTCTTTGCTTTGAGGTGCCGGGGCCTGATTGTCAGTGGAACTCCCATCTCCCACGGATTTTATTAAGAATATTGGCAGCACGATACACCTCTGAAATCAGGCCTTTGTGTCATAAACTAGGCCTGCAACACTAACTACTGCTTTAAAACTGAGAATTTTAAACTGATTCATCTCTTTAGTTCCCCTGTATTTTTCAAGACAAGAGAAAATTCCGAGAAATCCAGCTTTTGCAGGAAAGAGCTGTCGTGACAAGTGCGCTGTTGTTTATTTGTGACAACACACAGCATGTAACGCCAGAGCGAAAGGCTCCGTCTCTGGCCTTCGATACACCAGCTGCCTCCGTGGAGCGGAGAATAACTGTGGGCTGATACACAAGCTGCAACTACCCATTCACAGAGGAAGCAGATTAACATCCTAAGCCACCGAATAATTCCCATTGTGGATATATGCAACTGCGTGAGCAAAATACCAGTGTTTCACAGCATATTATGCTCCATTATTTTTGAATACAATAGTTCGCTTGGCATTAGTACTAAATGAATGGTAAGTTCATTTCAACTGAAGGACTAAACAAACAAGCGCTAACAATGAGAATAAATCAGATTGCTGCAGTACTTTCAAGCAACTGGTAAAAATAATATTTTAATCAAATAACTCAGCTGTAACTGCCATGAACTACTGGGAAGGTTAAGGCTGTGGCTCAGTATTCAAGTGTGAAAACACACAGAATTATTCAAAACACACAGTTTCATCCCCACCGCTTGACTCAGATTAAAAGCAGAAGGCGGCAGTCTGAGTTTCTATCCCTACTACCAAGTAGAAGCCACCAACAAAACAAAGGTTAATAGAATATTCTGAAAGACAAGGCATTTAGCAGGAATGCTAATATACAGCAATGCTATCTAAAAATAACTATGGCCAGACTGGAGTGGTTTACTCCAAATTAAAGAATTTTTTTAGTTTACTCCAAAATAAAGAATAAGCCCACATTTAAGACTCCGGACTAGTGTTTGTGAGATGTAAATTTGGTTTTTGGCTGCAGCACGGACTGCCTCGTGTGGCCAAGCTTGCGCAGATGACTGCCCCTATTTCATGGGAATACTGTGAGTATGAGCTGCTCAAATTCGGTGATGCTGAAAACCAAAGTGAGCGCTGCAGGTAACACCATTCGGATGTGCGCTGGGGTAGCTAAAATTAGAATTTAGCGCTGAAGGATTTAGCACTCACTGCAGTCTGTAGGAATCGTACTTTAGTAAACTCTGTGTCAGGCCTTTTCATGGGCAATGAGCAATATACCGTTTGAAACACATTCTCAGTGAACCTCAGTGAAATGAGAAATAATGTGACTGCAGTCCGTGCACTTGCATCAGATTAAAACTAGTCCTTAGCGAGCCTTAGATATAACATAGTTCCTATTCACAGAATTAGAGCTGAAAAAGAGCCAAGAACATTATTTTTTGCCTTTTTTTCTACAGACAGCCTTACCCAGAGACTGCCAGATTATTTTTTTGAGACTAAAAGAAAGCACCATGGCCATCTAACTCAAACTCCTAGAGAGCAGAGCCCTGAGTTCCTACCTCCAGCCTGGTGACAGCACCTGAACCAGAACATCGCTTCCAGAAAAACATCTTAAAACACCAGCAATAAACCTGTTGCAATCCTTGGTGACTTGTTCCCTCACCACAAGAAACTTGTTTCTGCTCTGCATTTGTACAGCTACAGCTTCATACCCCGATGGTCATGTCTTTGCCTGTGGATTAAAGAGTCTGTTCAAATTTATGTTCACCACGTGAGTACTTACGGGTTGTGATCAAAGGACCACATAAGCTCCCTTTGATACACGGCATGGACTGCACTCTTTGACTTTCTCTCTCTGTGAGCTGTTTTCCAGTCTTTTAATCATTCCCCTCTCTGAATCCTCTCCAGTTCCTGAACCAGCGTGATCGGGAGGCAATGGCTGGAGCGAAAAGGAAGATTAAGTCCTACACTTCTGAAAATGCTTCGCTTCTAACCCTTTTTTTGTTGCCCAGTACCTACTAGAGGCTGAAAATTCAGCAGAGCTGTGCAGACTAGACTGGTCTGTTGGGGACATTGTTCAAGGACCTGTTCAAGGACCAGACACCCACTGCGCCTCTGCTTCCCCAGCTGCGGTCTGAGCTCCAGCCCTCGCAGGTCGGGTGGTCAGCCAGCTCCTAACTCCGTGCATGGTCATGAGCTCCACTTTCCAGGCAGCTGCTTGGGACCAAGTTCTCTCTCCAGTTCATCAGTGCGCGGCCACTAATCTGAACTTTGCAGCTCCAAAACCAAGAGAGAAATCAGCTCCCTGGAAAGTTTCAAGAACACAAACCCTGTCCGTCTGTGCCGGAGACCCACAGCCCTGCTCTGCGCCTTTGGAAACAGCAGAGGAAGCACACAGGGGTGCTGTCGAGGCCTTTGAAGTCTGTTTAACAACCTGAACTCCTTGCTAGAAAACATCTGATGCCACCTAAGACTAAAACCAAACTTAGCAAAAGGCCACGGTAATAAAAGCTGATTTTGATTGTGGACGTCAGCACCGAGTTAGAGGGCACTACTGGCAGTAATGAATGCCGTGGCTTCAGAGGTAAAAAAGGACTAAACCGGCAAGTGTCTTGGTAGTTGTTAAAAAAACCCAGACAACAGGCTTAGTAAAATGGTGTTTGCTGGGCAAGAGACCAGCTGAAAGCGTTGCACCTTGCTGTAATAATAGAAAGAGAATATTCCCCAAATCAAATTGCCTTGCAACTGAAACAGGCATTTGTAATTAAAAGACTAATTAGGAGGAAAAGCTATTGCCAGTGCTGCCTGGCTGCGTTCCCCCCACTCTCGTGACTTCACGGAGGGCCCTGCCCTGGGACGGGGGCTGGCTGTGCCCTGGCCCAGCCTGAAGGCTCCTGCCCCTGCTCGCCTGGCCGGCTCCCACCGACTGACCCGGAGAAAAATCACCCCCGCTTCCCTCTCTCTGCCCCCACAGGCACGTGATTCAGCGGGGCGTGACGGGGCTGCAGGAACAGCCCTTTGCTGTGGCGGCAGCGGTGGTTTGGAGCAGGCGGATGGCAGATGCTGAGGAAAGGCTCAGCTGCAAAGCGATGCCAGCCAGGACACAGCTCACAAGGCTTTAAAAACCCAAATAGTTACTATATAGTAATATTGTATATACTAAAAATTAGAAAAGAATTAATCTCTCACTAAAGTAATTAAAATAATTGCCACCACAGGAAAAAGCTCTGTGGAATTTGTTGGGAAACAGGGCTTCTCCGACTGATAAATCGGGAGTGGACTTTTGTCCCATGAACCTCTGCTTTCCAGTAAGATCTTTAATTGACTTCTACATAAAGATTATGAATAACTCAAAAACTGGTTTATGCTGCAACCAGTGAAGTGTTCTTTTTTCTCTTCCACACCGAATATTTAAATGTCACTCCATTAACGTAACAAATTGCCCATTGGAACTAGGGCTGGCTGCCTTGGGAGGCTGGCAGCGCAGGCTGTGTACCTTATTAGGCCTTTCCTAGTCTCTCTATGGTAATTTAAACTGAAGTAAACTAACATGGGGATGATTAATTCACTTACCAAAAAAAGCATAAAATAGTAATTTTAATCACCCACCTCTATTATTTCCACCAGAAAAAGTTAATTTGAACAGTTGCAAATGAAGCCTTTTGAGTCCAGCTTTACATAATTAAGGTTATTTAAAAGGCAAAAAAAACCCCCAACCCTCCCAAATGTTACAGAAAAATTCTCATAAGACATTCCCAAAACCAAAGCAATTTATTTTATATTGAATATTAATTTCCATAAGCAAAAAATTAAGAAAAACCCCAATAAAAAAAACCAAAAACAACCCCCAAACACACAGCAAATCAAGCCTTTATGAGCTGAAACTTCCCCTGCTTTGCATGGCTGTAACAACACCTGGGCCAGCCTGGCTTCCTGGTGCCTCATGCAGCTCAAGAGCTCAGATCCGATAACGACAGATATGGTTAAAGAAAGGAACAAAAAATAGGTGGAAATTATTACTGCCTTGCTCTGTCCTGGTAAAAGCAACTGCGATCATTTCAGATTCCCCCAAACACACAGCCCAAGATGCCGAAACGTCTCAGTTAAGAGAGCCTCCAAAAAAACTGGAAGAGAAACCCTAAGATGCTTTCATGTATTGTATGTAGCACATTGTAAGACATCCAAAGGTGACCAGGGTTGTCCTCTCCAGCCCTTGCAAGGGGAGGCTCTCAGTTCTGCCGTCAGCGCTGTCCTCCCCGAGCTGTCCCCAACTAGAGCTGCCAGCGAGCACCAAACCACTGGTGGTGGGCAGCTGGGCACAACTGGCCACTCCAGGCAAAAGGCAAGCCCCAAGCCTGGTCTGGTAGCTAGGAAAAACCTGGCCCCACCAAGAAGGCAAGTAATTAACAATAATCTTTAAGAGGAAGTTGCTGTTAATAACTTGTTTCCAAAGAACTGTCCCAGCCTCCTGAATAAATGCACTCAATGAATCAACACTCACAGTTCAGGTATCAACCGTGCTCTACATTTAGGGGCAAATACAGTCTAAACAGCCAAATAATCATGCTACTCTCTCAATCCATACAAAATTTATGGTCACTGCAATATTTCAGCAAAAGCACTTTTTGAAGGAGGAATGGGCTGCAGAGCAATGAGGATGAAAAAGAGTTTTGGCTGCCTTTGGCTCAGCAGCTCTCATCTGTCACAGAAGGAAATTTATGCTGCTGCAGAAAGGCCGCATGAAGAGGCTGGAAGGAGAGTACGCACCCCAGCTCTGGGGTGTTGCAGTGTCCAGAGGCTTCTCTGCAGTGCCAAAAATAGATACATGGAAATGACAATCTTTCATTTGTGCTGCTATCACATAAAAGAATAAATAACCAAGTCTTTACCTCTTCCATCACCATAATTAGTTCTTTCAGGCTCATATTTACGTGAGTTGTCCCAAGGGTTTCTAAGTCTATCACATTAAGCAATTCCTATGGCCTATAGTTTCCTCATCTCTGTGGCTCCTGCTCCAGACCTACTGGCTTAATTGCTGGAGGAGTTCAGAGTCTGACTCCTCCACTGCAGCTCTTTACTGCCAGGGACAGTCCAAGAAAGCATATTCTCCAGCAGTAAAATTAGAGCTAGTTGTTTCTAATTCATTGAGATCTAGAGTTACCTCCAGATTACTATTTATTTTCCAGTCCAGACAAGTACATACCTTTCCTTGGGTATTTTGGCTTTGGATGATGAACAGCAAAGACAAAGGACAAATAGGTGAAACCTAATATCTGTTTACATATGTTGGGTAAACATAGGACTAGCTTTATTACTCAAATAAGCTTAACTACATACTTAAAATAAAAAGCATGTGTGGTTGCAAAGCCAGAGCCTAATCTGGAGACGCAGCTTGCTCCTGAGTGTCCTGGCCAAGACAATGCTCAAGGCACCACCACAGCCCCATGGATGCAATATGTTTATTTGGTGGTGGTAGTTTTTTTACTTACTGCTTTTTATTCAGCCAACCACCCACAGAAGTCTCGACTCCAATTCCCAAATGGCCAATACACACGCCATCAGCTGTGGATGGCCCCAGAGCCACAATGTTCTGACATTTTAATGTTAAATTGCCAGAAAGCGTTTTCTGTGGCATAAATCGAGGAGCAGGATGGGCTTCTCTGCAGCACAGCGGGACTTCATGGAGGGTCCTGCCCATCACGCTCCCCACTTACATGGACCGAAGACTTCTTAGCCCTGAAATGTTTTGGCTTAATTGACTCCTCTGTCATACTCTTTTTGGAATTATTTTGCTTTTATTTCTTCACGTCTCCTAGCTGCCGCTGTTTTACACTGCTCACAACTGCAAGGTGTCCAGCAGCACCCCCAAACTGCAGGCAGGACTCCTCGCAGTATAACAGGAGCTCCGAAAACCCATGAGATCTGATCACTTGGGTCTTGCGCACACCAGAAGTGATGCCACTCGGCACTGTACCGACTCCAGAAGTCTGCAAGTGTTCGCCCTTTCAGAAGTAAGAGCTGGGGCAGTTGGCGGCTGCTGCCTTGGCTGCGGTTTAATGAGGGGGTGCATGGGGAGAGCTTGGAGGAAAGGGGAGGACACAGGTCATCTTGTGAACCTGCTTAAAATGTAGCCAAACAGCAAGTGCAAGGGAGCCCTTATGCCTTTGCATCTTAAACACTGCGTGGGCTATTTTTATGATGAGTCAGGATAGAATCACAGAATCATTTAGGTTGGAAAAGACCTTTAACATCATCACGTTCAGCCATCAACCTCACACTGCCAGGTCCACCACTAAACCATGTCCCTCAGCACCATGTCTTTTAAATACCTCCAGGGGTGGTGACTCCACCACTTCCCTGGGCAGCCCCTTCCAATGCCTGACAACCCTTTCGGTGAAGAAATTTTTCCTAACATCCAACCTAAATGATGGCAAAAAAAAATAACCTGGGTAGAATTGCAGTGGGTTCATTTTCTGAGTTCTGTTGCTCAAAACATCTGTCCTGCTCACTGGAGAGTTTGAACTGCTGAGCCAAAGTCTACCCCTTCCCTTGGAGCACTTTGCAAGCCACACCTGGGAGGAAAGCTCCCTGACATCCCTGGCAGCCCTGACAAATTCTGCCATGCCAGGAAAACAGCAGGCCCTGGGTAAAATGGAGAAGCTGTGTTACAGCAGTCCCTCCTTGGCTCACAAGCACTTGGAACATTAAAAATAAAATAAAAAAAAAAGTTTCCTGAGTCTGATTTGTTGCATCTATGAAAACACTGAAAGAGGCGAGAGACTGCAGTTCATTTTTCAGTGCTAGTAAATAGGTGTTTATATATCCTGTCTTCTGCACGTCCGCACACTGGCTGTAAAGCTGTATGTTTTTTCTTTGTTCAAGACTTAATTGTCCTGAGTATTTACTGCCCATACCTACAGCCTGCAAATGATGAGTTTCAAGCTAGTTGTACTCTTTTTTTGGAGGGGAGGGAGGAAGGGAGGGAATCCTGAGATCAATAAGTCCAGTTAAGCAATTCTTAGCTAGCCCTTTTTATAGAAAACAGGTCTATTCCCCCACCTCCCCACACCCCATATTGTTGTTGTTATTTTATCTGTATGAGCCAGGCATTGGCAGGGAGACGGGGAAAAAAAATGACAGGACATTGTAAGAGAATTTAATGAAGTGGCTCCAAATATTGTATCAAAATAAATGAAGTGAATAATGCAAGAGCTCATTCCAGGTCCCTTCTACAACAATAACTATTGTATGAGCAGCACATCTGAGGAGATGGGGATGGATGGATGAATACAAAGGTGCCACTCCGGCACATTACAGAGCAGGGAACAATGGGCAGCCTGAATTGCTATATTTAATTTCAGTAATTCTTTGAGTCCAGATACTCAGGAAGAAAATAGCAGGTGGTAAAAGAGGAGGAGGAGGAATTAGCAGCCTTCCTGGTCTCACTTAACTATTTTGCTCCTGCTTAGGATGGAGAAAAACGGGCTGATTGCACGCCTGCATCTTTGAACTCCCGTGCGAACCATCGTGTGTTTTGAGTAGCTTGGTGACAGCTGTCAGCAGGCAGAGCTGCTGGCCTCCCGCTAGGAGGAAGACACTTGCTTGGCACTTCCACTCACAAATTACCTGCTTTTTACTAAAAATATATGCAACTGCATGTAATAGAAATGGCCCCGAGCCAGGACACTGGGCCTGCTCCTGCAACGCTGCGATCTGCAGCCTGGTCCGGGCCCAGCTCCAGCCGCAGACACCAGCTCCATCCCTGAACCTGCACTGGGTTTGATGGACCTTCTGGGTTTTCCAGCATGCCCAGCTGCACTCAGAGCTTGGCATGGCAGCAGGTGTCCTTGCTAGGGCCCTGCTTTTGCAAAGGTGGCTGCTTATTCATATCCCCTTGATGACACAGGGGGAACGATCCCCCTTGGCTTGTGCAGATAAGGGACCTTTATTTGGACACAGAATCAAGCACGAGGGTTCATTGACAGGTTACCCATTCTCAACTTACTGTGTTTTCCTGTCACTGTCAATAGCTAGGGGACTCTTGCTATTCTCTGGCTCTTTCCAAAATAACTTTTTATTTGCTCTCTTTATACAAAGGTTCCGTCATGCTAGTACAACCTCTCTGGGAACAGCACTGAACACTCAGGTGATGCACAGTGCTGTCAATAAAAGCTTTCGTTCAAGCCCTGTCCCTGCTCTTTTTAGCGTTGGCACAGTAAGAGGCTTCCCAGCTGTCCCGGTTTGGGCACAGGGGCACAGGGGCACCACCACTAACACCCCAGCACCTTTCCGCAGAGGCCACCCTCGCAGGAGCACCGGCGACGAGGACTCAGGGCACAACGAGTTCCTACCAGAAACAGGGACATTAGAAATCCAGGCGGGGAATCAGCAGCAGAAGCCATTACAACCGTCAGCTTTGTTTGTAAATGCCCCGCGTGCCTCTGCTCTCATTTTGTCTGACTACCTGTGTTCCCCGTAGGGCTGGCAGAGAGAAAACAAATGGTTGGCACCTACCCGTCCCCTCCCAGCTCTGTCACCCACGGCAGGCTCAGCAAGCGTCCTTCCCTCCTCAGGAGACAGACCCTGCTCCCACCAGTGCTGGCCATCAAGGCTCACCTAACCCAATTGCAATCCACCGACAGCTTTACTTGCAAATTCCCTCTCTGCACAGCTCATGCTAAGAACCTTAATATTCCTGCAGATTCAGAAAGGGGATTTCCAACAAGCATTAGGAAAATTAAACTTCTCAAGAGCTGTCTCAATCTGACAAGCTATTTCTAGCTCTTCAAAGTACGGTAAGTGAAAATATTAAAATGGGGGATGGGGAAGTTGTAGTAAGCAAATGATGAATTAAGGCTAGAAACGAGGTCAGCATAAGTCTGCTTCGCATATACGTAAGGCATACATATATGTATATACACACAGAAATACATGAATATATATTGTTTAAGGCTTCCCGCTGCCTTATAATAGAAAATTATAATCTCCCACCCTTTGCTTCCGTCCAAAGCCAAAGCAGCAGATAACACTAATGAGTGGGGCATTTCCCTCAGGGATTTGTGTCTGCAACCGCATTAAACGTGCCCAAGCACCAGCCCTCTCCAGCTCCAGATTAAACCAGCACCTTTTCAGCAAGGACATTTACTGTGCTGGTAGGAGCCTGACCCTGGCCCAGGCTCCACAGAGCCAGGCAGGAGGCAGGGGAGGGCTGAGCTGGGGACACTGGGCTCCCTGCAAATCCTTCCAGAGACTGCACCGCTCCTCACAGCTCGCCTCTGCTTTCAGGGCTAGGCTGGGCGCTCTGCAGGATGCAGACAGGCTGGCTGCACCTCGGGAAGCCCAGAGATGACAGTATTTATTACTGTTCCCAGTCCTAACGGGCAAGGCTACAAAATGCCCCCAGTGTCTCAGCTTAGCTACGTCTCCTTCTGCTCCGTTCTCCCCCTCTCTGCTGCTTTCTCTTTTTCCATCCCCTACAGACCTTCCAAGCCCACCCTAAACCGAGAAGAGGCTGTTTATAGCCCAGGCCATTGCCGGGGCTGGGGGGGTGTGAGAAGCTGAACCAGGCTTTCAAGATGTAAAGGTGTGACTCTGAAGGAGGTGAGGGTGATGTTGGTTTTTTTTTTAGGAGCAACAAAGTGGCATAATTTAGCTGTTAGCAAATTTTTCTGCGCTCTGGCACGGCTCTTGCTCCAAAACCTTGAAATTCCCCCTGGTTTAAGGCCCGATGTGAGTAATGATGCTCAGCTTGTCTGTCTGTCCTCCCTCTCTGCTGCTGCTTTGCAGCCATCATCCCCAGTAGCCTCACAAATCATATTAAAATTGGGTTAGAAGAGCATCCTCTTCCATTACAGTCCTTCATCACTGGTGCTTTAGAAGTGGGGGACACCAGCTCTGTACTAGACCAGGGGACAAAACAATTAGAAGAGCTGATTAAAATCCTACTGCTCTTCAGGGGCTGGCGTGATTGTGTGAGGGCTGTGCGGTGCGATGAAAAAAAATCTTTCTGAGCTTGCACTCGCAGCCTGCCAAAAATGCCTCTTCAGCTGTATGAATTGGTCTTGCAAAAGACACGTTATTGAGCACTGTATTAAAGCTACAGTCAAGGCTGTGAACAGAGCCAAGAGCTAGATCTGATCAATACTTGGGATTTTTCAAAATTACGAAATATTTTGCGTTAAGACACAGCGGTCTGATACTATTTATTTAAGAGAAAAATACAAACGGGACTGATTTGACCTTGGTATCCTGACTGGCAGAGCAGAAGGGAATGCCAAACGCTAAGAGCAAAGCTATTGATTAGGCCTGAGAGGGAGGACTGACAAAAGAAAGCTGTAAAAGGTTATTAATGGCAGAGAGGAGCACAGTGATTTGGGTTTTTGGCTTGATGACAACAGGATGGAAAATAGGTGTCCTCAGTCAATAGACAGGATTTGCTGGAGAAACAGGGAGGCATGAGATGCATCTGTACTGGTGGGAGGATCCCAGTGGGAGCAGAGCACAGGGATACAGCTCATCCTGTCGGGGAGCATCTGAGGCAGCAGCACCACCACCTTCCACCAAAGACCATGGCCCGGCTGTGCAGCACTGCACAGTCCTGCAGACTTCAGTCGAAGCAAACAACCCAGAAGGTGCAACCGGGAAAGCAGAGGCAGATGGATTATCAGTGCTGGGAGAATAAATAAAGCTCCTGAGGACCAGCCTAGTGCCTGCTGCTAAGCCCACACTTCTCTGTTAATACCCAGTGAGATACCCAAAAGCTTGGGCAGCCCTGAACGCTCACACAGGCAGAGGTAGGTGGCGATACCTATCAGTTCTGCAGCTGGGCCTCATGGCATAGCACAAGGGTGGAAGAAGGGATGATCTGCTCAGAGGAACTTCTGATTTTGGTGCCTCACTGAAAGGAGGTTGGTCTGTGCTTGGCTGCTGAGCATCACCACGCAGGGATGCAGCTGGGGCTCCCAGGACCAGCTCCTGGCACTGGCCGCTGTGGAAGCAGGCTGAGATACAAGCACGCAGGAGCAGATGGGAGAGAAGCTGCAGTGAAAATCTGTAGCTACCTCTGGACCCATGCCTCCGCTGAAGGCAGCTGGACATACCCAGTCTGTGCTAAGCTAAACAGTGCTCACGGAGAGTATAGCCCCCTGACTCCTATCCTTATTTCTCCTCCACTCTGTTCATCTATGCTTACTGAGCACAGTAAAATGTTGAAAACGAGACTCTCAGTCATCTTTGCAGTTTCCTATCATCAGGGCTGAGCAATGAAACTCTTTGGATTGGTTTTTAGGTCATTAATATGTTAACTGACTGTAGGAAGCTCTAATTTAATTACTAGGAACAAAGGTCTGAACATTAATAAGCAAAGTCCCCGTTACACTTCAAAGCTGCAGCTTTCTGGTGCTGGTAATGTTGGTTTGAGCACCACCAGGTACCAAATAGCTAATACCCAGCCACCGTCAGTGTGCCGGCACAGCATCAGCCAGCGTTAGAGAAGCGTCTGTGATTGCAGAAGGGGAAAATGCAACAGGAGGCCTCATTTGCACTCACCAAAACAAGGAGCAAGTGAGTTCTCGTAGATGGTGCAAACAAATATGGTTCAGTTCTGACGTGTCCCTCCAGGCTCCGGGGGCTGTTTTAAGGAGACACATGCAGGAACTTGTCGTATGTAATCTACCAGCCATCTTTACAATGTGACAGGAATTTCTTAACGAGCATCGGCAGTACATACAAACAGAGTAGCAGTGCTGCTTCTCCAGCCATTAATATTACATATGTGGGCTGCTTAATTTGCTGTTCCTCACAGAGCCGGAGCAGGAAGCCTGCATAATGAAGGATTTGTTGACAGAGGTCTTCATATCAAATCAGCAAAAAGGTAGAAAATGATCCAGTTTCAGGCATGCCTGCTTGACTCTCGTAACCTTGGCCCTTCTAACACTCCTGATTATGGCACGACGTACCAGGTGCTCCACTCTTCTCAGGCCCTTATTGCTGCCACTTTTGAACTTCATCTATTAAAGCTTTCACCAAGAAGCCAAACAGCACAATAATACTCACTAATTTCACAGGACAGAGGCATGATTTATGCATGAGGAAGATGATGGCTGTTGGAGACCAAACACCCATTCAGAAGGGTGCTTAAACACATGCCTGGTGTTAAGCGCACAAGCAACCCCTCCTGTGAGTTTTCAGTGAGAAATGAAGTGGAAGCAGAACACAAATCCTATCTCCTCAGCACTTTGCAAGTGATATCCTGAGTTATTTTAGAGGTCTCTTGGTCTCCTACCTGTCCCCAGGAGGCAGCTCGTTCTGGGGCCAGACACGGCAGTGAAGAATGGTTAGTCCTGCCTGTGTGGGCAGCTCAGGTTGGCAGCGTGTAACTCTCCTGCAGGACACAAGCCTCTCCTGCTTCTTGTGTACTTCTGATACTGTGGGCCGGTAGTAACAGCGAGCTGATTTTATATGGTAGGCATTGTACTACAGGCAAGATGTGTCGCTGCAGTGCTCTAACACTGTGCATGGGTAGGATATGGTACTACAATAAACATATAGAAATATATGACAGAGTTCCTGGGCTTTCAAGGACTAAATAAATTAATCTCTCAGAGTTTTTTTTAAATGCTTGAGGCATTTTCTAAACACAACATTTGGCAGCGATAACTGCTTGCCTGACTTAATTCCTCAGTGATGCTTACTGGACTTTGCTTGATTGTCCTGGTAGAGAGCATCTGTCATTCACGTTAGCAGCCAGTCCAGCCTAAACCATGACATCGGTCAGTACATAGGTGAGTCCATCCGACACTCTCCCTTAAGTGACGCACGTGAAAGACTCTTCTAAGCTGTAGCACATGAGTCCTTTAGCTCTCGCTAAGCATCTTCCACAACGAAGCAGCCCCACAGACCACAGGGGAATGAGAGCAGGCAGGCTTGGAGAAGCTGAACATACACAGAGCCGAACTAAAGTGTCTCCAGTGTGCTCATTTCATTTACATCTCATTCATTACGGAAACGAGGTGTGAAAGTAGTTTCTAGAGCTACTTAGAGAAGGCTGCACATCGATTTAATACCTATTCTGGTTTTTCAAGTCACTTACCTTCCATGGAACTCTTGTTCCAAACCAATTATTTAGCTGCATTGCTCAGACTTTTAATTCACTGGTGTATCAATGCAGCTTGGTCTTAACCACTGCATATTTAAGACTGCTGACAGAGAAGCTTTTAAAATGAAGAAAGATAGTAAAGAACCAGCTTACCTGATTTATAGGACAATCGAGTTTCTACTCCTGATTGTATTTATGCATAAAGTCTCTAAAAAGACCCAAACTGCATCAGATACATTTTCTTTTGTTAACGTGCTTGTATCAGTCTATCAGTCTAGCTACTCACATGAAAAGACTCAAACATGAAAATAAGGCGGCAACTGCAAAAAGAAAAAAAGGTAATTAATTAACACTCACAGGAGACTGCTTGCTATCAGCAGGGCTCTTTATCAGGCTCAAGAGAATGCCAACGGGAGCCACAGCTGCAAAATGTTATGCGTATGTAGCATCTAAACACCATCACTGCTTTTATGATGGGGAAGAGAATTTAGCCCCCTTCATTTGCCAAATGGGATTTTCATCTGATTGCCTGAAACACAAGCTTCTCCCCTTGAGACGCTTCATAGTGCAGAAGCTCTCGCTTAAAAGTCTGGGTCGCGTGCTGTGGGCAAAGTGAATGTACACAAACACACCCTGCCCAACAGAGAGAGAGAGAGATACAGACAAAAATCTCTATAGGAAGTAGATTTATTCTGCTATTAGCAGATTAATTAAGAGTGTTTACTTGCATACAGATGGCCACAATCCACTCTAGCTTCTCCTTGAGCAGAGCTCGGGATCCTGCTCAGTGACTGCGATACATGAAAGGGTGCGGGGGGAGTGATGTCTCTTCCTAGTTTTGCCATAGATTTCCTATGTTACTTTGGGCAAATCACTTAACCTTGGTGTTCTCCGTGTCAATAAGGAATCCACCTTGCTCAGAGCACTTCAAGATCTATGAACAAAGAGCACTCTAAATACTAGCTATTATTTATAATGTTACCCTATGGATGATAGCAAGCTACAGCTGTTAGAGACAGCAGGGACCTCTGAGCAAGCAGAAAGGCATAAATCTGAATGTCAGTATCCTTAGCATTGTAGCTGGCGGCTGTTTTGTCCTAGGAGAACATTTCAGTGGTTTGTGCTACCAGATGAACTTGCTGTTAGTTCTTCATGCTCCCCAGAGGCAGCTAGCACAGAAATCTGGATTTACCGTAGCAGCTCATTGGCAAAGCAATTCTGACAGCCTGCTCCCAGCGTGCCTTGTACCTGCTCTTTCCAAAGGAGAATGATTGGCCATGCAGTGATGCTTTTGCAAGGCAACCCTGCATGCACGCACATGTCTGATCTGCGCAGACTGCTGCCTGAGATTCAACCACGTTCACCCTGACCTCCACGTTACTAAGGGTAAGTCTCTGTGGACATGATGTAAGTGATGTGCAAAAAGCACCCAAAATAGCTCCAGAATTAGAGGCAAGGCTGTGGGCTAGAACACTGCTGAACCTGCTGGGAGGCTGCAGTGCTTTGCTACGGCCCCAAGGCTGCTCCCCTCACCGGAGCACTCACCCAGAGCTAGTCTGGGCCCTGAGATCTGCTGGCCTCCCCCCTGCACCTTCTCCTTGAGCTTGCACAGGACTGAGTAATCCAGGCCTTGATGAGGGCTGCTGAAAGCAAGCAAAGACCATCTGATGGGCAAGTATCGATCTCCAAAGTCTCGGGCACCTTTGCCCTATTTACACCAACTCACTCTTGTAGAATTGTCTTCAAAGGCATTTAGCAAAATGTGGATCTTCCCCATGGCACCAAAATCAGAAACCCATGTATCAGGCTTTCAGGCTAGAAATATGCACGTGGATTTATTTGCAAATAGTTTCAAATCTTGGAATGGTGACTAGGTGCAAATACATTTGTAGCATAACATGTTGTTGATGTTATATCTTCTCCCCCCAACACTGCACAATGTAAAACTTCGTGACAAGATTGTGCCAAGAGCCTTAATTCACCCTTTCATCAAAGGACAAGTCTCCATATTGCTGCCAGTCTCTTTTAGGGTAAACGTTCTGACAGTGAAAGGAAAGAGGCATTCAGAGTAGGAAAAAAGATGAAGCCACTAAAATGCAAATTTTATTCACAGTTGGCATGTTTATAAATATATATATTACATTCTTACAATCTACAGTACATTCTAAATATAGAGGGACTCAATCTAAGTGTTTGTGGGAGGCAGGGTGCGTATTAAACTGAGCAACCTAGATTCAATGACAGAAGGAGACTTAATAATGAAAGGAGGGCAAGGACTCACTCTGGAAAATAAAGGAAAACTTGAAATATAAGCTGGATTTTAGTTAGTGCTTTGGCACTTTGCCACTGGTCATTGGAGACTGCTTTTGGACCTCACAAAAAATGTCATGGTTTTAGGGCTGGAGGGCGTATCGGATTCAAAGGGTAATCACTGAAATCCTTATGTACATCCTTATCAGAGGAAAACAAAAGATAACCATCACCTCTAGGAGAAACAAATGTTATCTACCGAGTTTAGCCGTTCAGGTTTCAATGTTGTATGTGCAGCACTCCTCTGTGACCCGTGGGTGCCCTCTAAACGTGCTGAGCAGGGGTCTGAAGAAGCACGAGCAGAAGGAACTGAACAACCCAACCTCTCCCAGGGAAGGGGACGGACAAAGAGGCAGTTGCTGTTGGTGTCTGAGTTCAGCACAAATTACACTTACCCAAGAGAGAGTGGCCAACTTTGGTAAATGACAGCATGTAAAACAAGTACCAGCGTGGTATCGACAGTGTCTGTGCTTGGCAAGAGCACATCGTGGAGAAGCGAGTGTGCACGGAAGGGAAGGAAGAAACCACACGCTTCCCAAGTTGACTGATGCTAGCAAGTGCCCTCAGGATACCAGATGGGGAACGCTCCAGGGAAATGGCTGGGAATACAAATTTGAAACAAGACAATCAAATAAAATGGGCTTTTAAAAATAGCTTGTTCTCTCAAACTTTCCAAAACAGACCTTCCTTTATATGAGCGATATTCTGAGCATAGATTATATCTTCTCCTATTTTACAAATTAAGAAATACTGAAAACTGGCTGGCAAAGTTTATTACCTTGGCATCTACTTAAAAAGAGAGTTTCAGTTTTAACTGTATATGTGTATCCATTCTCAGTGCTTGGGAGGCAAACATGCTGGTTTGTATACAGCCCAGTTACTCCTTTCCCCCTCCAAATTCTTTGGAAACTCATGACTTTTCAGCTCTGGGAGCTGCTTTGCTCACACTGTTGGTTTTTGTCAGCTTTAAATTAACGTTCTTGGATGGATACTCTCTGCATGTGTCTTGAATGACATGCTCTCTTTGTGGATCTATTTATTCGGAGACCAATTTTTTGCTTTTAACCAAAGCTTGCAATATTGAACAGTAGAGCTGTGCGAACTTTGTAATATCCAAACTGCACTGGAGTTTGTTATGTTTATTGATTTCCTGGGAAAGCTCAGAGAACAAGACCATATTATTTTGCTAAGTTTTTTTTTCATGTTACCATGCATCAAAAAACCACACGCATCTCTCACTTCCATCTCTGAGCACAGAGAAGATGTGAATTTTAAGAGCTGTCCAGGATCTCTGCTCTCCCAGCTGCTTTTGGGTGGCTTCTTGGGGCTCCATTGAGTTATTATCCACCAGCTGACTCTTGTTATCAATACAACATTTTGCCCCACTACCCAAAATTAAAGGCAGAAGGTGAGTGAAAAACAAACAAACGAACAAACCAAACAAAAAAGTCTTTCGTGTCTCATTACGCATTTTCATGTAATCTCTCCATATAGTTTTTAAGTTCTTTGCACTCCCCCAGGTCCATATCCTGGCAGACCCATTTAATGTCATCCTCACTACTCATCAAGATCGAGTTGACGGTTGGACACCCATCGTCAGAGGAGATGGTGGTAAAGGTGGTGAATTTAACCCGTTTCCTCTTAGAGGTAGGAGAAGTAGTTGGTTCACTTTTCTGTTCTTTCCCTTCAGTGAACGTGGACTCAGTAGACCTGAAAGATTGTCCATTAATATTTTTGGCGGCATTTGTGTTGAGGAGATATTTGCTCTCTTCATAGTCCACTCCCCTGTCAATGGCTGTGATACGTTCATCTTGTTGGGATGAGAAATTTATGTGATTCTCCAGAAGTTCTGTCCTGTTGCTCAGCCCAACCCAGTCATGAGAGTGGCTCATGCCTTCTTGCTCTTCAAAGGGAACTTGTTTGTTTCTGTACTTCAAAGCAAAAGTGACACAATTGATAAGGAAGACCAGAATTGCCAGGCAAAAGACTCCCAGAAGAGCATACATTCCTATCTCCAGATCGCTGAGTCCCCTAGGGGTCTGGACTAGATCATTCTCTTCCAAGTCTCCATTGTTTCTTGGCAGATCCACCTGTGCAGGGAAGCTCGTGAAGTCTATTGGGATATTCTGTAGATGACTGTCATCATACAGGAGGCTTTCTCTGTCTTCTTTTTTACTTAAAATAGACCTTTGGGTTGTGGTCCCTTTGCCTTGCTCTTGGCCCATTGAGGAGCTGTAGTACCGGCCATCTAGGCCAGCTCTTTCCTGCAAAGTGGTTTTCTGGCGCCGATCACTGGCATGATTTTCTAGGTGGACACCAGCACCCCTGTGTTTACTGTCACTGATGTTAGAGTTGGCATCACTCTGCCCAAACTTGACTTTAATGCTACCACTTCCAACAGCTAGGATGCTCTTTCTTTTGGATTTCTGGCATGATTCACTGATCACCATCTCTACCTTCACCAGTGTCCCCTGGCCTTCTGTCTCAGCAGCAATCACAGGCCACTTGAATTTGGGGTCATGGTGAATGGAGACGACCTTCTCATCCAGAGATGTAGCTGACAAGGAGAAGTCTTTGGAGTCATAAATATCCAGGGGCATGACAGATCCATCACTGAACTGGATCCAGCAGCTGATGGCTGCTTCCTATAATATACCAAACAAATACACGCACACTCAGAATAAACATCGAGGGAAATCTGTTCTGTCCTGGTCTATTTCCTCCTCCTCACAAGATCCATATACCATTTACAACGAGAAAAGAAATAAAAAGGGAGAGCAATAAAATTAATACCTTGCCAAAACGTGAAGAGAAATACTAGTTTAAAACACTCATTGATAATAAGATTTGTTTCCCCAAAGGTGCTTAAAGGAGCTGTATCCCCTGGGCTCTGGAGAATCTACTTCAGCACCATAATAAATTGCATGTCAGAAGGCATTACCCGTGACTGAGATCATTTACTGTTGTGTATTTAAATGAAAAAAAAAAATTATATTATTTCTAAACTGCTTAAAATACAAAGTCTCCTCTTGTTACATACAACACATGTTAAAAAATACCTAATATAGCAAGTCGGTTCATACATGGCTCCATACCTTCAGTCTGTGATTTTTGTCCTCAAATTAGATATGCGTTTTGTACAAACAGAGAAAACCAATCACTTGCTTCTTTAGGAAATGGCCAGGGTAAATTTCATGCTTGTTAGCAATTAAAAGCAAGACAATAATGAAGTTTAATCTCGTGTCGCAGCAATGCAGATTGTGTACTTCAGAGTGCATGGAGGCTTATGGAACAGATGGGTCAGACCTGAGTACTAATTCTGTACCTGCACGTGTGTAATGGTGCAGCATTCCTGGGAACCTTGACTTGTAGCTTCTAACTTAGAACATGTTATAATATTCTTAGATTTCAGACTATCAGGTCCTCTAAGGACTCTCAAATGGCTATCAAAAATTGTTGTGCTACCTGAAAAAGACTTGGCATTCGCACAGAAATCATTTACAGACAAAATTCAGATTGCTCTCCTAGAATCTAATTCCGGCTTCTGATGGTCTGACTCGCTCCATTTCGTCTGAGATATTTGCACCTTATTAGACACCGGAGAACCCACACCAGAAAGGCTCCTGGCTTGATGAGTGGATTCTTTGGTGCCTAAAATGACGTAAGCTCTTGTCTGGTAAGAGTTGGGATCATCCTGCTCTGAGGGAGAGCCTGACAGACAGACAAACACCCAACCGAAAGATTAATAACCATACTTGCTGAAAGCGTGCTTATAAAAGTCCTGTTTCTTTAAAAAAGCAGTTTTTCAAACAGATGGTATTTACACTCTAACTCAACATACATACAGAGAATAAACGTTTATCATTATCTTTTAAATTGTTTCTAGCACATAGTCATTCACCTGTTCGGATCACAGAGAATAAGCCTCCAGTCTTTTGGAATTGTACAGTGCAAAATCTGCTGGCCTGATTCTGAAATCCTCACAGCCGTAAAGCTCCCGGTGCTTCAATGGGAGATTTGCTTCTGTCTCTATTTCAGGACAGAGCCCTAAGACTTTGCTGACACTGTCATAAATCCCGGCTTTGTGTTTATTAATCTTCGGATGTTTCTTGAAGGCCGCATAGAATTTATGTCATCAACTCTCATCCTCCCACTGTGTTGCTTAAACCTGCAGAATCATGTAATAATTTTGCCTTGCTTTGCTTATAGGGATTGTGCTCTGAAAATCACGTACTAAGCAACGGAAGGCATCAGATGCCTTTCAAAAGGGAGTCAGTCCTTGAAGGGTGGAGGGTGCCCATCTTCCTCGCTGGTTCAATACCGGCCCAGTGTTGTTCTGACGGTACCCCTGCGTCCAGAGAGGGACCCATCGAGGCTCCGTTGCTGGGAACTGAAAGGTCAGTGCTGGGCAGCATATTGGGACTAAATGCCATCAACCCTAGCTTTTGGGCTGATTTCAAGGCAGTTTGTTTAACTCCCCATGTCAGCAGTAGATTAGCTCACTGGCCTTATTTCTAGCTGCCTGGCATTGATTTCTTGACTCCTGGAATACTATGGGAGCCTGATTTTTATCACCCTATAAAGATGGCAGTTCTGCATTATTTCTCATCCTGCGTCCCAAGGATAAGACCCTATGATGAATTAAAGCGTCTCAACAGTCGGCCAGATTCCAAATGTGCATGCCGTGATCATTTACCTTTAAAGCTCAGAACATGTTTAGGTGTTAAGAGCACAGCTCATCCTTGACGTAAGTCCCAGGCTGATGGATTTGGGCTGAAGGAGAAGTTTAAATTTCAAATGTAGTAAGAAGCACAAGGACAAATACCAAGCAGGGACTAACAGGGACACGGCAAAGTCCAAAAGCCCTTGGTAACTGTTGGTGCCCTAATATAGGGACCAAGAATAACAGGGAAACAAAAATTGGTTTATGAAATCCTGAATCAGGAAATGAGTCAATGATGCTGATTCATATTCTAGTAACGCATCAGAATGAAAGGGATGTTCCCCAGCTTCCCAAAATGCTCAACAGAAAGTAACGAAAGGAAGAAGAGTTTGACACTATGCAAAACACTTTCTCATTTAAAGATGTGCTTAAAGTGTTGATTTGGTTGCCTGTGGTGAAAGGCTGAACTTGGCAGTATCTCCTCTGATCTAATAGGTGCTGGATGGGACAGAAAGGGTGTAGGGGGTGGGGGGGGGCGTGTGTGTAAGGGGACTGCTGCTGCTTAATTATGACACATCATTGAGTGACACGTGTTATTTATGGGATGCAGCCACGGCAGATGGCGTGTGCCTGTTTGTCGACTGGGGCTGTGCAGCCATAGTACCATTTTTCTGAGATCTTTGTTTTTCTGTTAGAGCACCTGGTGGCCTTCAGAAAAAAGTGCCCTATAGAAAATGTTTTATTAGCATATTATTAATAAAAAACCTGCTGGAATCCATCAGCTTATAATGTCGGGTCTAGTGAATCAGAGCGGTGGCCTTCCACAACACAATACACGTGGGCAATAGTACCTGCTTCGGAGACTGGAGCAGCTCTTGTGCTACTGCTGTAGCAAAGATGGCCTTATTGCTTCCCGGACTGAGCTGCAGAGAAAGTGACAATCCGGTCACCAGCTGCACTCCCAGGTCAGTTATTGTCACTTTCTCATCCAGAACTGTCACTGTCTTCTCAGCCAAGATAGCATCCGAAAGTGGCGACAATATCTGGAAAAAAAAAAAAAAAATCAAAGTTAGCAACAGCCATTTTGCATTGCACCAAGCAAAATAGCTACAAGGAGCTACTGTAATACAGATAAGTAATGTTTATGTTAATGGGCAGAATTACTCTTAGCAGACAGACACTATTAAAATATGATTAAAAAATGGCTAGTCACATTTTATAACTCTTCTGCCGTAATACGGTGCTTATAACATCTTTTACCCATGTAATTCTAATCAGCTATGCCATTCACCTCTGCGCTATGCTAACCGCATCTGTTTCACATGTATTAACTATTTGAAAATGTAATCTTTATGTGGAATGCAATTATTTTATCAATGATTGTGTTTTTAGGTAGCACATATGTAATGCAATCTCTAGATTTATATAAAATCCATAAAATAAATAGCATTTATTTCTAGAAAGAAAGCTAATGTATTGCTACAATAAACACTCATGGTACTGTATACAAAACTGACATAGAAAACTTGTTTTGGTTAAAAAAATGTGCATGGAGGTCAGTGGACTGATACACGACATCCAAAGATGCTCATTAGCAAACAAGTTGAATGTAATGATCCATATAGGGTACAGAGCATTTTGTGAGCAGTTTATAAGAAGCATTCTTTAAATATAACTTGCACTCAGGTTTTTTCCCTCGGATTTTTCTTTTTGCAGTGTTACGTGCATTTGTTGGAGCATTGTAAGTCCCAGAACTTTGGAGTCATTCAGAAAATCTTCACAGATTTTGCAAAGTCAAAATCTCAATCCCCATTTCTCCAGCCCTGACAACCTGTGTTATCAACTGGTGTTGTGCTTGTTTTCTGGTTTGACAGTTTGGGATGATGTTTGGAAAGCTAGATTTTTTTTTCCTGTGCCAGTGCTTATTAACGCATTTTCTACTTTGTAGTACCACTGGATTACTCTTTTTTTTTTTTTTTTTTTTTTTTTTTTTTTTTTTTTTTTTCCTTTTTTCTCTTTACTTCTGGGACCTTATTTTCTAGGCCAGTATTTCTCTGCATGGCAGGAAGAACTATATGTGAAAAGCTGCCAATGAGACAATGCATAGGTTTAGGTGAGTGACTTCAGAGTGGGGACACAGAGGCACTTCACCATTTGCCCTGTCAGTGTAGGCCTGGAGAAGACTGAGCTGTCTCACCAGCTGTGTGCCTTGTGATAGCCCATATACTGGCTCCAGGTTCAAAAAAAGCCTTAGACAAAAATAGTCAAAACCAGCCTCCAAGTATACAGGTTTGACTAAATTTACTACAACTGCAATCTACGTTACTTCAAGGCACAAGAAGAGAAAACCATCTCTTCTGTGTCTTTCAGCCCTTGCTGCAATTCTGCTCCATTCAAAAATTCACGGCTCTGATTTCTGTTGCTAATGCAAGGAGCTGCTGTACACCTCACCAGTACCTCAGCTCCCAAAGTGGCGGCTTAATGGAGGAAAGGAATAAGTAATTAATTTTCCCTACCTGAATCGTCGTCATTCCAAGCTCCTGCCCAATCAAAACCTGTCCGTCCTGCAGTTTAGCAATCCTTGGCTCCTCCACCTGCATGAAGTCACTCACCAGGTCGGTAATGTCAATCTGCCAGTCAGAACCCAGTAAATAGCTCAGCTGGCCACCGGGGTCTGAGGCTTCAGCTACAAACTGCGTGAGGACTCGCACCATCGCATGTTGGTACTGAAGGGTGCAGCCTCTTCCTTTACGTTCATCCTCTTCTTCATCATCACTGTCCCTGGCTGGTCTGGTAGGATACCAAGAATCAAAAATTAATTGAAACTGGTGTTGGGAGAGCTTACAGCAGGAGAATTATTGCTGACATAAGACTGCAGACTAGTCACTGGAACAAGGGGCCTTGTCCTCTTCCATCATTCTGCTGAAGCTGCTTCCTTCAGTGCATTTCTGAAATCAGCCAGGTTCCCCCACTGTTATCCTGTTTCCCTTGTTCATAGCTGAGACCTCCAGGCTGCCTAGATCTCCAAAACAGCTGCTGAAATCACCAACTGGTCTGCTAGCTTTGCTACCCCACTGTCCTCTCCAAATATCTCTCATTATTTTCCATGTTAAATTCTTACTTTCGGGACCTTCGTGCTTTTTTCTTTCTGGATCTTCCCATAAAAATCTTTGTGTTGCCATGGAAATCTCTGCACCCACATACACATTCCTTTCTGTATGGCATTCAGGTTGAAATCACACCTCCACCAAAATCCCCATCTCTTTGCTGTGACAGTAACAGAAACACGGTAATAAATGATGTCTTCACAGGTAGGTGGGAAGAGCAGGTACCTACTTTATCAGTTTGTTCTTCTGGTTCTTAACAACACTGACAACAGATACAAACAGTCCAGATTTGCCTAGATCCATTCTCTGCCGTGTCATTCACATGCCACTGGCCTGTAGGCACGGACAGTATCTTTAAAGCCATAGTGCATCGGTGTCCTGACGCTGGGACACTGATCAGTGCCACTGGACCCTACAGTGATATGAAACAAGTATGTACTAATTGTGACCATTAGCAATGAATACATTAACTGGCAGAACCTGTGAACCAGGCTGGAGACTGAGCAGCCTTGCCAGAACTGGTCCTTGTTGATGTCTTGCTACTGCCTCACAGCTGATCCTGTCTCACTTGACCAATTGGCTCTTTCCATCTCAGTAGCTAGCACTACAAAAGGAAATTGATTTCCAGTGTAGGATCATGCAACCTGTCGTTTCCGTTTCTCTTATAAGTCCAGTGCAGGAGCCTATTGAATAAATGTCTGGTGACCTTCAAATTTACACCGGAATTACATTAAGGCCAAATGAGCATGTTCAGATCCACTGGCCCTGACAGGTCTTTGGCAAGCGCACAGCCCAGAATAAACATCCTCTAATGAAACCTACCTCTTACTAGAGATGATGGGGACTCTCCACCCCTTGATCTGATTTAGTTCTGTGTCAGAGACCTCTATCTGCAGCGGGAGACGAGGAACCCAGACTGTCATTTCTAAAGGAGCACTCAGATGCTGGTAAGTAAAATTAACTATGACATTCACTTTGCCTTTCATTTCCTTCCCGTTGACAAAGACGTAGTCACATCTGTCAGAAACCTGAAAAAAGGAGAAAGAAAAAAAATATTAATGAGTCTCTTCACAAATTATAAAGTACACCACATGCTGGGAAAGTGAGTGGGAGGAAGAGAAAGGATATAGGTTTAAACTAGCTCCAAGTTCAGAGGACAACCAGGAGTAACAAGAAAGGTGCCTGGTGCATCCTTAATAGCCTGTATAATTTGGCATCATTTTAACAGTCAGGCTCTTTCTGCTATAAACATTTCCAGTATAATCTAAGATAAAAGAACAGCTTCTTTCTGTCCTTAATTCCCACTCCAACACCAGGATAGTCCTAGTATAATGGCACCAAGAGAGGATTCTTCTCCTCTCCCCAAAGCTCAGTCAGACTCTACTATCCTCCTCCGCCACTTTGTGTGCAGCCCAAGGAATACCACATACCTGTGGGGAGAAACAGGTAACTGCCTGTATACAGAATTGAGTAGGGGACAAATTTATCTACTCAACCCCAAATTGGGACAAAGGCTTCTTCAGGAGTCCCACTACAGGTTCCTGGGCATGGGGTGATCACATCAACCAAAAAGTAGTCACAGGGAAGAGCTCACTGATGCCCAGTGGTATTCATTGGGGTCAAACATCATCTTCTCTTCTGCAAGCCTGACAAAGGTCTTACACAATGTTCTGCCCAAGCTAGTCCTGATGTCACTTTATTTACTACCTGCAGCTCTGGGCATCAATATTGCCAAGAGTTACTAAATCTCTCCTCAAGCGATTTAGCAGCTATTGAAAGGATCTAGGTGAGCTGACAGGACCTGTTCATTAGAGCTAGTTAAAATATATGAGTAAATGTACATGTCAAATAATTTATTAACTACCGCTTTACCGTGCTGATGATCTGAAGGAATGATCTATTAAAACCCTGAACTCTTTTCACAATCCATTACCAGGCAGACCTATCCCATTCTGTAGATGTATTTAATGTTTCTGACTCCAGAATGCATAGTCTCATCCTCATCTGAATTTAATGCCATTTTCTACATTTCTGTTTAAATGCTAAATGAATTTAAATCGTATTTAAATATCACCAGCTTTTGTAGGATAATTTGCGTTCCTAATATTATTATCTTTAAACAACAACACCCCCCCCTTACAGACAGATCCACAGCCAATCCATTTCCATCCTTGCTTGTCTGAGCCTAGGTGACATACCAAAAAAGGTTACCATGACTCTTGCCATACCTCTGTTGCAAGCAATGCGTTTTAAGGCCAAAATCTTATAGTTGCCATTGGTTTCAGCAGGAAAGTACGAAGTTTATTTACAGGCAGAATTATGTTTTTGGGGATATTCTCACGTTAGCATGTTTTACAGTAACTCTTAATGGCTCCTGTCAGGATCCAATGTCATTGTGCTGCACAGCAAGGAAGCCTGGGTGCTGTCAAAAGAGCCTCAAAGCTTGGGACTGTGCAACGCAAAGGCAGGAACTCATGGCAGGTAGCTGAGCACAGCCGAGCCCCGGCTCCAGCTGGGGCCCATGTCACTAATGGAACACCCACTTCATCATAATGCTGATCTGAACTGGCCTGAGCTGAGGAAGATGAGACTCTGCAAAACTCCGGGAGAAGCTTCATGTGAGCCCACAGAAATGGCTACAGGGAAGGCTGGAGGCATAAGCACGTTTGCCTTCTGGGACCAGCATGTCTTGGCAGCAGCAGAAGAGCAGACATTATTCTTGCATCCTTGCAGAAGGCACACTAACGTGAGCGTGACATTTTCAGGGCAAGAACTACATCATACTTACAACCTGCAACACCTAACAGCCCGACAGGTGGGAAGTCAAAAGACCTTCAGGCAGTGCCTAGTACCTGTGCTCCTTCTCCCACCCCATGGGCTACCTTGCTTCCCTAAGTGGAATTCATCTATTCCTTGCTGGTACCGCACTTATCCCTCTTGCCTTTCTGTTATTTTAAGTGCAAACCAGACAACTCTCCTATGTGCTAATAAGCTACGTCTGCTGCTTCCTACCTTTCCTCTTTTCCCTTGGATGGCAGCAAGAAGAAAAACTGGGCAGAGTCTCAAAGTGCTGATTTTCACCTGAGAGGCAACGGATCAAAGCTGAAGTCAAAGTGGGCCCGAGGAAAACATTCAGCCTGGGAGCTGATTGCCCTGAGTCGTTCTGCTCTGCGGGCTGGACCACGCGTGCAAGTGAACGGCCTGAAGACAAGGATTGTCTTTCGTAGGGCACGAGGCCAGGTAACGGCTTTACATGCCACTTCCTCACCACCTCTGCTTCCAGCTAGCAACACCTCATATTCGTGAATCTTAGCTAATTAACACCTTAAGCAATAAAAGGTCCCCATGGGTGATCAACCTAGGACTGAAACCGTTTCCTAGTGATTTAAGGTATCAGGTGCACTTCTGTGCCTTGCAGCACAGAAATCACAATGAAGGAACGTTTCCAAACCACCGCAGTGTCCTCTGCAGAGCCCCTGGAGCCCTGCTCCCCAGCACGTCCCCTCCTCTGCGCTTGCAGCGGGGCCTCTCACAGGGGACCTGCCAAACATCCTCCCACCCGGGTGAGGTTTCCCTGTCTGAGCAGTGGCTTCTGAAGCACACCTAGATAGCACAGGGGGGATTTTGCTGTTGTTTGTGTGTGTGTGAAGAGCAGGTCAGCACAGAGGGGCTGGAATTAGCCTGACACTCTCCCTGGCAATACAGGTAACTGCTGAATTGTGCTAATAAGAGATAGAAATCAGGTCTCAGATTTTAAATTCATTAACGCTCCAGCAATAGCAAGAGAAAGGAAATTTGGCAGGCAAACAGACCTCAGTTCCAACTTTATCGGGGGTTTTTACAGAAAGGAGAGTTAAAATAAGAATCCATCCCTAAAAGCCTACTATATGAATAGTCAAATAAATACCGTGACCTTGTGCTTTCAAGATTATGATTTATAAAATAAACTGATGGTCAGGAAAAGAATAACTAAGCTTGGGATACCCACTTTCTCCTGTTTCCCTTTCTGTAAGTGAAGCCAGCAACAACTATGAGGTCATTCAGTTCCCAGCCAGCCCTTCACTGTTTGAATGAATAAGCATCACTGTTCTGCTGCAGTTTGCATGCAGTCCTAACAGAGTAACATCAAAACATGGTGCAAAGTACAGTACATTTTCATAAATCAGGCCAGGACATTCAGAAACAGGTCATCAATAGAAAGGCAGATTAGCCATGCCCGTGTTACTGCAGACACATCCGAACCATTCATCTTCCCGCACAAGAGAAAGACTAAAAAGATGTAGAGGAAGAAAAAAATTGAGCTTCTCTGTCTCTTTTGAGATTGAGTTTTCGAAGCTGTTTGTTGGAAATGAGTGAGTATTTTGTGAAATACTGAGTTTGATGGGACTCAGCTGAGCCTCTGCAGGACAAATATGCACATGAGCAAAGACCAGTCAAATGCAGCTCAGCAGCTGGCAGGCAGCCTCTGGGCAGTCCCCGCAGGCAGAGGGAGCGACCAAGTCCCCCCGTCACACAGCTTCTCCACGTTCATCTTGATGGGGGCAGCACAGAGAAGCTTCCTCTGCCACTGCCTTTTCTGAACCTGCGTATCTGCTTTTTAATCAGTAACGGATTTCAATCCTTCAGTCTGTCAAGCAGCTTCTTTTCTTTAGCGTTAATTCACATAAACAGCCTTTAACTACCAACCGTCCCCTCCACTACTACAGTTCTTGTGTTACACGCCTCGCCACACACAACAGAAACGGCTGCGGTTCAAGTGTATTAAACGCATGACTGGAGCGACTGCACATACCCTGGCATACGTGCGCGTGAGTGCGGGAACGAAAGAGAGGGTCTGCACTAAGTCAACAAACAGCTTCCCAACAGTCATTAAGGGAGCTATGAGGTTGCAAAAGCTTGGTCCCAAAACAGACGGATTTCAGAAAACTATTAAACACATTATAAAATGCAATAGGAACTACAAAGGGGCTGGAAAAAAGTGGGTGATTTCTGAGGAAAATCAATCTGTTTTCTTTCCAAAATCTGAGGACTCCCACCCATATCTCTTTTTCCTTTCCTCCTGCCTCGGAGTTTTGATATCTCGGGGATGGCAACTCCAGTTTTCAGTGAAGGTGACGAGGGCTCAAGAGAGAAAGCGGAGATTTTCTTTTACTACTAATGTACTGCTGGAGTACATCTCTCTGTGTTGCAGCCGCTGTAATTCAAGGACATTATAATGCCATTAAACCCTTGTGGTGCTGTGCTCCCTTGCTAAAGCCTTGCTGGGCTTTGTGTCACAGGAGCTTTTCACACAACTATGCTGAGCTGCCTTCCATTAATTAAGGGAGGCTGTACTTAGTGCTCAACAAGACGCTCCAGAAATTCTCTCAATGCAGGGGACTTTTATCTCTTGAGGGAACTGGGGATTGAATGGCTTTTTTGGGCATGAACTTGGTAGGTTATAAAAGTGCGTTGGGTTTTGCTTGGCTCCTGCAGCTCCACCTCTTTTTCTTACATTGGTGAACAACTAAGGCAGCTTCCTCCGAGTCACACACGCACATCTAATCTCCACACGCCAGGGCAGCAGAGGTCAGAGGTCCCTTATTGCCAGCACAGTGCAGAATTAGGAATTAGATTTCTAAGAGCGCCATGTACATACCAAGCACGTGGCTTCTGGCAGGCTGGGTGTCGAGTTCAATCATCAGTGCTGCAAAACGTGCAGAGTGGAATATTTCAAATGTGCTCACCATTGCCTTTAATTCAAACCCCCGGTCCTATTGTCAGAAGTAGGAATAAAGTTAAGTCACCTACCACAAAATCCTCGCTGTAAATATGCATTCCGCAGCCCCACGTGCAGCTCTGTATGTTGGGTACCCCAAAAACGTGCCCAAAACTCAGCTGGTAGCCTTGCAACCATGAAAGCGATGCTGCTGTGTCACTTTAACACAGGAATGTTTCTTCGGCAAACAAATATTGACCAGAAAAGGAGGGGGATATTGCTGGTCCAAGGCACTTCTTTTTTATGTTTATTTACAAAGCCTGTTTGTGTTATTTGAAAAGAAGTCAGTGCTGTGCTCTAAAACACCCCACATTCTGTGTGCTCTTCAGGTGTGATCACAAGGAAGAGAAATTAGTTTTTATAAATTTCTCTCGTTTTATTTCATAGTTTGCTAGACTGTCTGTGGAAGAGCACACTAAACTCTTTGGAGCCTTGTAGTAGCAGGACTTCAGCCAGCCTGGGAAAACCCTGGAAAGAAGCAACAAGGCCCCTCACAA
Organism: Burhinus oedicnemus; assembly: GCA_008921705.1. Lineage (NCBI taxonomy): Eukaryota > Metazoa > Chordata > Aves > Charadriiformes > Burhinidae > Burhinus > Burhinus oedicnemus. The sequence goes on from VFFE01007820.1 coordinate 1,638,710, forward strand.
ATCCCACATGATCCCTACCACACTGGCCTCCTGCATCCAGTTCTCCAGTGAACATTGTTCCCATCCCTTTCCTAAAAGGATTTTACTGCTTTTCCCACTACTCTTTTGCGGAGGCTGTCTGTGGTAGATATGAATTTGTGTTTTGGTCCCATAAACTCCACATTAGCTTTGGGCTGAAAAGAATCCAAACATCTAATAGGAGGGAGGGAAAGGGGAACGTACATCATAACTCCCAGAAGAGGTACTGTTGGCTCTCAGAAATAGCTGTAACAGTCTTTCCCCACCTCATTTATCATTATTAAATTCCCATGGGATAATGGTAAAATCCCCAGAGGAATCTGCTTTTCTGCTACAGTAATTCTTACAAAGTCACAGTTAATAAGTCTTTGAAAATAAGATGTACCTAGAGCAGTTCTGATTTAGACATTTCAAGGGTGGCCAGTTAGGAAAGTAAGTCTCTGATATTTCCACATAAAATCTGTATTTTGGAAACACTCTGGGACTCTGTCCCCAATCCATGCTTCTGTAAGTGATCCTTCCCCCATACAAGCACTCTCCACTTATAATATACACTTCAAACAGAGCCCTGCCACCTTGGCAAGCTCACGGGATCTCTTCTGATTTAGCACTGCACACATTTTCCTTGGTCTACCAGCATAAATGGCAATATTTAGTAACGTAAGTTATGTTAATAAGTCCTGCCTAAATCATTGCTGCCAGAAGAAGAATGGGGGAGTCTCTTATAACCATTAAAAATGAATGAGGGAAATAAATAAGCAAAAGCAGCTCATTTGAGCTATAAAAGACTCCAGAACACAAGCTGTGTACCAAGGTACAAAAGGATGAGGCCGTTATTAGCTCTATAAGTCACTTATAAATGACTCAGGGGAGGCGGAGTCACCTTTAATCACCCGCGCCTAACCTGCAATGTTGGAGTGAGATTCGTTACTGTGATAACTGAATCCAGCCTGAAATTATGCAAGGCAGAGACAAATGATTATAATGAAGCAGCAGCACAGGGGGTAGATCAGCCCTAAGCCCACTATATGTCTCGAGAAGGGACCTGTCCTAGTCTGGGATGCAGTGAAGATCCTGAGGGTAAGAAATCAGCGTCCTCAGATCTGATGGCAGCAGCAGATCCGTTAACCACCCTGGATGCTGCTGGAATTAGGAACAATGACCAAACAGCTGCTCTTGAGGAATAATTAAAGCACCTCCTGTGTTGGAGACAAAAGAAAGATTACTTTTTTTTCCCCCAGAAAGAAACAGTAAAGCCAAATGGGTATCGCATCAAGTCTAGGGATGCTCTCCCCATTCCTCAGTTACTTAGTCACTCGCACGTTCAGCAGGGTAAACATCCCAGGCCAAGCTGCTCCACAGCTGCTGAAATGAGAAAGGCTTGGCTTGAACCCTAGGGATTGGATTCCAGACATGTTTTAGATCTAGCATCACCTTGATGGCTTTCCCCATTTGGGGGGGGACTTACACTGCATAAGGTCTTCTTTACTTTAAATATTTTGAATTTTGACTGCGAGTATTGAAGTATCTCCCAAAATCTGAAAATCCCCTTTTAAAGTTAGTAAATGACAAGCTGTGTTCACAAGGCTTCGTACCTTGTCAGTCCTTCATACCTGGTCCTCTGCTCTGTGCAGAAAGGTTGTGCCTTTTTTAGAGGAGGTGCCAAGTGACGCACCCAAACTCTGCAGATTCAGAAAAACCAGAGGGTGCTCTGAACTTTGAAGGTCCACACCTTCAAAGTGTCCACGCTTTTCTGCAGTGGTTTTCCTATTGCAGCATGACACAAAACAATGCTGCAATCCACAACTGTATATGCTTTTTTACCACAAGACAAATATCTCCCTTAGCTTCTACGGGTCTTAAGAGCTTGTTGCCTGCCAGGCATCTCCGTAGCATCATGATGGAAGCACACCTAGCACTGCTCCAGAGGAAGTTCAGCAATAAATAGATATTAGCAGAGACCTGTGCAAATGAAAAATGTTTTTTGCTGCACTAATCCACCTGAAGCACGTCATAAGAGCATATTGATTAAGAGGAGTCTGATACCAATTTCTAAGAAATTTTTTAGTTTGTTCTATAGCTTTGTGGTAAACATCAATATATTATTCTCAGCAAAATATACTTGAGTGAAATATGCAATAGCACATTCTAAAAGGACTTAAAATTCTGGGCAACCATCCAATTCTATCTGCAAGTTTAATACTTCCTTTGTGAATGTTATAGATCTGACACAATGTTTGCAGCGTGTTGGTGTTACTAACGGAAAAATCCCCTCATTAAAAGTCTCTCATCAGTAATCACCCTTTTTGGTTTTTTAAATCAAGATTTGGCACGTAAGATTTCAGTGGATTTTTCCCTTCCATGTTGCTTTTGCACCCATTTCCACTACTATGAACAGTCAAATTTATCTTTACGCAGTGGATGTGCACAGAATTTATACCTTTTTCAAGGACGGAGTGACAGAAGAGCAGCTGACACGCACCAATTGTGGGCACATTACGAAGCCCCTACGGTGTACACTCTGTCCTCACCCATGATTTAGCACCTGCCTAAGGGCTACCTGCAGTCTGTAACGGGCTTCTTCCTTGTCCCCACTGAGCCACTGTGCTCAGGACACCACCTGAGGACACCACCACCAGCCAGGAGCCATGATGCGTTCCTGGTGCTGAGCGGCCCTTCTCCCATGGAACCGGCAGTAGAGCCACCTGGAGGATGGATGCTTCATTTCAGGAGGGCTTTCAAGACACCTACATTTGGTTTCAATTTTGGGTCATGAAATTTGGTTTCATTTCCATTTCAAATGATTAAAATTATGTAAAAATACTGTAACATCAAGGAAAAAGTTATTTTAAAATGAAAAATCAAAACATTTCATTTTGGAAATGTCAAAACAAGATGTTTCTTTGACACAGCGGGAACCTGCTAGCATCCTTCTCTTCCTTTTTCTGTCAGAGATGAGATTCCAGGGAAAGTAGCATAACTTCATGAAGTTGTTACAGAACTACAAATTCTGACAGAATGTATTCTGCTGCATTTTCCCCAACAAGCCATAATCAGCTGGGGCCCCAAATCAAAACAAAACCACCACAATGAAACTCTGCTCAATTAAAACCCAATCACATGAAATCTGGAGTGAATAGTGCTGTTCTCATTTGCAGGAACGAACACAAAGGCACAGAACAACCTTTCGGAAAGTCTGGGATTAATTCCCAACTCCATCACACGCTTATTAAATGATTGTGTGTAATTTATTGAGATCCATTTTCTCAAGGATAGTGAAGTGTTAACTCACACTGAACTCAAGGGGAGCTTGGTGGTTAAATCTTTTTAAGAATCTGGGCTTTAATCTCCCCTTTGATGTATTTGTAAAATGAGGATACTATCCCCTTGTTTTACAGGGATTTTGCAAAGCTTAATCTATAAGAAACAAGAGCGAGCTCAGGTGCTAGGGTTACACAAGTACATCTCTCTGGTGCTTAAAATTTATCTGTAGTTCGAAGACAATCCTTCACTTTTTCCCCTCGCCCAGGAAACAGCCGTGGATCCCTGCCACACCGAGGGCACGACACAGTTCTGTGGGACATGGCATCGGGTGAAACTGTGTCCCTGGCAAACAGGCAATGCAAGGAGAAATCAAATGGCTTCATTCACTCCTGCTGTTCTCCACTCCTTTTGCTGCTCTGGCCATCCCTCATTTGCTGTTGGCTAGGCTGCAATTCCTGCTTTCCAGCTGGAAAAGGAAGGTTGCAACTTCCTGCCCACCTGCTGCTCTTGATATTCAGCGAGAGGCGATCCTGCCAGCACAGGATAAGCAAAAGAACGAGACAGCTTCGGTGTCTGCTCCTCTAAATCAGCAGGACACGGGAATGTCAGCACTGTCACGTAGGAGAGCTTTAGACAGGCAAGTAGCGTCTGACGACTAGCCAGAAAGCTGCTGGACTCAGCCCACCACCCCGTGCTTTAGATTTTAGAAGCCACAATTGTTTGTAATGAATGTGACAACACTTTCTTGCCTATGTTAATTAAGTTACACCTTCGTGTTTCTCTCTCGATCTGAAAACCGCCATGCAGTCTGTACCGCTCACTGCAGTCATCCAAGGGAAGTGGGAGAAGAATGATAAACACATGCAGTGCCCCAAAGCTTCTTACTACAAAACTGAGAATGGCGTTTCTCCCCTCCTTCCGGTAAAGCTTAAAGAAGAGTAATGACAACAGAACAACTTTGCTTCACATTTGTGAAAAGACAGGAGACACACAGGTTGCTTGCTTGTCTCAGGATAATAAATACCTGACTTCCAAGTGAAGCATAGCCGATGAAGAACGTGACGAATTGGATGGGCTAAACACTGAAACCACACTGTAAAGGGGACGGTCGGTCTTCTAGATATGTCAGATCCAGCCAGTGAAGTAATGCTGGGGAGAGGAAGGTAATCGAGATGCACGCAGCCTGAAAGAGCGTGTTCTAAGGGCTGCTCAGACTTTGGGAGCAGCTGAGAGGAAAACGGGCAGAACTGCGGGCAGCACGCATCTGACCGAATATACAGGAAGGCAAAGTATTTCAAATAACTCCTATGTTCTCCCAGGGCAGCCGAAGGACCTGAGGAGATGCTGAATCTCCCTACATGCAAAAAGGGCAGGCAACGGAGCTCTGGCAGTGCCGGTGGGGAGCAGTCCCACCGCTGCCCGGCTCTCCCAGCACACTGGGGCTGGAGCACTCCCGACAGCACACCAACGCACTGGCTGCAGACCCAGACTGTGAAACTGAACAACCAGCAGCATTAACCTGCAGTCAGTAACTTTGATTTTGTCTATAATTATCATGACAGTAAAACTAAGTGTGCAAAGCACCTAATTGTCACATCCAGGATACTTTGACTACAGGAAACTAAAATCTCTGGCAACTCCTTTCTGTTCCACAGGCGATCCAGTATGCAATTCAGCTGAAGGCATCACATTTTTTTCACTCTATTTCTTTCATTCACAAATGGCCAAAAATATTTCTGTTGGCTACCATAATACTTACTGATTTTACAGTGCTTTATACTATATTAAGCAACAAATCTATATTCGGATGAATTTACCAGGTATGTGTTTTATGGCCTCATGTGCTGACCACAGACAGTACGCGTGTCATTCTCAGTTGCCTGTTAGAACAACAAATGTATAGCTGGAAGCTCAATGCTAAAAGAAACATTTTACTCAAATGCCATTTGTTCTATACAAAAGCAAAAGGTCCTTTTAAGAAAAGATCTCCCTGCATGATAAGGAGTTTTCTCACCTGTGCCACCCAGGGAGAGTGCTGCCTCCCAAAATGTCCCTTCTACTGTAGCAAGCTGTGGGTTTGTCCTCCCGCAGAGACCAAGGCTTGTCCTTGTCTCATCAGCTGCAGATGTGCAGGTAGCACAGCTGCACTGTAACACCGACTGTTTATTGAGTCTTTTCTAATTGGGGAAATTCCTTTTTCATACATGCTCGAGTCCTTGGTTAGTCCCACATGAACATCTCTCTGAACTCTCCCTCCCTGCTCGGGGTAAGCGCAGCAGGGATCCACCACTGAGGAGCCCACGTCTTGCTTTGCCACAGCCTTGCAACAGGTTACTTCTCAGTGAGGCATGGTTTCTGCAACGTGGAGACCATTCCCTGTTGATAATCACCAAATCCAAACACTTCCCCATGCTAAAAATGTTCCATTAACATATTGTAGCAGCACTTTATAGCCACAGAGGAGATGAGATCCCCAATATCCAGCTAGTGATGTTCCCTTTGTAAAGCTCTTACAACATCTAACCAAGGCAGGAAAACAGACTCTTATTTACTATTTGAGATAGAGAGCTCAGTCACACAGAGATCAAATCACATGCCAAAGGCTTCACAGAACATTTGGGACCCAGCCAAGAAACGAATCCCAAAATCCCAGTTCTCTCCTAACACAGTGCCCTGTTATTCAAAACCGGGGCAGACCCTGGTCTTGCAGCCCGGAGTTCCCTTGACACCACTACCTGCGGGAGCACCACACTTTGCTAGTGGCACACACACTGCTGCCACCTTCATGGCTTCTTGTGGCTTCAGTAGCCACGGTACCTTTTCTCTTTTTGGGTGCTGCCCATGCAGTATAATCACATAGGCAGATGTAAGGATTGGATTGTCTGAATCTCTGCAATATTTGCATTGTACAGTATTTCCATTGGCTAAGTTGAGCTTTTTTGGCACTGCCATCACGTATATTACAATTATGTTAACAAGCCTGTCTTTCTAAAGAACTCCCATTTTTCTCTTCATTACCCTGAGACACACTTCCAGTCATTTCTCATCTCTCCTTACCAGGTCATTTTTGATATATTGTACAAGTGCAAAGGAGAGCTCTACTTCATGAGCAAATTCAAATGACTATCACATATATGCTGCTTTTGAGGGTGTGGGTGGGATGGAAGTGAAGCATGCATGATGTGCTGAGTAGTGTGCATTGCAGCTCCTCCGCACGCCCTGCTGCACAGACAGCGTAAGATCCCACGGCTAGGCAAGCGATGTGATTTAGCTCCCCTATTTCAGACTGAGCTCCTAACTCAGGACGTCCCTAGATCAATTCTCAAAGTGTCAGCCAAGATGACAGTTGTTACAAATAGATCTTTTAAACAAGTCCCAAAGAGAAATCCCTACCTCTCCAGCTAACTAGTTTCTGCCCTGAAATGCAAGCACTGAAGACCACTGAAGTCACTGGCCACCAAGAAAACATTCATACCATGTTCTGAGATTTGTATCTGTTACTCGGAACTGAGAACACAGTATGATTCAACACTGCCTCCAATTAAATCTATTTTTTCTCTGTTAGAAAAAATAAGATCCTCTTTTAAAGGGTTTTCATGACTTTATGGAAAATTCCTAAAAACCTAAAAAATTAATAAAATATAAAAATTCTTTTACATCAATTGATGCAAAAGAAATTACCACCCTTATTGTGGCTTTAAGCATGAATGCTATGAAACTTGCTGTTGGTTTGGTCCAGTAAAGAGAGAGAAATAGAGAAGTCAGCTTTAAATACATTTTCTTTAAGGCTACAAGGGAAATGTAAATCCTCATAGACCATTTTGGACTTCTAAACTACTTTGAAAAAAGGCACTGGGCTGATATATTCTCTGCCTCCTTGGAATCACTCATCTTTCATCTCCATCACTGCATTGCAGACTGGAAGCATTGCTATTTTTTTGACAACATTCTCATTTTTCCAGCTTCCAAGAAATCTCTAGACAGGGATTGTCAGTTCTAATTACGCTGCTTGTGCTGCAGCGACAGGTGGTTACCGAAGACTCAGAAATGACACTTTGACTTTTGCAAATGGATTATAGTTTGGCCCGTGTTCTTGACAAAAACAGCCATAAAAGAAGGAAGGCAGGAGAGTGGTGAAGGCAATCACATGGAACTGGGAAGACCTGGTTATGTTGGCTCCTCTGCCAAGGCTTCCCAAACGCATGGTGTGTAAGGTGCCCCCGGACTGACTATGGGCATGCCAGTCCTCAAGCTGGGAGATCTACGGAGATTTACAACATATCTAACCAGTTGAGCACTAAAAGCAATAGTTACGTATGTGTGGTGCTGTGCCCACATAAATTAGCTCCCTACCTTCCTCCATGGGGTACAGCATTGGGTAGACTCACTAGCTTGGCCATCTCTGTGCCATAGGCCATGGTATGCCACAGGCATCACAGGCATGTCATGTCTCTAGCCCTCCAGCAATAAGTTGAATTGGATGCTCCAGGATCCAGTCTTTAGTAGAGCCATTTTCCATCCATTAAGTGGAGACAATAGCACTTCCTACTTCATAGGACAACCTTAATGTTTGGAGCATTAAGGATGCAATATTTCTGCCCAAGGATTTCATCCAAACCTCAGGCTTTTCTTTGACTCCGGTAAGCTTTGGTCCTGCCCTAAAGGGCCAGCACTTCTGCCATCAACCAAGAAGTGTCCTGCTCTTCTAATTTCTTTCCAGAGAGTAATGGGTTATACATAAATTTTAATTAGGGACAGCACTGAGAACTGATCTGACCTAAGCCAAGTGTGAGACCAGACCTCCACAGACTTAAAGGAGGTGAGAGCCACATAGGAGAAGGGAATGAAAAGACCCTGCAGCGAGAAGAGAATGTCAAGATGAAAGGACAGGAGTTTGAACTATTCAGTGCTCTCAGACTTCAGTGTCCCACGAGCACAGATCTGCAGGCAACTCCTTGAGTTAAGCCATGTCTCAGCTGGTACTTGATAGAACAATGACCAAATGCTGCTGAAATTACTTGTGTAACTTAGACACCATCCTGAGCAAGGGCATTGCATTTCAGTCACTCCAACACAGGGAGAAGGGGATGAAATATGTTTAGCAATGCCAGGCTTTAGAAGTTAGAGCTACACGGACAAAGAGATTTCCATCTTGGTAATAGGATGACTTCAAAGAGTCTTAAAGATTCAGTCCTCTTTCTGATACTGAGTTTGCACAGGCAAAGTCTAGTTCTATTCCCCTGGCAAGTATTCAGATATCCAATATCACCACTTAGAATAAAAAGGAAAAATCTCTTGCAGCATACATACACACATGCATGCGCATGCATGCTAGGCTCCGGAAAGCTGGCCTACACCTTGCAGTGACTGGAGAAAAATAATGCAACAGCAAAGCACAAATAATTTCTCAGAGACCTATGCCTTTTGAAGCCAAAAATCACTTGCAGAGAAGCATATATAAGCAGGATTGTGCTCCAACAGCAAATCAGCAGCCATAATACACAAGTGCCAGATGAAAGCTGGCATCAGCCAACACAGTCAGGCTGAAAAGCCAGAGAACGTTTTCCAAACTACACTTGCTGTAAAAGTCACTGCAAAGTTAGTACTGGAACGGGAAAGAGTATCCTTCCCCACTGGAGTTGTGGGCTAGGATGCTGAGCAACAAGGGGATTTCTGTCCTCACCTGACCCACTAACACAACCTTCTCTTTCTCCGGTTACTTATTTCTGGACAACTGAAGAGAAATGAGTTTTCACGCTGGATTGCAAAATGGCACATGGCGGTGAGCTCGTCACCCCTCAGACTGGTAAGCTGTGACACATGGAGGTCAGACCGTGACCATGCTTGCATGAGTTGCATCCGACTGGCATAGCTGGGGGGACCTTGCTGCTCGATATACTTGTTTTTAACGAACTCCCCTCCACATCTTGCTTGTCATCAGCCAAGCTCCAGGCAGGGCTGTCTGTCCTTTCCCCCTCTGCTAGGTACATGCTTCTCTTTGCGCTCACTTAAGGAAGACGTCAAGCTCAACGCCTAGCGGTTTACTTTTAATGGGGAAACAGCAGCGAATCAAGGGGTGCGTGCATGTGTGTGTATACATGCGTGCATGCACATGTACACAAGGAACAGGACGGGAGGGATCCTGGTATTCCCAAGTATTTCACAGACTGAGTAGCAGCTCTGTTCCCATCTGGCTTAAAGAAAAATATCATCATCCTTCTAACATGCCTCCCACCATCTGCAAACACCGCTGCTACTAATGCTTACCTTTCATTTTACATCTCTGAACAAGCCCCTTGCGGTGATGCTGAGCTAAACCCAGGCTCCTCCAGCATCTCTCTGGGGACAGAAATAATCCAAACCCACTTGCTCCCCACTGTGTACAAAGGTCATTATTTTGACAAATTAGTTAAATCTCTCTCAGTCAGCAGCGACGACCCTGAATTATTCAGCATGCATCTGTCTTTTTCCCTTACAAAAACGGCCTGTAAAGCAATAAGTGTATTTCACTTGAACCACTTCTTAAAGATGTAAGACAGTTTGGGTTCACTCCAACGCCCCTTGAAGTCAATGGGAGTCTTTAATTTAATTTTCATTTAATTAATTTCATTAAATTTGCAGATGATGCCAAGCTGGGAGGGGTTGTAAGTACTTTGGAGAACAGGATTAGAATTCAAAATGATCTTGATAGTGTAGAAAATTGTCCAAAATAAACAGATGCAATTCAAGAAAGGTAAGAGCAAAGTATAAAGTTGGGTAAAACCAATTAAATACAGAGTGGGGAAAAATTAGCCTGGTGACAGCAGTGAGGAAAAGGATCTAAAGTAGAGAGGATCAGAAATTCTCCAACTCTAGGGATCACTGAGGACTGGAAGATGGCAGAATTACCGTCTGCAGTAATTTTTAAGGTCTGCTTAGACAAATGACTGTCAGGACTGTTTTCCATAGCTGGACATACTGTTCCTTTCAGCTCAGTTTGAAGATTTCAGTGATTTTTAAGCCATATATTCAGATATGTAATGTACAACTTCTCCCGTCTGTAGTCCATGCATAGCATCTACAAGAAATGCGGCTCTTCTGGGTAAAAAGAGAAAGTATTTCATCTTTGTTCCTTGGATTCAATCACAAAAGCAAAAGCATATCCTGTTGTACTAGAAAATATATTTTGCACAGTAACAGACAGAACAATGCAACCCATGTGAAAGCCTTAAAGGTCTTCTGAACTTCTAAACGGGAGACAAAAGCAGACTGCAGAGGTTCAGCACCCTTTCTGATGACCTGGAATGAACTAAAGTCTTTGTAGCAACATAATTTATGTTGCTAGAATGTAAGTAAGTTTGCAGTGCACAAAGTAGATGTTATTTCAGACTTTCTTCTTTCCTTATAAGACATGATAAAATCCTAAATATATTATCACTTATATTTATAGCAATAATAGTGATAATTTACATCACTTTGTGAAGTATTCTGATGTACAAGACAAGCCATTGCCTGAAAATTGATTGCATTTCATTAAATCAAGAAAATTCAAGGAAAAAAATGTATTAAAAAAATGGGAGCAAAGTCATTCTGCTTTCCTCGTACAGCTAAACAAAGGCCTAATTTAGGACCAGTTAAATTACTATGGATCAATACTGTTTCATTTCTGTGTCTCTTTCTTTGCTCAGTCTAATAAAATAATAACAACAATGGTGAAGATGACAAACATTTTATATTTGAACTATTCCTAGTACCTAATAGTGTCCCAGCATTTTACAAAAAAAATCTCCCAACAACACTTTGTAAAGCACATCACAGTGAAGTCTCAGCATTTATGACATAAACCTGCGTGCATGTCTGTGTGTGCATTTCTTCACATAAATATGTATTTATATAGTCTAGATACTATTACCCTCATTGTGCAAATCAAGGAATGAAATGTTTACCTAGTTTTCCCATGGTCACAAAGTGCTGGGGAATGCTATCTGCAAATGCTGTCTGGGGCTAGAAATGAAGCTTCATTGCTCTAAGGTTTGAGAATAACCAATCAAACCATAAAAATAGCCATAATTAGCATGAATAGGAAAGTCAGGCCACTTATTTCCTCTCACAGACATATTCTAGAAAAATTTATGAAACAGAAAACACACTTATGGTATGGATAGAAGTCCAGGTGACAACGGAAGAAACACAGTTTCTATTTCATGTCTGCTGTTTGACCTCATAAAAGGCTTTGTTTTCCACTCATTGCATTCATTCATTCATTAATGTTTTATTCATCGCTGTTCAGATTGTCACAGGACTGCCTCTGACAGGGAACTGCAGCTCCTGGTCATTGAGACTCGGTGCTGCTGGGAGATGTAGGTGCTATCGCAGTATAAATGTACTAAAAGAGACAGTAAGAAATGTGGTAAGAACAAACGTCTCTCTCATGTCTATGGCTCTTACAATGCAGAAGACAACAGACCAGACATATAGGTAGCATTTAGGCTTGTGATGTGCTTGGGGCTAATAGTCAGCAAAGCAAATACAGTTCTTAAAACAAATACAGTTCTTAAAACATGTTCAGGGCCAGTATAAGATTAGAAAAACATCAGCTTTTCTCGCCATAACCTAAAAGAAAGCCAAATTGTGCTCCAGCTCTCAACCTGTCAGCCCTGTTGCAGCTAATGGGGTTACATGGCAGTGCAGTCTAGGTGCCATTTGGCCTTCAAGTGAAAAGCGGTTGATCTTGCTGCTAACCTGAGCCTACAGCTCCTCTGAGCTGCCTTTCACTTTCAAAGAAATGACAAGAGGAACACATTCAATAAAACATCTCAACAGCAGGTTTCAGTGAGGACGGGGAATCGAAGGTGGAGGATAATTTGAAAGTATTTGGTAAGATTTTAGCTGCTTATTCCCCACTGACTCCGATGGGAGTCATGCTGCTTTGATCTTCCAAATGCTTTCACACTCTTTCCATCCTGACAAGCACTCATACCATGTATCTATTTACTGTTAAATCAAGGTAAGCCCTGAACTTTAATATCTGAACTATCTTCAAACAACCAAGAAGGAAGACTAGCCAGATTACGGGAAAGAGACTCCATCTGAAAGTATTCTATCCTCTTGTATTGCCATGCCTTACATGTTCTCAGTGTTTAGGAACTGATGATGTTAATAACGAATTTGCATAACTGGTCAAGAAGCCTGGGTGAAGTTGAATCTCATGAGAAGACACCAGGGTGCAGAAGCTACAGGAATGAGCAGGCGTGGGTCTGTGCACTCAGTAGCTGGATCTCTTCCAGCAAACTCCTATTTAAAGCCTATGATGAACTCTGGACACGTCATGGAAGAACTGTACCAGCCAGCAGCTTGTCTCTCCCAGCACAGGCTGGAAGAAGCAGCGCAGCTCCATGCATGCATTCTGGATGCAGGCAACAAAGAAATGAAGAGGAAAATAGATGAAGCCATAAGGAAGTCTTTTAATCTGGATTTGGCCTTGTAATTGAAGAATGGTCTAATTAGTCAAAAAATCTTCCAGATTCACATAACGGTGATGGGATTCTCAAGGACAGTGGAAAGACATGGATGATGAGCTCCCAAGTGATCAGAAGTGGACATCAGATTCTAGTTCATGCTGAAAATCCCTCTCTGGAAATCAGGATTGCACCACAAAGGATGTGAGACTCCTCTTGTGTCCATCTAATTCACTACAGTTTTTAAACTCAGAGGCATAAGAAAGGGACTTCTGAACACCAGGATTTGCACCAAGTTCTGCAGTACCCTGGAGAGACCTGCATCTCCTTTCAAAGACTGAGATACCCACCTCCAAAGAAACATTTATGAAAACAAATAAAATTGTCAAGCAGTGGCTTCACTTGCTCTTGCAGTGCTTAGAGATGTGTTACATCTTCACTGCTCCCTGAAAGAGCAGCTGCTGTTACTCACACATGAGCTGGTAGAAACAAACCTTCTAAAATAAAAGATCTTTCAAAAACAGCACACATGGTATAGGGGAGCAAAAAGGGGAATTAGCAGAGTGCTACATTCAGTTATCATTACTTATTTGAATGAGGCAGGTGATGGAGCCTTCGTCCTGGACTGTCTCTCATTCTGCTACAAATCACACAAATACCCAGCCGCAAGCCTAAGACAATCAATTTTTACAACAAATCCGAGGCACTGACTCCTTTTTCTTGACTCACTCATGTCTAAGTAAGCGCCGAACCAGACCATACACATCAGCCCAGGGGATGCAGACTGTTTTCCCAAAAGCAGCGCTTCCAGAAGTGCTACAACAGCACCAGCTAATCTTCAGCACTTACCCTTGCAGGTACAGCTTGAGGGGAGGAAGAAAGCTGGCAAAGAAAGTGTGTTTCATGAGGCCGGTGTTTTTCAGTTTGGCAACAAGTGCCCACATTTGTGAACTACGTTAGAGGTGTGAGTCCCTCACATACACCTACATGAAAGAGCAGAGCCATTTTGCCTACTTTTTACCAGGATGTTAAGATGCCTTTTTTTTTTTTTTTTTTTTTTTCTTAAGCTTAAGAAATTCCCAGGAAGATGAGTGGAGCAGTTTTTATAGCGAGGCTCTTCAGGAATTGTGAATTCAAGAGTTAGGTGGACATGGAGTGTTTCACTTCTTTACAGGGCACGCAAGTGATGTGACAGTGCAGCCCGTCAGATCTTCTCTGGCATTTCACAGATATACTTGCTCTTTTATAAAGACCTTGTGGCCAAAACCCAGCAACACTCACGTGTTTAGTGTGCATGCTGTGCCAGACACACTCAGTCTTCAGTGCTTCAGTTATGCTAATGCGCAAGTCCCCTGCATAAGCGTACCCTGGCCTACATTGCAGGCACCTGGAGCAGCTGGGCATCCGCACCCTCTCCTCTTGGTTTCCAGACAACGTGAACAAACTGGACAGCTCAATGACATGCAGAGTTCCCTGGAAAAACGTACATATTAATGCCAAGCTCTCAGCACAGCGTGCTGGCAGGAGCTCACTCTGGTTTTGTCCTTCACACTCATCATTGGGCTGAGCAGACAACTGATGACAAGGGCTAAATATTACTGCAATTGTACTGAGCTCAACCTGGTACGGCAATCCCAGCTGCTCATAAACTTACCTTTTTTTATTTAAAACAGAGCAGAAACTGGGCTCATTTGGTATCCCTGTGCTTGCTAGTCATGCACTTGTCATTGCGGCTTCAAAGTGGCAGATTGGAAGGGTTGCTGGCATCCTGTCCCTCCTCCCTTTTCCTGCTGGAAGCCCACCTGTGCCATCACTCAGCTGCACTCACCTTCAAGACCTACTATGAAGAAAGTTGCCTGTATCTGATGATTGCCACTCACCCATTCCCAGGGAGAATAAGACTGAGAAAGAGGGAGCACTTCTATGTGTGGGATGGCATTCAGTGGGCTCCCCACAGCCTTCTGAACTTCTCCAACAATTATTTGCTGTGAGATTTTTAGGCGAGTTATTAAACTCCCTATTTCCCCCTCAGTTGAATAAGGGTTGTCAGCCTCAGGAAGATGCTATGAGGGACTTGCTAAGATTATTCAGATTTTTTTTCAGAAGCAGAGGTGATCTTCACTATGCAAAATCACCTTATAGAAAGAGAAAAGCTGATTACAGGATATATATAGTTCCTCCCTGGGCTCTTCTCTGCTTTGTCTCGCCCTATCTCTGTGTTTTCTGTGCATTTCAGTAGTTGGAGATACAAAAGTTAAGAGGCTCCCTAAGACTTTTCTTTTTATTTGTTTGAAAAGCAGGACTCCATATAATGGAGGGAGAAGGAAAATGAAATACGTGATATTTACAACGGAACTATGATTGCTGCAAAATCTCAGTGTGTAGTTATTCGTGCCTACAGGACTGCTGGGGACCAAGCTACACTTGTTGGCTTCCATGTTTTTGTGCATAAAGCAGTACTAAAAAAAGAGTTGTTCTATCACCCTCAGATACTGAGAGGAGATCTTAGCACAGTTTCATCTGGATCTTTGAGCCTTCTTCCCTCAGACATGTGCAGACAAGGGAGATTTTAGTTTCTTTGCACTTATAGATGGGTATGTGTGAATCCTGAAAGGTTTTCACAAGCTAAAATAAAGACACTTAGATGGAGACGTCACTCTCATGGCATCTGTGTCTGTCCTACCTGCTTTTTATGTACAAAACACCATCCACAGAAGTAGCCTGGCCAACTCATTTCACCAAGAGTGCTTTCTTCCAAATTCCCATAGCTGGCTAGCATGTAAATGTTGCTATTTAGGCTCTTTGGATTACAACAATTTCTCATTCCCATAACTACTTGTAAATCTTCTGACAAAATTTATGAGCAAAGATAATTTTCCAATGGATCAATGTAAGCTTCTTCCTCTTCTGCACAACTTCTTAATAGACTGTGTGTATTGCAGAAGCATGTTCCCTTGTAATATGTTATTTCCCATACAATTTTAAAGTCCATCTACTTCAGGTAAATCTAGCTGTTTCAGCTAAAAGTTGTGTAGCCTTAGGGATTCTTTACCAGATGAGAGGATGATCTTTTTAACACCTTGAATTTCTGACTTTCATATCTTTCATTAAATCAATCTCCCTTTCATGATGTATATTTATGCCAATGCCCAATTCTATTACAACTCTCTCTTCTGCTTTCTCAATTTTCTCTATTATTCTTTTCGAGGTCTATAATATAATTTCAGTGACTAACTCATAGGCTGTCGCTTCACATTTATGAACTGAAACATGAATGTGCATTATTACTTTATTTTTATGAAAATCCATGATAACTAATGCACTGATTCAATTTCTACCAAGAAGCTTTGTGTTTGGTTTCGTGATATCTAGCCTCTAACCTCCATCCCTCCAAACAAACTTTTACATCCATATTTACATATTGTGATCATTGCAGCTCTTTTATCTCCCTGTCCCAGTGACTTGAAGAAGTTATAATGGATTTAGGCAGGAGTTTAATTAGAAACTGCTCTTTCCTGTATTGCATGGAAAAATTCTCAGGGAAAAATATGACTCTAACAAATTAAAGACTTGATGTAACCCTCAAAAAGCCCCAGGCTAGCTAGATAAGTGTTTAGTGGAACAGACAATTAGACAGTGGGAGATCATGGTGGTGCCCTATTCCCTAGGAAGCTGGCATTCATTTTATATCAGTTTATATCTTTGTAACAAAACTACTGTCAGTAGTTTGCCTCTGTTTTACAATGATACCAGTGCAGGCAGAATCAGATTATTTTCAGCAGGTTTCCTTCTTTGATGAGCAGGGAATATCTCCAAGTATCCTCAGAGATATACTCAGGCATAACTTGGTCCCCCAGCTCTGGCTCACCTGCACTCCTGTCATGCTATAAAGAGGAAAGAAAACATAAGACCTTTCCACTTGCAGATAACTGGACTCATCGCTGCAGCGTCAGCTTCTGACAAAAGAGTCAAGTTGAGGGTGTTCCCAGGAAAAAAGACCATACCAAACTCCAGAAAAGTCTGCCTGAGTAATGGTGTCATTATGATTTAGCTCATTAAAACTCATTAAAACTTAGGGTAGTCCTGAGGCACCCATGAAATCTGCTAGCAGCAAACCTGTCTACACAGGAACTAGGTTCCAGAAGACATAAATGTGCCTTTCTCAGTTCCAACCTGTGCACTGCAAATACCAGGTGGGTCTGAACAGAGGGCTTTGCATCTAAAGCCTTTTCCAAAGGAAAATGTAATGATAGCTGAGTAGTAAGTCTGAGAATTCAGAAGAATTTTCTATACTTACTGCAGCTGGCTGGTGGATGAGAGTTTTTCTGCTTTGGGGATGGTGGCCATCACCTGCTTACTGCCAGACCTTGCCAGGGACAGTGCAGATTTCATCCTGATCCTGCACGTAAACTGATCTCTTGAATTATATTTTCCAATGAAACCTGAAGTTGAGTGCTCAACTCCTATTAGACTATACAAGCTCAGTGACCTTAAATCACATTGAAAACTTCAGCCTTACAATCAAGTTGTTTCTCTAATCCTTCACTAAAGAAAAAATAGAGTAAATGACAGATCAGACAAAGCTAATTATTACCAGATCTGGGGATATCCACTGTAAAATAAGGGGCAGCTTATGGCCCTAAAAGAGTGACATCGTCTTGACCTATTACACCAACCTCTGACGAAAGTATATGATTAAACATAATTGTTTAAACTAGAAGTTTGTAAACAGCTGATCATTTCACCCTTGACAGTGTGTAAAGCAGATAACCCGTCTTTTGCTGATGACTGAATGGGAAAGAGACCAAGACTCTTCCGCTGTGGATCCCCCCTCCACCAGCACAATAACAGATTGTTTCTTTCTTTGTTTCCTGGGCTTTGTTCCCATCTAATGTGCTTCTGTGATCATCTTCATTCATGTCCCCTAGTAATTTCTGATTTATCTTTTCTACAGTTTTTCCATGTTGAGCACACTTTATGACATTTAATGTCTCTTTCTATGCACTCAGTTTTCTCAGAGCCTCAACAGCAACAAACGAACCAACCAGCCCATAAAGAAAACTCTTATCAGTAATTAGGCTTGCTGGAGATCAGACGATAACTGTCAGATCTAGATACTAAAAAGTCCAGGATGAGGTTACTCACACCTACGTACAGCTTTCCTAGCAGCCTGAGCTCCAAGGAAATAAATATCAATGAATGCAGCCCAGCTGAATCTGAATCTACTTAGAGGAGGGAGCAAAGGAGATGATATTAGACACGCACATTGTTTAACCTGGGAATAAAGGGCAGAATTTGGAAAACTACTTGTCAAGGTGTCTTCAAAAATTAGCATAGTACACACAACTATATTGCCAGAGGGGCTGTTTCTTATCCCGTCTGCAGGCCTGTGTAAAATCCTTGTGTTGAAATTCTCAGCCCTAGGGAAACAATTGCTTTCAAGATTTGTTACAAGCTTGAAACTCAACTCAGCATCATCAAAATGTGTGAAGAACTTTCAAGGAAACATGGGCTGTCTTATGTCTATGCCACTGAAGCAGCTAAAAACAGCTCTGGCTGATCATTGCTTTCAGCATTAAGCCGACGCCAAACTAAACCATCAGTGACGGTGAGAGCTGTGCTCAGACACAGAAAAATTTCCCAATAAGGACTAGTCTTGCCCTTCTCTTCATCAAATAAAGTGCAGAGCAATCCCATTAACTACACTGGGTTAACTCTGGATTTGCAGTGGCAGAAATGAGATCCAATCATTAGCAGAAATTATATGTGTGCATGTGAGACTGGCCCTGATTTTTTTCTTTTTGTGATAGTCAAGTGCAATTAATCTAATGCTTACAGACAACACATAAAATGTAGTTTAGTACACAGCCATTGTGCCTTTAGATGCCTAGTCACCAGGGCAAATGATACTTTCCTTCATTACTGAAGTTTCACTTCTCCCTCTCTGGCTTCTAGTAGAATGAAATGGAGCATGTAATGGAACGTCATGTTCATAGGTTTCATTTTGGTATCAGCTCCAGGTCTGGACAAAATCTCAAACACTACAACAGCTTTTCACAGCCTCACAAGCGCTAAAAGAAATTGCTGAAGGCACACAAATCCCAAAGTCTAAAGAAGATGTCCTAAATTTACTCAAACAAAACCCCTTTACAGTTGCAAAATAATTACCTGCTTGCAAATAATCAGGTTATTTTTAATAGTTATTCTATGGAAGAGATTATATAAGTTGGGAGAAAATATCAGCTTTCTATAATACCCACCTGCTCTAAATACAGTTATACTTTTAACTAAAATTGAAGAGCCATTAGGACCAGTTTTTGTAGGTGCTTAGTTTTCTAATTCCCAATTAAATTAATTGGATTTGAATGCCTAAATAGCTTCAAAAATCAGGCTTCTCATCCAATAACCAGTTAAACAAGGCAATGCTGCAAAATAAGGCTGAAAGAGATAAGTTATTCAGCATTTCTATGGATAGCTGATGTGGGAAAATTAATAGTTGTAATGTCTCCTACAAACGAATACAACACCCGTGCCACAATCTCAGAAAAGGCAATAGACCAGATCCTGTCACATGTGTAAAGCATGAGAACTATTACAGATAATTATTTTTGATAATAAACTGGACTCGGATAACTCCTTGTATTCTGACACCTCAAAGCACTTTTCAGATATATTTTACTTGTTTACCTTCTTATGCTCTTGGAAATCCTTCAGAAGTACTATATTAGTTTTATGAGTAACTGCAAAGAGGACAAGTAAATAGGTAGCCAAAAGTCATGATGGAAAACCAGGGAAGAGCTGAGAGCACAAGCCAGGACTACACTGCACATGACAGAATGAAACAATGCAAAACCCTCTGCCTCCATACTCTTTCTGAGCTATTTAAGGATAGCAATTTTTTTATTTGATTATGCCACTCCAAAAACATATCTGGAAAAGGATTAATTGGACCTTCATAGGATACATTTGCTCTGCTGAAGCTTCCCTATCTCCTTACATGGAAGTTGAGCACTTTTGCAAATCTTAAATAGGAACTGCAGGATCTAGACCCGCAGCTGGTGGTGCTTATGAGACGTTAGGATACCACTAGGTATTTTATTTTCTGGAAGCTTTCAGAAAAGCTAGCAATGGGACTGATGTAAGAAGGTTAAAAACTGGCAACCCAGAGGACGGGTAAGGGCAGAAACACAGAGAAAAATATTTAAGACACTGCAAGCACAGAAAAATAGCAAAAGCAGCAGCAACAGACAGTATGGAACAGCTGGATAGCCACTACAGAAGAACTGCAAGGAGGAGTGAGAGGTGAGGCTGAGGTAAGACGATGGGTGGATATCACTAGCTGAATGGTACTGACAACAGCAGCTAACAGAGTCAAGCGCTGTGGGGAGAAGTATATTTTTATTTTTCATATATTTTACATATATTTTTATTTTAATAAGACCAATCCCTTCCATAGCTAATACAACATTTGGACAGTCCTGCAAGTTACAGGCAGGCGGACACACCACCTGCCATAAGCTGTCTCTAGATTCATCTTCCTGCACACACATGGAAGGGAAGAGAGACAAGAAAACCTATTCTGTGGATATAGATGTCTCACCGTTACAGCTGTACAGGAGGGCTCTGCACTCAGAAATTCAAGTATCACTCTCCGTGGAACCCAAGGGAACTGTTCACCCTCTAGATTTATGTTTACATTTCTTCTCTCCTTATTAATTAATCCCTGGTCTGGTAAATAGTGAGCATGATTATCTGCCTAAAACAGAAGAGAAAAACAATTTGAAAAGTCCCCCATTTCAGTGAATCAGCCACAAAGGTCTGAAACTTACCTTGCCTAAGTCAATTCATTTAGCCTGTGGCCTGATGTACAAAGTCCTTGCCTTTCAAGCTTCAGGCAAAGAGGGTCACATGCTTGACTCAACAAGATCCTAGAAAGTAATGCAAAATGGTCCAGGCAGTGGGCAAAAGGGAAGGAATCTTCAGTCAGCAGACCTGCACAGACTCTGTTACATAAGAAATCTGGAAATATTTCTAAATCCTTACTCAGCCACTAATATTTTACCATTACAGTAATTTTTATGTGCTGTGATTAAGTTAAATTTAACAGGAGAGCTTCCTAAAGAGGCTGTGCTCTGTCCTAGTTAGGGTTATGTATATTATTAACAATCGTAAGAATGATGCTTAGATAGTACATTTTATGTACAGACCTCAAAGGATTTTTCAAGGATTTAGTATTAATGCCCTTTATCTGTCAAGGTAATTCAGAACCATTATGTACCTTTTGTATGTGCCTATGCTGAGACAGATGACATGCCAAAGACCACAACACCACGCCAATGTCCCAGCTGAAAGCATATGCCAGAGCCCACACTACAACCAGTACATTTCAATGCAGCATCTGAAACCCCATCCAATGGGTTATCCAATTGTTATCCAATCTTATTAAGACAGAGACAAATGAAATGAAAACCAGAAGTCATACACTGTATGCAGACTGAACCCTTACTAGAATCTGCAATGCCTAAAATCCCAACCCAGGTTTAACCACTAGAGCATACATTCCTTTCTTCATTGCCAATGAAGAAGAGAGAACTGCACATAATTACAAGTCCTGGGCTCACTATGGCCTTTTGACCTCTTAGCCTTCCTAACACTTGTAGCCTCTTTTTTTTCTTCATATATGTATGTCCTAAATAAGCCCCTTGCTCTTTCAACTGCCTCTGATAACTCTAGGAGTTCTCCAATTATCCCACAGTTAGTATTCAGGATATTTCTGATCTGATCAGCAGTTTCTCTATTAACTCTGGATCACCAGTCTAATTTTCAGCTAATATTAATCAATATACTACTGTTAGAGTCACAGGATCTAAGCATATTTTAATCAGGTGAAAATATCTTGTCACATATATTTTTATTTTAGTAAGACTAACCCCTTCCATAGCTAATATAACACCTGGACAGTCCTGCAAATTATAAGCAAAAGCAAAGTCATTTAGTGGCTATGCTGTATCTGTTATGTCCGGAAAAATCCTAAATTGGGCTGAGAAGAAAATAATTTATATGCCATATTTTAACTTTTGACTTCATGGTAATAAAGCAACACACAGTTTTGTGCCAGGGTCTGGAGAATGGCTTAGAGCAGGCAGGAAGAGCTATAAATACCACATCTTCTTAAAGAAAGTGGCAGACAGTCACCACTGGAACTGAAGAACACAAAGAGTTTTGAAGCTAAAGGGAACTTTTTAGAAGAAAGAATCACAAGTTCTAATGATTAATGCAAGTTTTGGAGACAGGTGCTATTGGATGATCTGAGCCCAATTTAGCTTTCCTTTACATCAGTGTAACATCATGTGCTTCAGCAACGCACTGCTGGCTTAGCCCAGTCGAAGAAAGAAGAGAACTGATTTCCCTTTGTATCCAGCTTGTCTGTTCCTTACTTCCTCAGCACATTTTTTCTAGAGATCAACCAATCTCTTCACTGAGATGATGGAGCACTTCTCAGTACTGGGATTCAGTATACAATGAGTCGGCTTTTGAAAGCAGCTAAAAAAAGTAAGACCCCCTAATCCCCTTTGAAAGGCAAGGTGATTTTGGCATTCCTACACAGGTAATCTTTCTCTGTACAAATCTGACACTCAGAAATAGGTGAGCCACTTGGAAGATCATCTTCACGATAGGTCCTGAGCATCTTCACTGGGGGGATTCACAGGCACAGGGCCAGGATAAGCCTTTTACGTGGCTGGTATCAGACTAATGATGTGACAGCATGGGAACGCCTGTGCAAAGCCCTAACTTCACATGTCGTTTAAGTGAATATACAATAGAAAGAAGCACTCCTGGCCATCTCTCGCCCTCAGCTACTGATTCCCACTCTAATGTCACCTCTTTCCCAGTGCTAGCACAAGCATCATGAGCACCTGAAACAAACTCAGTCAGAGAGCAGGGAGCTAAGCAGGCAGACAGCTCATTCACCCAAAAAACCAGATTGATTCCCTTTCCCTCAGCTGCGCTTGTGGCCAGCAGAAAGACAGGGATGGCAGCTGCATGTTAGTTAAACAGCCACAGAATTGCACCTTAGCAATTGTTGAATACATTAGGGACATTCATCTTCTGGGTTCAGCAAGTGATTATTAGATCTGCTCAGTCAGCTCATGCAAACACCCAGGCTCTGAGACTGAACAACCTTTTCCAGAATTTCAAAGCTGCTTTCTTAAAAATAACCTGCTCTCCAATTCCAGGGGAAAAAAAAAAAAAACCAACCAACCAACCAAAAAAACCCCCACAAAAAAACAACAACCCAAAATACCAAATATGAAACTTGAAATGATCTACCTGTGAAAAAAACCTGCTCTGCAAGTCCAGTCATTGTAATTTCTTTCTTACTTTTCACAATCACAGCTGACTACTAGCTGACTCTATATCTCTTCATAAACAATTTGGGTCAGCAGCTAATAAGAAGGGAAGCCAGGATCCCTGTCCCATTATTCAAAAGAATTCCTCATTCAGATCCTCTTTGGCATCACTGGATATTCTTTAGATTTTTGCCTCATTGTTTTTATGGAAATAGACGTATTCCTTCCCATGAAGGAACAGAAATACCCACTGAAAGAAACAAATTATCATCCATGGCTCTAGAAGAACACATATTCTTTCCCATTAAGCATAAAGAGATAGATTTCTTGGTATCTTCTGTAGAATTTTGAGGAAGTCTAAATTCAGGAATTATTTGGGCAATTTTGTATCTTATATGCTTATAGCCTTTCATAAATATAAAGAAACTGTAGTCAACATCAACTGTCCCAGCCACACTGGGATTTTCAGTACAATTGATTACAAAATGGCAAACAACTCCACAGAAACCCTGTTACTTCTCAAGATTCACATCAGAATGATGAATTGGCAGAATATGAACGAGACAAATCCAGTAACTTCAACACCTTTAGGTGAGTTTCAGGTGATTCCTGGGAGATGCAGGACTTATGTCAGTTCTACATTCAGAACTCATCTTTGCCATGTCTGTTCTTCATACCAGAGAGATTAAAATTGTCCCTGCTCCCTTTATAACCAACATTACAGCATAAGGACTGAACTCAAGAGTTATTATTACAACTTTTATTTTTGATAGTGCATTTTTCTGAGTTTGTCCTGTCTCCTGATTACTAGAGCAGATCAGAAAAAGTATTTTCTTTTTCACAGTTGCTTCATCCTAAGGTGAAAAGTTCAGAAAGATTCTGATGTCAGGAATACTGAAACTGAGTTGAAATGACAGGACATGACTTCATCATTTTCTACCAAAATGAAATATTTAGACATTGCAGAAAATAAAACCATCCATTTGCTGACTTAAATCAAATGTTTGTTTCAAGACAGATCAAAATTATTTGGGATGGAATAAGGCAGTTCAGCTGGTGAGAGAAACCACATTATATTGTGGAAAACCATGGCAGAATGAACTTGATCTTCACGCAGCCCTCGAGGCAGAGATTTATTTTCCCATTATGAAATTCAGGCCTGCACAACCATATTCTGTGCAAATGTTCAATCTAGACAAAATCCCATTTTCTGATGGGAAAGTATTTTATTTGACATCATTCAACAAACTGTGCTGATTATGTCTGCTTTTTTCTGTCTGTTTGGGTCCTCTGAACCCTGAGCAACCAAAACCCATGCGACAGCCTCACCTGAATGTGATATTGCACATGCTGGTTAGCTAGTTTAATAGGTCGCTGCTTCTGAAACAGGAGCTTGCTCTTCCTCACGCCTCCCCCTCTTCCGCTTCGCTCTGCCCCCACTGCAGGATGCTTCCTCCTCCTTCTGTCCTTCTTCTCCCACTAATTCACTGGAACAAGCACCAGGAAAGGGGAACACCTGCCTTCCCCCTTTTGCCTGGGTGAGCTGTTATGACTCAATCAAGCCCTAACATGCATCTCAAATCACTCTTAGCTCGGCTTAAATCTGAGAGATCACATGGAAACTGGGATTCCTCATACTCTTGTTTTTAAATTTTTGTGTGTCTTTGCAGTACCTCCATTTTGGGGGCCCATGCCTTTGACCTGCAGCCGTGAGGGTTTTCTTTTCCAGTGGAAAGCTGGAACTGAAAACTTGTGTAATCACATGCATCCTAGAATTTGTTGTAAAAAGAATATCCAATGTACCGCCACCAGCAATATGGTTGTGAAATCCACAGCACTGGAACCGCCAATGCTTAAACTAAGGAGCAGATAAAATCCTGGTCCCAATTATCTTCTCCCTTTGATTTTTTACTCTGTCACTCCACTCATTTTAGAAGAATTCAACTTTTCCCTGAAGTGTACCAGTGTAAGGAAGAGGAGAACCAGCTGTTAAAAGTTTAATGTTTTAAGAAAGTCTGCTTCAGGCTATTTTAAATGCTCTGATGCTTCAGTTTTTTGTAAAGTCTGTCACTTGATTGAAATGAAGTTATTTTGCCACTGATAAAACCACATTAAGTGTTATTGAAAGATTGCAGTAATATTTTACAAATCACCAAGTGCGTTGTTATCCCCTCTAATACAGGCCAAAGGGAACAGAACAAAGCAGCTACCAACCCTTCGCTCGCTCAGCAGTAAATTCCTACCATGTAGCTGGGGCTGGTTTTGCAACTCTACAGCCGCTTGATAAACAGCAAAGGAAGGATAAAACATCACCACTTTGCTCCTCACGCCAAGCCAGAAAGGTGAGACTCTGCAGAGGATGAGCACAAAGACCAGGGGATCGTCCCACAGCCAGAACTGGTTGTAGAGCTGCTGCTTTGGGAAGTGGGAATTCAGCACAGGACGCCACGCTGTGACACCCTGCATGGGCTCTGTCCGTGGGACACAGCCCCGTGGATCCGCGACGAGCCCCAGGTTGTGCAAAGGATAGCAGTAGTAACCACCCTCCTATCACTCCCTCTGCCCCGGCAGTTTGCTTGTAATACAGACCAAAGTCGGTATGACTGTCCTCCTGTTTACATCTAAAGAGCTAAGAAAAATACAAGATGCTCTAAAAGGAAATAAGCTAAAGGTATTTTGTCAGAAAAACATGTAATTTTGGATAACACACAGATTTGGAATGGAGTCCTCTACAAAATACACAGTGCAATATAAAAAAGGGCCAGAGAAACTGTATCCTGTTCCCAGTGTTGGCACCATTTGCTGTGTGACTTCTGGCAAGTGGCTTCTGGACAGAGCTGAGAATATATTGGAATTTTTAGTTAACTGTTCAAACAAAATGGACCTAAAGGTGTTTTCATTTCAGGGCAACCAAAATGCAGACTTCCAATCAGCTCATCAAATTGAAAACCTAGAGCATTGGAAAGTGCTGCTTTGGAGACTTCTAGGCTTTGTTGAGCCTTGAAAAAATGGCCGTTTTGAAATGGAAATGTCTTCTCAACATAAAAGATTAACAGCTGTTGATTCTTCCTCTCCTCATTCTTGATTTAAATCATCTTGAGAATTTTATCCATATTAACAACTCAGCAAAAAAAGTCTGCTCACCAATCTTTTGCTTTCCCATGAGGTCAGTAGGAGTTTTACCATCTATTTCAATGATCAGAACTTCCTTACAGCACTTTGAAATTCTCATCTTAGCTTTTCTGTGTCTCAGATTCCTCATTTGTGAAACAGAGCTTATAACACGCCTCCATTTTTTGGTGTGGTTACTCTGTCATGGTGGACCAAATAATTTCTGATAATCATTTTTCAATAAAAATATTGTTTCAATGGACTAAATTTTGTCCTGACTTATTCAACCAAGTAGATGCACTTTGGCAGAAAACAAGTCAGTGCAGAATGTGGTCCAGCTCTTTGAAGTCTCAGATGAAAGAAGTGAGTAATAAATGCGGCCCCTGAAACTAAAAGAAGAATGAGGCATCCTTATTCTGCAAGGAAGATGAACTTAAACTTGTCATTAATCAACACCAAAAAACCAGGAATAAAAGCTAAGCCACAAAGATGTAATCAATCTGTTAGATGCTACATGACAGATGCATTGAAAAACAGCAACAGTAAAGACACAAGGAAATGTATTCTTAATCTTTATATTTCAATGAGCATTTTAAGCAGACTTTTTCTTCCATTTTCTATTCACTACTCTAACGCCCAGAGAACAGAAACTCTAATTACTGTTGCATGCTGAAGGCTGGCCAGTAATTATATATCTTTATCTTCATTAGATAAGATGTCTGTGAATAAGGCTTGGTCTGAAACAGAGCAGGTAAACTGGAAACTTGGAGACACGTTTTCAATTAAGAGCTCAATTTAAACTGGTGACCCATTTTAATGCTGCTGAAACCTGCCTTCCTACTGCGGAGGAGTGAACTATAGGGGGATGTTTGCAGAAGCCCAGAATGTCTTGATCTCTGGCTAGCGATTTCCTGTTTTGACATAGGGCCTATCATTAGCATCATTGCACAATGGTATATATACGAATAATAGTAAGCACACGAGCCTTTATTGGTATATTCATGTACTTACAATTAATGATAGATATACATGTAAGCAGTACTACCAATTTAACCTCTTTTCCAGGGCCAGAGCTGTGCGTATTGTAGACTACAAACTGTTGCAGATTTATATCAGACAAAACCATTACACAAATACCCAATAAACATGCCAAACTATTCTGATAAACTAAAACTTCAGAAAACAAAACTGAGTTTTAAAATATCTTCCAAATAATACATTTGCTTTGAAACTCCTTTTTCCAGTTCTCTGAAAAAACTAAAAAGTTAGTTAATGAGTGAAGACTTAGTCCATTAACTTCCACAACACAAGAAAAGGACCCTGAATAATTTCTTTCTGGTTTTAACCCTAGATTTAGTCCAACAGTTTGCTATATTTGGCAGATTAACCAGATTCAAAAGGGCTTCATCGAAGCAAAAAAAGTCTCTATTAAGATGGCCAGAAAGACGCATTTAATCAGAAAATATCAATATCATGGCTATTCAGATAAACAGAAATCCTGAGTAGATTCTAAAAGAGAAACATAAAAAATGCTGGACTTCAAAATTGTTTGAGTTCATCTTGTGTATAAGAAATTATCATGAAGAAATTACTTAAAACAAGTCCAATGAATGTAAAAATTGCAATTTTTTGACAAAAAAAATTAAAATCTCTTTAAAGATAGCTCATGAAAGATCATTTAAACCTATACTCAGCTCTGTTCTTCCATTACCCTGCTCCAAGTTGTCACTCCATCTGTGACAAGAAGTTACTAAACTTATAGGTATGGCTCAAACTCCCAGCAGTTTCCCATACAACAGTAACGACCAAGTACCTACACTCATCTTTGCCTATAAAGGCAAAAAATGTGCACTAGGAAGAGTCTTTTTCAGCTAATGGGGCCCAGGGAGGCTTGCTTTGGAGCTAGACACTAGCCTCAGCTGTTTGAATCCAAATTAAAACAAACTACCATACCAGGGAGAAGGCTTAGCATTCCAGTCAGCTTTAGGCTAAGGCAAATTTCACAAAGGCCGAGTCCCCAATATGGTGCAGTTCACAAAAGTTAATGGGATAACAGTGATTTCCAGCAGCTGGAGGGGTGGCCTGTAGTATTTGTAATCGTTTTGTGACATGCTGGTTATGTTAAAAAAAAATTCAATTTTAACTTTTATTTGTAGCTGTGTCTCATTTCCCCTTCTCAGGTGAAAGCCACAGATGAGTTTGTGAAAAGCTAAAAGCTGCTGTAGACAAGCCAACATTTCTGTCACCATGCTGGAATACTTTCCTCAATCTCCCACAATCACCACTGCTGACCTTGTCCTTCCACTACCATTAATGTACGTTAACCGTTAACCAAGCTGAGTAGGACCATGCAGGACTTGTTACAAGCTTTTAGTAGTAATATTAGTACAAGCTGAAAGCCTTCAAGAAGCAGAAATTTTCTTGAGGGTCCAGTCTGACTCTAAGATTTCAGTAACAGAAAGGCCCTTAAAGGCATTCCTGCAAGCTCTCTCCTCACCGCTGGCTAGGTGACACTGTGTGTCAAAACTAATTGTAGCAGTATATTATTGCCTGCCATTTATCTTTCAAGGAAGTTTAGGCTATAGAGCTGCTGTACAGAGTAAATCCACTGGTCAAGTGTCTTATCCGGTAGTTCCTAGTCCATGATTTGTGGCCAACATGTTTCCTTCCTTCCTTCCTTCCAACATGCTCCCTAGTAGCAATTGTGACCAAAGAAAATTCCAAATTTAAAGCTAACGTCACTTGCAATACACTACTGGATCAGTACCAAGAAGAGACCCAAACTTTGAGTCATACAGCTCCTGTTCCAATATGGCAAACCAGCTTCAAAGGAATTACTTCCTTCTCTAGAACATCACCTGACAACATTCCTGAACCTACACAGCCCATATAGCTGAAAAGTAAAAGGCAAAGGCAGAGTGAACTCCTAAAATACTTCAGAAGTGGGAAGTGACAGACAGTTCCAGGTATTTGACATGAAGGACAGAAAATGTGCAATTTCATGTTTGTTTTATTGCCCCACTGAACCAATCTATACATAATGGCAATAATAAACTTTTGTCTTCCAGCAGTAGAACAGTTAGGAAGATGAAAGGACTTGTCACATTAGAGAACACCAGTGTTTTGCAGGGCCTCTGCCTTCGTGCAATGGGGCAGTATGATCCTACCTTAATGACATCTTCATCTGATGATCTGCACTCCACAGATTCCAGAAGATCAGTCACAGTCCCATCATCTTCCACAGAGATCACTTTGACAGGGACAGCCACTGTTTTCCCGGTAAGAATAGCTGTATTCAGGATCTCTGCTTCCTAAGAGACCAAAAAAAGCCCCTTTAGTTAATATATTTTGCTATTAATTCATTAGTACCACCTAGATTCAACTTTAATTTCTAGCGGCTATGCCAAGAACTGTTCCAAGTACAGCAGGCCGGAAAGACAAATTTCCTCCCTTCAATCCTGGAACCAAACTCCCAGTTCTGATTCAGGGCTGTTAAGATTTGTCATACCCTAAGTGCTATTTTGGGAATGCTCATCAAGTGTCAGAGCAACCTAACACCCAAGGAATGACCCTGTACCACATAAACAAGATGTACCTTGCATCTAGCAGTAGCCAAATCTCCATCCTGAGGAGCTCACCAACGATCTTGCTGATCACATAAAAATAACATCTTAAGTCTTGCTGGTTTGTCCACAAAACTTTTCTGAAATGTTTTCTTCAAATACTGAAATTTTATAACGCTATTGGA
Source organism: Burhinus oedicnemus (assembly GCA_008921705.1). Classification (NCBI taxonomy): domain Eukaryota; kingdom Metazoa; phylum Chordata; class Aves; order Charadriiformes; family Burhinidae; genus Burhinus; species Burhinus oedicnemus. Next base: position 1,668,640 of record VFFE01007820.1, read on the forward strand.
CAAATACTGTCAACATTTAGACCAAAGAAATACCGAATAATTGTTAGGGAACAAGTTTAGATTGAGGACAGTAAGAAATCCACTTTGCCCCAAACCTCCTGGGTGATATTTTACAAGTCCCTGGAGTGGGGGTTATCTTCTGCAATAGGCACACTTTCTAACTTCCAGCCTGTGGACAGCCTGCACAGGGATAACAGCTGCTCCAAAAGCCACCTGATAGCACACTAAACCATCTGGCATGCCAGGTGTGCTCTAGCATGGCCTCTGACCGCACGTTTGGTCAGACACTCAGGCTGGCCATGGGTATGGAAGCAACTCTAGGCTTAGAGGCAGGCTTTAGGCTGCTCTTTGAGATGTAATGTTGGCAGATTCAACTTAAATCTCCCAATTCACAGCCTCTAAAATGGGCTAGTGGCACTGTCTGTCATGGCAGAGAAGACCTGGTTTCCCCTGCTCTGCTTCCTAGGGAATGAGTTTAAGAGTGCCACCATTCTGGTCCTGGGTAATGACTGTATGTACCACAGGACGGTGGGGAATCAGACCCTCGTCAGGTTTTGTAGGACTTATCCTGGCTCTTGTTGGGTAATGGTGGGCAAGCACTTGTTAACAAATGGTTCTTTACCTTTTAATGAGGCTCGTGCAAACCCATTCTCTCCCAAAAAGGAAGGATGCTGAGAAGGGCCTGGGCTTTTTAAACAAAATGGTTGGACTTGATGATCTTAAAGGTCTCTTACAACCTAGGTGATTCTGTGATTCTATAAAATGAGCTCTTCAGTGACCTGTGCCTCTGGTGCGTCATTGTTGTGATGATGATTCTTGCAAAATGCATTCCTTCTGTTTGATTTAGCACTTCTAAGTTAAAAGTGCTGAGTTCTGATTATACAAAGAGCATGAGACTAAACAGCACTCTCGGTTACCTGGGTGTCACCTCAGTCTCGCACAGCGGGTATCACTGACGTGCCAAGATACACAGAGAGCACAAATTGGCACCTGAATTCTTCTGCTCCTCATTGCAAGGTACTGCTCATTCCTGGAGAGGTCTCCGAGCTTTTCAGAACTGCGCCTGCGAATCACGGACTATCCCGTAGAACAAGAGGCTCTTGATTTTACCTGGCTCTTGTGAAATAAAGGCTTCCAAAGCCCCCCAAGTGCTAACTTCTCATTATCTAAATAGCTCACGCTATGAGCTCTGAGACTGACCTGATTTTACTTGTGGAAGACAACAAAGTGGGAGATTGAAACCAAGTTACCAGAAGATGATGACTCCCCCTACTGCCTCTTGGGCTAAAGAGGAGAAGCTGGGATTTCTCTCATCTAAAGGATATGGATCAAAAAGACCTTTTCCTGTTATACTTAAAGAAACAGAGACACTTTATTCAGACTCAAAGCAACATTTAAAGAAAGAAAGAAAGAAAAAAAAAACCTCCTGGTCTTTTGATAGCTGCTTTGCTAAAGTTTCCCCATCCTCACCGTGATCTTTAAGGGAGGGTGAAATAGGATTTCACAAAAAGAGAACTTAAGAAGAAAATCCTCTCCCTCCCTCAGCACAAAAGCCCTTCAGATATTTTGAAATTATAATTCATACAAAGGTGAGAATATCTGCCTGTACTGTAAGGCCCTTCTGTCTTGAGTGCACGTTTGTTCTCAGTAGAGAATAGATTATTCAGGCAACTGAGATCTCAGAAAGATTTGCAATTAAGTTTCCAGGTTCTTTTATTTTTTTCACATCTGGGCTTTGCAGCAAAGCTACTGCATGCAGGTTTTTTAGATACTTTTGCCACTCTCCTATAGGTTCCTCAGAGCTGCAAATGAGGGCAGCTTGACAGAACAAGTGCTATTAAGCATCCACGATAATTAGAGAATCCAGGCATTAGGTCCTCATTTCGCAAATGCTTGGGCACGAATGTCATTTCATTGGGACTATTTGAGGCCATACCACATGCCTAGCTACTTGCACCTTGTACCAAGCTGAAAAGTCCTGCTTCCCCAAGCAGGAATGGCCTTCTTGCTCCAGTTGATACACTATAGTATGACCCTTGCAATTATTTTATAAAGCAAAGGGAAGCTTAATAACCAAGCCTTTGAAACAGTGTGATTAATGAGGTCTGCTTACCAAAGGCAAATGTAATTTCCCCGGGTGAAAGCTTGTAACGGAGAATGATTCTCACAAGCTTCATGAATTTCTTTCGAGTTTCCGAATTTTCCAGCTGCTAGCTTTGGATATTCTGAATACAGATTGCATCCCAATATACCTGGTACCCGCCACTTTATGGAAACGTATGCAAAACCAGGATACTTAGTATATCAGCTGTTTCACGGTCACTACCCTGTTTTCCTTCTCAGCTACCTTCTAAAGGCACGTGCACAGCACATCTAATCCACAGGAAATTTCTGCATATCCAGAGTCTCAGTTGGCTCCAAAGCCCAGTAATGTGGTCTCAGGTCCTGTCCCAGAGCTTTCTCTCTGAGGCCACAGCCTGACAGATCTGTACTTAACCTAATTGTGTGAATAATCGCAATAACTTTAATGAGAACACTTAAATGCAAGGAGATGAGCGTATTTGTACCTTATTCTAGGGTAAGGAAGCAAATCCCTATGTTGTCTCTATCCAAAATCAAAGATCCCAGCTTCAAAGTTCTGTCAATTTTGTCTGTACCCATGTTCTAGACCTCTGTTCAGAAACGAAGTGTGTCCAGACCTGTGCCTAATCCATATCAGCACAACGTGCAGCATGTGACAGTGTTGCTGATTCTTAGACAGCCATAAAACAACCTTTGTCCCCTCTCTCTGCAAAAGAAACGAGGGAGGTGGGGGGCAAGAAGTAATGCCTGGAGTTCATACAAGTGCCGGTGGCGATTTTCTGACTTCCTGTCAGCAACTACTTGCTGTCCCAGGAAAACAAATCCACCCGATACCTCTCTAAAGCACAAGAAGGGCAAAGCAAGCTGGCAATGGTCCGAAGCTGTGCTAAGCTACACTAGGATAACTCAGCTGTATACTCGGCTTGCAGAGTTTTCGGTACCTCTACGTGTATGGACTTGGAGAACGACTTCTTTAGGTACCTGGTTTGCATCTCAGCCTTGAACATAGAGCCATAATAACCATTTACACCAATTTACCCAGCAGGGACAGAGTAAAATGCTTCTTCAGTCATTTGTTTAATGGCTAGAAAGGGCTTAATGTTCCCCTGGTGAAAGCATATAAAAATTATTTCATTTTGAGGAAACAAACATGATACCTATTTAGCTATACAGAGATTTATAGTTCCGAGTCTCAGCATGTAAAAGCTATAAATCTAAATAGTTACTAATTTAAAAGCATCGCTTTTTGCTGCTTAAGTGATAAAGGAATCTTCTAAAGAAATATTATGTTCTTTATCCATAACTAACATAGATTATAGGAGATATGATGTCAGGGCATTGCAAGATGGGAATAGTTATGTGTTTACAAAGCTATAGCCAAATATTCTAACGGCTAAAAGTCGATTCCCTGAGCAGCTATTAAAAAGATGCTGAACTTTCTCTAACTATTACGTAGCCTATTCACATACACTGAACCCCCCAAATAATAAAATGAAATAATCATCAGAGGAAAACATTTTTCTCCAACTAATAGAAATGAAAGACCAGGTAACCTTTATTCTGAAATCGCTACCACATTAAAAAAAATAGTAATACTTCTAAAGAAGATTCTGGAGTGAGTGTTCTTTGCCTACTGAAGAGTTTCATATTAAATAACTGAGCATATTAAGCCCTCCAGCAGAAACATATTCTGAAGATGTACACAGTAAGCATCTATTTAAGTAGAAATGCAGAAGTGAATACCTATTAGTTTTTTCAATTTTAATTGGTAGCTTCCCTGCAATTCAATTTCCCTTCAGACATCTTTTGCCTTATAATTCCTGGGGTGAAAGAAAGGACTTTAACAATATCTTTATAAATCTTAAGGAATTTCTTTTTCTTCCCCTAGTTCTCTCCGTATACACAATATTTCCTAATGTTTGTATTAATAATAACTTTTAAAAGAAATAAACACACGACTACTCATGCTTAGCTTTGAGGCCCCACATCAGGTTCATGTAACAAAGAGAAGTTTAGTACTAACTGTCAGCATTCTTTTCCAAAAGCATTTTAGCATGATTCAACACATCATTTCAATGCCGAATCCCTGGTAGCCCTCAGAAACCTCACAACGCTACAAGCAGCAGCGAGCAAGGCACCAGCTTGTTTTCAAAAAAGACCTGCAGACATGTTTCCTCAAAATAACTTGGACCGATCTGCAGCTCATACCCTTTCAGGAGAAGTACTTGTCCTAGTACCATACACAAGGAAAAATGCATTAGATCCCCACAACACTATAATACATGTTCTGTAAGCACAGCAGATCTCCAGATACTTTTTTTTTTTTTCTTTTGGTTATAGTAGTGGAATATATTTTTGCAAGCTAAATATCTAACTTCTAGAATCAAGCATGTTCCTTTTTGTTTTCAATAGGTATCTTGGCTTTTGTGTTTACCAGGTACAGGCTGCAATAGGGAAGAGACTAAAACCATCATTGAAATCTCCAGAAGTTCAGGGCACACCACCAAACAGGAATGAATAGCTGCCTGAAAATCCGTCCCATTTGGCACTCATTTATATCCTCCATTTTCCTCTTTTTTTTTTTCCTCATCTATTAATCAGCCTGCAGAGCATTAATCCAGAGTACCACCTTGAGTCTTGTCACTATTTATTTTAAAAAGGCCTAGGTTTTCCTCCTCTTCAGCTAGCAACCATCTTATTTATATCAGAGAATCCATGCTTCAGTCATGCATAACTAATTTCAAATCTTATTTAGCATCAAGTCTCAGAATTAAGAAGCTAAGTGACAGCTGTTTAATTAACTCCTTAAGCTGATTAGAAAGCATTACAGAAATCCCCCCAAGGAAGAGTTTATAACTGTCAAGAGAGCCTAAGGCCATGTTAATGCTTCTGTTTAAATTTAGTAAGCTTCTAAACCAATAAACTCTAAATGCTTGACATCCTCATGGATGTGGTCAAATTCAGCTTTTTTCCCCTTGTTACCACTGCAAGGATAGGAAACAAAAACAACAACAGAGAAGGGATTTGAAAAGTCAGAAAGCAGCAGTTGAACAATAAAGCAAATAGAGCATTTCTCTAAAATAAAGCAAATAAAGCATCTCTCTAAAGAAGCTGCTGTGCGTTTGCACCATCTAACACTCGATTATACCGGATTAGTACTCAACGCTGGAGTAAAGCTGAGCTTGCACCTTAAATGCAGAGTCATCTCCCAGCTTCTGGTTGCAAATACAAAGGTTTGTTCATTGGTTCTCAAAACTTAAATCCACCTTTAATGATAAGATTATGGCAGCTGAAGTACAAGTTTTAGAAGCAGCTGGTGGTGCTAGATACAGGGTGGCGCAGAGGAACTGAAAATGCTCCAAAGCAAATTTCCTTGGTTGTAGTACGTTATTGTCAGCTCTGAGCTTGCAAACAGCTTCAGTTCAGTCCTAAAGTATCATAGTAGTTGGTCTGAAAGCATCAAGTAAATAAAACAGAATTCTGATTTCATTATTTACCCCATGGTTTCTGAGCCATTAGAATGCACAAAAAAAAAAAAAAAAAAAAAAAAAAGAAAAATTAGCTGCAATTCTTCTGTGTCCAAAGGAATAAAGGAACTGTGGCCAGAAATAACACAAAATAATTTGTGAGGCCTTTAATATAAATATAAGAGTTGCAAGTACAAGTTGAAATACTGCAAGTACGAGAAATGGTGGTGAAACCTGAACGCAAAAATGTGAAAAGACTGCCATGAACTTCAAAGTTAGCTGTTTGGTTTAATGCGTGCACCTTTCACTGTGCAGAGTGAAATCTGAAGTCACTGGGAATGGGAGAGAAGAGGAGGATGTAAAAGCAAGTTAATCACGTTTAGTTTAAGCACTTGCTACTTAATCAGTTTCCTTTTTTCCTCGGTATGGGCAAAAGAGCTTCACAATCAGGCATGCTGGCACAGGGTTAAAAAGGAGCATAAACAGAAACCCAAAGGCACGTTTCTCTGGATGTATCTACCTGCTGACTCCCAGTCTTCCACACAGCTGCTAAAGAGGGAAAAATGGATATTTTATTTTTTTTAATAGCAAAATGTGATTGCAAAACCATTGGTTAGAAAGAAATGGGTGGCAGAATCAATGTCTGAATATATTTTTCATTCTTTCTCTTTCAGTCTGTGATTCCTGGAAAAGTTGAGACTGTCATGGAATGGGGAGGTGACTCAGCTCCAGCCACGCTCACACTCCCCCACCACTGGGGCAGAATCAATGCTCATGGAGTGAGCAGATTTACCAAGGATGAGCAGCGAAACAAAGCCACGTATACACAAAAAGCACAGTTATCACAATTTTCCAGTTAAAAACAGAGAACAGCCAACAGCTGGATTGTGCTGTAGGAAAATAAAATAACATGGGATGATCACAGAGACTGTCTGCCCCTCCTACTGTCACACATGAGGCATTCAGGAAAAATACCTAATTATATATAATCTGAGAGTTAACTTTTGCAAAGCCTTTTAGCTATTTTATATTCTTACTAACGAACTTTCATCTCTGTGTAGATAGAATCTATCGCTGCTAAGTTTGAGGGGGAGAAAAGAAAAGCTAAATATACGAGACAGTGCTGCGTGCAGTAAATAGGGAGAGAAGGAGCAAAATAACAGGTAGGTGTTACAAAGGAAAAGTGGGATCATTAATAAGATGACCAGCAGTGAGAGGTCTCTCATTACACAGCCTGTGATGTTCAGTCAAAAGCTCAAGAAGGAAACAAATGCATCTTAGGAGCAAAATCCAGGTGCTACTGCATTTGCCCCAGTGAAGGGAGGCTGCCCTTCAGGCTGGGAAATTCCCTTGTGTCACACGTGTATGTTGTCACGAGTGGGCAATCCTGGCTTGTGGACACTGCCTATTATCGCGGGATGCAATTCCACATCTTTAAGTGATGAAAAAGCCAGGAATAAATCACCTCACTCCAAGGGAGAGAAAAACGCATTTGCCTGTTGAGTCCCTTTTCCTTACCTTTGTCTGCCTCGCCTATCTAGACCGGAATCGCTCAAAACAAGGATTTTAATTATTTTATTTTTTTTTCGGTATTTGTGCAGTGTCCAGCCCACGGTTCAGATCTGAGGTCAAGCTGCTGAACCAGCTGACAATAGGTACCAGTTTTCTCGAAGGCGAAGCATGGCAAGCCCACAACGAATGCAAGAGCAAAGCAGGAGTGATAGGACACTGCCTCCGTTTTTGGTGCTAACTGTTATTCACAGCCCCACTGCTGGGATAAAGGCATACGGGGTTTTAACATTTTTAACACTGACTTGACAGAGCAGAAGTGTTTCATTTTAAGCCTGTATTTTCTGCTAAGGATTTCTGGGAGCAGGCAGCACACAGGCAAACTGTCTAGAGAGGATAATGAGCTATTTAGCAATGGGACAGTTTGTAATGTTACCAGTAAGCTATCCAAGCCATACTGGATCTCCTTTACACTCGGATAGCTGAGGAGTCAAATCCTCTCATGGGAGTTAACTTTTTTCTAGCTGTAGAGTAAATGCCAATTTTAATTTGTCTCAGGTTTAAAATGACGGAGTCCCTTTAACGCTTTGATGTCTAACACTTAGGAATTGTGTTAGCTTACTTTTGGCAAGTCTTCCTTTGGTGTTTTGGTGGTTTGCAGTGCTAAGTAGGCTACCGTGAACCCAGGAAGCTGTCATGTACGTTGTCTGTTTATCAAAGTCAGAGAGCTATGAAGTCTGCGAATCGTCGAGCTGCGGTTCTTCAGAGAAATTGCTAATTAATTCACAGGCTCCAAACTGTAACTCCATGAAGCTGCGTGTGCGTACTTGATTTTGGTCTCTAGACAGACTGCTTTAGCTGATAATCAACAAGGTTTGCTCTTAAAAGCAAACAAACAAACAAACTTGGGGAGGATTTCTTCTTTGCTTTTCCTAAGCAGGCTGCCAGCACGCTTAGACATCGTTGCAGGAGGGAAAGGCATGTCTGATTGTCAAAGGAAGACCTTTCAGAAACGCAGAGCTGGGAGATCTGGCCCGAGGTACACGAATACACTGTGTCTGATGCTGCTGAATTGCTGAGACTGGGGAGACTGGTAGGGACACGTCATGCGGAATTAGCTAAACCCAATCAAAATTTCACACATGGGGTCAGTATCTTGGCTCCCGGATTGATGTGCCAGCGTGAAGGCTTTTTTGATTCTCAGGCCGGCAGTTGGGAAGCCTAATGCAGAAGTTTGGTGCCTGCAGGGGTTTTGGCTCCGTAAGGGGTGGACTATGGGATGTGATGTAGGGATTTCCAGCGACAAAATGAAAGCTCTAGGATATCACTTCAAAGAAAAGATGCCAATGAGACTGTAGCAATGCAATTTAGCAGAGTAAATATTTGGTGTGATGTGCAGCAGAGCCAGAATGACTGGGGTCAAACAGACTGAAACAGCTTCACTTTCATGGAGGGAAGCACTAAAAATCTCAAAACAAATTCACTGGCCTTGTTTGATGCATTTCTTTTTTTCCTTCTCTTTCTTCCACAGCTTGCTGCTGTCATTCCCAAGCTGTATTCTGAGCTGCACATGAACCCTTCCCACCTTCCACACTGTGCTAACCCCTGTGGCACTTGGTGGCCCAAAGGGAATGCGAAGGGACACAGCCAGGGCGCCCTTTCCCCATCTGCCACACAGCTCCGTGGGGCCTGGCCAACAGGGAGAAGGTTAGCGCAGCCCTTGGGATGCAGAAATATCCAACAGAGAAATTTGACAGGGTTTTTTTTTCTGTCATTCTCTGCTTTCCAGAGCCAGACAGCAATGATATCTGCATACTGCACACTCTGCTCCGCTCCCACTGCTGTCCCCGGGGCGGGTGACCGAGCAGGGGCAGGGCTCTGTGCCACCAGGGCCTCCCTCTTGCCCCAGTCCTCGCTGTCTGCTCTGGCCACAACCACATTTCCTCACTGTCACAGCCAGCAAATGACGAGCTGAAAGAGAGCAGAGGCTGGGAAGGGCGGGAGCGGGAAGGAGCCTGAGGCAGGGAACAGGGGAAGGGGACAGGGAAGGAGGAAACTCCCACACAGTTTGTCCCGGAAAGGTTAGCTACCGCCTAAAGAAAATACAGGAAAGTGCCATCCCACTTTGTGAAATGATACAGTACTTTGCAGATTTCTGTATGCTCCAGTATGCGTAGCAAACCTTGCAATGGATGCTGGGCACAGCTGCTAATTGAAGCCGTTGTTTTAGCAGCGAGACCTCCCTGCTCCCGCACGCTGCTCTCACACTCCATTAGCTGTTCGCTACCTCCCACGTAATCACACGTGGGATGAAGCCGGGTTTCTGCACCAACCGCAACTATTGATACTATAGATTAGGAAGCCATACACAAGTCAATGATGGCAGCAGCTACATCAACTTTCTCAGAAAATATTCCCAAGTGCTGATCACAGAGGTATAAATGATGTGTCTGTATGCTACTGGGGAACCAGGTTTCTGTAAAAGGCGTCCCCAGAGTCAGGCTGTGTGGGAATCAGGCCCTGCCAGAGTCCTCCTAGATATGCAAAACAGACGGAACAAAAGGCGACTCAATTTTTTACGTTCTGAATAATTTTAGATTTTTCTACTGTTTTACCAACAAACAAATTCACACCTGAAAACAACCTCAGTATCATCTCATACTGCGTGCCGATGCATCAGCTGCGGTCTGCCTGCCAGCGCTTTACACAGAGTTTTGTTTGTACTTTGAAGCCTTGCTGTGATGCTGTGAAACTTGCCATTATTTTCACATACCAAATTATCGTGATGAGTTTTCCCTTGGTGACTCACTTTTCCTTCGTCAGCCACATGTTTACACTGGCCCACCTGAAGCCCGATTGATGTGGGTAGAGGCGCAGACGGAGCCTTCCTTATTACAGATCTCCACAGAGGACTCCCTTCTGCTGCTGCCTTGCCAAGCGCTGCCTTAAGCTCCAGCACCAAACCCACACCAACCACTTGGTGTTTTGGACTTGAGGATCTCCATAACCCAGGCACACAACACAAACACCTCATTTTCACCTCAAAGTCCATGATATTTTTGCCCCACCCTACCTAGCCGCTCTGTTATCTCCTACAATTTTCCCAGATTTTAATGTCTACCAGTCAGCTCCTTCACCAGCATGTCTGTGCTTTTTCCCCATGCGTTATGGTTTAAAGAACCCACAACAATTTATTGTTGTTTAGACAATTATTCTGTCACCCGCTGATGCCTCCCCACCCAGGAAGGGGAATCGGGAAAAACAAGGAAACCCAAGGGCTGGAATATAAACAGATTTAACAGAATAAGACTAAATAGTTAACATTAATAATACTAAAGAACCAATATTGATCGCAATACCGATATAAAACATACCAGGATTATATTCAGCCCATTCCATCCGTAGGAAGCCGTGCACTCCCAGCAGGGGACAGCCAATGTGGGACACTGCGAGCGCTATGACGTCGGGAGGAAGAGAAGGGCTCAGGGCTCCGGCACCGGGGCAAGGAGTTCTCAGGATGGCAGCCATCATAGAAGAGAGAACTCCTCACCAAACTTTCTAATTTATATTGAATGTGACATTCATGGTATGAAATAATCCTGTTGGCCAGCTTGGGTCAAGTGCCCGGGTCTCGCTCCTCCTCATCCCCACACCTGGCGAGCTCAAAGACATTGAGACCTTGAAACCCACATACCAGAGCTGGCAATAAGGTACATATTTTCACAGATTCAGACACCGGAGTCTCCTAAAAATGGAGTTTTACCAAGAATTAGAAGAGACCTTACTGAAAAGTAAAATTACTGAAAGAGAAGTTAATCCTGTGTCACTCAAACCAGGACAGCATGACACCTGCAGAGCTAGTTACTTTACAACCCCCTTTAAAATTCAGCTCTGCCACAGTGACTACAGGATGTTGCAAGTCTTGAACAGACGTGTTTGTTCCTCTTCTCCCATCTCTGGCAACTTTGGTTTAACTCTGTGAGGTCAAGCAAGACCTGCCAACAAAACAGGTAAATCACATATAGTATTTATAAATATATATTTGCTTCCCTCCATGCCTACAAAGTAATTCTCAGAGAGGAAAGCCATTTAGCATTGTCCACAGTAACAACAATCCTGACACATTTATCCACTCTGACTTGGTTTGCACATAATTTTAAAAGTTCTGCCAGTCCCCTTGCACTTTCCCAGAGGCGAAAGCTGAGCAGCAGGAAGGTCAGGAGAGCTGCCCAAGCCTCCACACCCAGCCATTGGCAAAGCCAGCAACAATCCCTGGAGCTCTGCCATCCCCTCTCCCCCGCTGCATATGGAAAATCCCGATAGCAACATGAATGGTGTACAAAGCACGGAGGGAAGACAAGGAAAAAACGATGCAGTCACAATGAGAAAAAAGCAGATTTGCAAGGATGAAATCTGCCCCAGAGAGGCAATTAATATCAGCTCCCGTGGCAGAGCCAGAGAGCAAGGACCAAACTAGTTTTTCACGTTTCTAAAGAGAAGCAAGGGGTTTATAAGGAACAAAAGAACTCATGTTCTCCTGGTCACCGTGCAGAGGAGAAGTGACTAAGTTGACCATTCCAATGTTTCCTCTCAGATTGGCCTTGCAGTTTTCATAGCACATCCATATTTAGGAATGTCAAGCAATGAGTGGCCTGAGCTAAATTGGGACCACTGCAGGGGCCCTGGAAACCTGCCTCAAAACCAAAAGTTCATTCATGAGCAGACTAACAGCAGAGCAGCGGGGAAGCCTGCAGCCAATAGGCTCTGCTGGGTTAGTAATTAGCTCTTCATTTGAGCTTTTAACAGAAACACAAAAATAAACAAAAGGGACATTCAGAAAAAATATGATGTTCCAGCTCCCATATGGCAAATGGGGCCAAAGTCTGCTCTGAGACATGTGACCATGACCTTCATGAGGACACCATGATGCCCAGGGCAGAATTTGGGTCACAGTATGTCCTTAGAAAAAAACGCGTGACAATGACTGAATAAGGTCCCTGCCTGTAGTGGCTGCAGAGGCTGTACCCTCATGCCCCCGTGGGTAAACTCATCCATTCGCTGTGTCACACCATGTGTTGGGACAGGCATTAACACTGTATTTCTAGGAACACAAGTAGGTAAGTGCCATTTATCCACAGGTACCTTTGGTTAGAACACTGTCATCTCTACTGCTGAGGACCCCAAAAATCCATCTCTTTATATTTGGTCTTTGTAAGGAAATGTGGATACTTTTTTTTTTTATATGACACATCAACCAAAATTTTATTTTCAAAAAAACTCCCTAGTTGCAAGTCCCATGCCCATAAAGATATTTGCCTGGATTTCGATGGCACTACTGTTTTAGAACTTTTGCTGCATGATTAGCCTGTGACAACAACTACTGCCAGATCCTTTGCAGATATAACTGGGTGCAACTTTGCTGGTCTTGCAGATATGCCAAGAAAACGACCCATACTTTTATTCCCCCTGCCATACATAAAGGCTATAGTACAGGGCAGTATAAGAATCTGAATGAAGATAGAATATTTTTAGGTCTGGTGAAGCGGGCAGAGCAAGAAAGTAGTGAGCCCACAAGCTCTGCTTTGATCATTTAGCCTTTGCAGATTAGTGACAAATTGTTTTTTCTGCATGAGTCTGAACTGATACAGCTTTACATGAGTAGTTAAAAAGTAATACCAGTTGGGATATAAAATCCCTAACAGCACCACAGAAAAGCAATAAACTTAAGAAGCAGTTAGACAGATAGAAGAATGATCAGAAATGCTTTACAATAGAAAAAAAATTAATAACAGAGAAAAAGAGCGGCTGGACACTTGTAAAGCTGGCTGTGGCAGACTGAAAGCAGGGAATCCAAAAAGCCATTAGAAAAAAGACATGAAGGGTCTTGTAATAATATCCTGGGGAACATGCATGCTGCAGATTCAATGCCTTTAAGACTATATTGTACGTTCTGCAACAATTGTTTAACGTCTAATCCTTCTGGAATGATTGGTAGACAGCTTATGTTAGTGTCAGGCCAATGTCCTCAAGGAAATAAATCTGGACTTGACATCAAATTACATATTTTGTACCCAGGACATTTGAAGTATTTTCCTAATCTGAGGTATAGAGAGATCTGCATCTAACAAGTCTTCTGATATCAGTGCAAAAGTAACAGCTTTCTTGCCTTCCTTCAGCTTCGTCTCATTTTAAATATGAGAAAAAAATCGTATGAAGAAAGCACTGTATTAAGAACTAGTCACTCTGTAATGGTTATGAAGTTGTGAACCTAAACAGTTCTAGGCTGTCCCACTCACACTGACAGCAGATGCCAGTATTTGTAGAGTTAGCTGACTACACAGGAGGCTGTTTCCAAGGTCAGACATCCAGAAAGGCCTGGGACTCATACCGTATCTGATGAGTTCAACAGCAAAATTCTCACTGACTTTAATGAGTGTAAACTAGATGATCATTTATCTTACTGTGATATGATGATCCATAACTCAAACTAAATGCAGCTAAAAGCATCTCAAGGTCCTAGCCTTTTTTTTGCAAATTTTGAAATTTAAGAAAGATATGCTTGAGGAAAGATTTTTTTTTTTTCCAGACAACTTGTTCAGAGGTAAGTTTAGAGTTAGGAAGGAAGGGGAAGGTATGGAGCCTTTTATCGATAGTTTATAAAGCACTTTATCTGATAAATAACTGCCTCCAGATGCCAATATTGAGCCTGGTGTGACCATTTATCACCTTGTTACCAGCTATACAGGCTGCCTCTAGACATTCGCTCCTGCAGGAGCCAAGTTGATAAACGGTTGCAGTAGGCTCAGTACTGGTTCGTGACACGCTTATTTATTGGGTTAAAAAAGAAGAAGAAAATCTTTAGATGACAGCAATAAAAGCTTGGTTCTTCAAGGTGCCGCCAGACACAAAGGACTAAAATAATCTGACTTTCGCTTTTATTTGCTTAGGTTTTGCTGTTTGTTCAAAATTTACTACAAGCTAGGGGCCCTGCAGCCAAAAGCTGCACAAAGCTCCTGACCTACCTTGACAAAATGACAGTTTCGCTCAACAAAAGTCTGTATTCAAGAATCAGAGTTAGTGCCATGGCTTGGCACTGGCTTCAGTGAGATCTGGTTTGAGCTGAGTTGGTAACTAATCAGCAGTTAGATGGTAACCGCAATCTCCCCATCATTCAACGCTGCTTTTATGCCTTTCTGCATTCTACATTAGGAATTTCCCCCAAAGCCCCCAGCACTTCAACTCCCTCTCCATAAAAAGCAAATAATCCTTTTTGCTTTCCCTCTCTAACCTCCTTGATTATTTGCTGTTCATGTCTAGAACAACTGAGAAGGGCCCCAAAAGGGCTAAAAAGTTGATGAAAGAAAAAAAGATGACTGACAGAGGCTACGAGAGAGATCCATGGGATGCTCAGTGGTCTGGTGAAAGGGAGCGGAGGGGGGAGATTCATGGTCTCGCATCGCAAAAGAAAAGGGGAAAATTTACCAGATGGCAGGTCTCAAAACAAACAGAAGATGATGTTTTTACACATAATGTAGCTGAATCATGAAATTCATTGCCACAGAAAACAGGAATGTTTGCATGGATTGACCTCCATTGCAATTTAATGAGCAATTAAATAAATTAATGAAAGACAGAACTAGATCACACTTCTAGATCACAAACACGCTGAGTTACACACCCATGAAAGCAGCCTGCTTTGCTTTTACATCATTCCCACGGCATCTGCTATCAGCCACTGTCAGACATGGGGAAATGGATCAGAAAAATCTTTGGGCTCAGCCAGTGTGATTTGTCTAGATAGACACAGGGCTCTATTTACTATAATTGTAGTTTAAAAGCAGAATTTAAACTTCTTCCCGCAGTTGTGTTCAGCTATTGTCCTGCTTTCAGGGGCTCATTTTATAGATAGACTTGAAGAATTGCATTGGTTAATGGAATGGATTTTGGCATTAGTGGAAAATATAAGCCCTCAATATTAAATATTAAATTATTCCTGATGAATTCTTTTATGGGCTTGGACTTGCAACTGATTTAATACTCCTGGATAATTACTTCTATTATAACTGTGTCTTTGATTTTTAATTAACCGTACAAAGTTTCTCATTCAAATCTAATATTACCTTTGTTAACAGTGTCAACTCTCTGTTTAGAGATTCTGTTCACATTAAACTCTGATGCTCAGACCTTAAAGTCTGCTTTTCCGCAACTGTGTGGACAGATTCCATATGAGGCTTATTTATTCTACATGATTATCTACAAAATTTGTAGTCTTCAGTATCCTGAACACTTGCTGTCTGCCAAGTAACCCCATTCTCTTAGTACTGCTGCTCTCGCATCACCTCCTCTTACCCATGTGATTCACCTGATGCTAATTTGTTTAGTCATTTCAATAATTAGTCTCCCGATTTTCAGCTACTTCACTGAAACTACTGACATGGTTTAAGTTAAGACATGTACAGAGCTTCATCTTTTATCTGGGGCAAGAACTTAATCCCTCTTCCTGACTAATGAAAATTAGAATAGCTATCTCTACAATATCTTATGATTATGCTGAGATAATGCATTATACTGATACAATGATATGTGTACAATGACTTTATTTTTGTTCCCTCTGGCCAGAGGGAAGTATCTCCTGCAAGAGGCTTTATGAGAAAAAATACCAATAACCTATTGACTACGTCTCTTTGGGAACAGATGAGATTTTGACCAGGCTGTGTCCTGGCTGGAGCAGCATCTCACATTTGTTGCAAGACTACTGGACAAATCAAGCACAACATTTTCAAACTTGTGTGCCATTACTCACCTAAATCCATATTTACAGACCTAATTAAGAGACTTTATTCCATTAAAATTCAATACAAGTGAGCTGCCTGGGAATTGCGTGCTGAGCATTTTCAGTGATCAGGCTCGTTATAATTCAGAGCGTGGACATGAATTTAGGTGTCATACTTGAACCGTTCACATCAGAATTTGATCCTTGCTTTGAAAATGTCAGTTTTTCTACTTTAACTTCCTTGTAATTAGATTCGCATTTGCCTATGGAGAGAGGATATTGACAGTACTTACAAACTCCCTTGAAATCATTGTTTGGCTAAAAAGTGAGACATAATTTGTAAAAGTCAAAGCACCAGCACCACTTTGCAGACTATCACATTGTGACAAACAGATGGAATTTTGCATTTTTAAAACCCCACACCCTTGTTATGTTTTAGGGATCCTGTGAAGTCTCCTTTAGTTTACGCATTTTCCTCCTGCCACCACTCAGTCTGACCGTAGCACCTCTCCCACCCATCACTGTTATTTCTCAAGCCGCTTGCAGGGTGAACCAGAGCTCTCCTTTTACCTCAGGGTCAAGCACACCCCACAGTGCTCCCAGTCACAACAGGCCAGTAACGAGGATCTGAACTGAGTCCGGGATGATCATCTGCCATTTGACAGCTTGTTTCACTACTGCAGCACGACCAGGGTGGCTTCACGCAAGAGGCACGTGTCACTCTCCCCAACACAGATAGGCCTGATAGCACACGACAATGCTGCTCTGCCACAGCCTGCCATCCTTCCAGCCAGACACCAAACAGTCCCTGCAGAATCCCCAACGCTGTCTTTCAAGGGTTTTCCATTTTTAGCATGTATACATACCTGTTTTGACTCCAAAAGATACAAAATCTCCTATTAATTAGTGTATGGCTTAGTGGAAAAGGTTGATAAAGCTACCTATAATCAAATTAAATGTTTTTTTCAGTACCTAACATTTTTACAAAGGTTGGTCTTAGAGTATTGGGCACTCTCCTGTTTGACCTGCTAGCTAAACGCCAACAGCACAGAGCAAAAGGACCCAACTGGCACCTCATCTTTTGTGTTCATTATATTCAGCTCTGCTTAATTTGGAAGGTTTTCCATACTAGTTGTTAGGCCCTTCAGAGGACAGGGATTATACTGAGGGCTTTTTGTTGGAATTAGGGAGGACGAATTCACATTTTTGTAATCGATGTTATGTGGCTGGGATTTTCCAAGTCTATTTTGCTGTTTATGACACCACCTCTCTTACAGATGAGGTTCAGAACATTTTTAAGGAATAGGGCAGCAATTATCAAGCGTGTAACCAAAGGCAAGAGAGGTGACCTAGACGGTGACACCTACCTCAGCCACACAGGCTCTGAAAGGCCTGAAGAACAGTTATGAAGTCTAAGCTTCTCAATTCCCTGTGTTAAGCAAAAAGATTACAATTTTTCTGGCTTTGTAGGGTATTAGGTAACTGTAATGCAATTCACTAACTACCGTGATGTGGCACATCTGAAAAAAAAAAATACATATGAAAAACTAAGTATGTGGGTGCTAGTGGGAGTCAATTCTCACAAATGCTAAAGAATTTCTGAGAACACATAAATATCTGGCTGAATATCAAGAGATTTTGAAGCTTTCAACTATTTTTCCATTAGGATTCCCAAAGGAGTTCAACTGAGAACCATAAGCTTTGCAGAAAAACATAGAGAAAATGAAAACACCAGAATGATGTGCTGCTGGCTCTACCTCCACTGGTTGGCACATCAATGAACTAAGTTCAGGACCATCACGTCTCAAGCTGTGCCCTGATTCCACCTAGTCACTGAGCTGCCTCTGCACTTGCCTGCATCCCAGAGGAAAGGATGCTACAACTTACTCCATGGTTAACAAAAACAAGAAAATGGAGCCTAAGAAAATAATTATGTTGAGCTTGAGGAAATACGGAAATAATCATGAGCTGCTGCATTTAACAGACTTTGTGAAATGAAATTATTTGTATTCAAATATGTGCAAAACCAATGATCATTTTTTGTTTTGATCAGCTCAGCCTGTTCTTTGGGGAAATTAATTTGATGCTCTGGGTGTAAACATTCTTTCAAAATGCTTACCGTAAAGCAATGTTTTCCTCCTCCTCTCCTCAGCACCAGAGCAATTTTCAAAGCATTCCCGTTGATAACACAAACAAACCAGACAGACCACTTCATCAGGAGCGCCAGAAATTGCAATCAGAGAAGTAATACTTAAAATACAATTTAATCTATATTCACATCATCACCTGGCCTTCTCCAGGCCACGTGTGGGTGGTGTGTGGAGACTTAAGTAGGAACAGATACATTCATGATTGCTAAAGACTACAAGTAGACGTGCAGCAGCTTTAGACAAAAGGTGGTTTGCAAAGCTACCTGCCCAAAGTGAAAGCAAAGATAAGTGCAAGAAGCTCATTTATGATGAACTGATATAATCTGTTTCTAATTAAGTCAGAGGGACACAGCATTTAAAGTCTACTAATACTGGTAACATCCTACCAGAACTTCGTATCAGATCTAGGTGTAGCATGCTTAATGTCCTCTCAGAAAGTGCTGTTCAAAGAGGAGGAGATGTTCATATCGGAAATGGACATCTCTCAAAGCCAGCCATGATGAAATGCTGGGGCTGAGCTTTGCTTCCCTGCAAGTGGAATGAATCTCACAAAATATTTCCATGTGCTTCAATGTGCAAAAGTGACAGTTGTAGTTAAGCAGCATCATGCTAGAGGTTAGACAGGGCATTTTGTTCATGACTCCAGCCCCAGCACACTGACAAGAATATTTCATCAGGTCCATGGCAGTTCAGAGGGCGGGGGGATTAAAACCTCGTGGTCTGTGATTTAGACAAGAAGCCATGAATCTGATATCCCTGCTGGGAAAGGGAGAAAACATGAGCAAATGGTGGATGGCAGTGAACAGGCAGAGCAGGATCAGAGTTTTGTGTTACTAGACTGTGAAAGAGGAACACAACACACCTTCCTCAAGGAATGCAAACGCTGGCTGCCACAGCACTCCCTCTTTCCTGCTTCTCAGCCCCTGTGCTGACCATTTGGTCCTGCTAAGCCAGCAGAGAGTTAAGCACATTTTATTGGGTTAGTTTTCTGCTGACTTAGCTGAAATAGCTCAGCTTCGGGTCTGATGAGTGCTGAGCCACCAGACAGGATGCGATGGTATGGAGATTCCTGACCAAGATGGCCAGGGAGGCACTGAGCAGTTAAATCAGTTTAAGCTGCCTCAGAAGAGCAGCCTGCAGAGACACCTGAGCACTGATATGTCCTCTGAAGTGCTCACCACCAGCTCAGCACATCTCCATCTCCGAAACAGGTTCATGATTGCCCAGCCCTTCCCTTTGCTAGACACAGGGGCTAAGGAGGCTAAAATAGGGCCCTGCAGGGAAACGGGGCCAGGCCATGTCCTGTCCGTCTTTGATCTTCAGAAAAGAGGACAGACAGTGGAATTTGAACTTGTCTTTCCCATGTATCACAGGAGGACTTCATTTGCTTCCTAGCTGGTCTCTGATGTCCAGAATTATCAACATCAATATCCTCATTCATCTTCCTTCAATTCCTTCTGTAATTGCTTGGGGATATTAAGTGCTGCCAACATTGGGTCATTATTAACCCTAGGCAAAACGTGCATTGGAAGACTCACAAATCTTAATTCTTGCCTTGTTACCATAGTTACACCTGACTAAGAGGTGATACCTGAACTCTGCCTTCAAGCTCTAAGTAAATGATGACTGACGAAGAATTAAAGAATCTCAGAAAATGAAATGACAGCATTTGAAGAAGAAAAGGGCAAGCACACTCATAGTAAAAACTTAAAAATTTAAGGTCACACTATCAATTTCTATAAATACCTTGTCATCACCCTGCCTATTCAGATCCGATGAGATTCTTGCTAGCTCTTGATCATAGTATCATGATAGTATGTAATTGCGTAATGAGAAGTTCTGCCTTTGATCACAAGGAGCACAGCTATTATAGACAATATATACATTGCACTCCTACTAGTCTTAATTCTGATTTTTTTTCCTGTGAAATGAACAGTTCTGAAATACGCATCTCAAGTCAGCTAACTTTTCCACCATCACAGAATAAGCAGAAAATATACATGAATTGATTTTAAATCTGACAGAATGATTAATACTGGTACTTACATCCCCAGATTTCCCCATCTGTCAAAATATTAGAGCGATTCCTATACTACCACAGATGTGTAACTCCTGGGATTGAACATAAAGTTACTGCTAAAAGTTACTTGAAAACTTAAGAGAGCACAGAGTCACTATTTGACAGTACAAACTATTGTTACTCACTTTGACAATAATTTTAAGGTCTTGGCATTTTTTTAAAACATACGCTGTTGTGTTAACATGTTTTAAAGAAAGGTCTTCAGTGCATTTGCCTGAAAGCTGCACTTTTTAAGAATCCCAGAATGGTAGGGGTTGGAAGGTACCTTCAGAGATCATCTAGTCCAATGCCCCTGCCCAGGCAGGTTCACCTAGAGCAGGTTGGACAGGAACGCATCCAGGTGGGTTTTGAATATCTCCAGAAATGTTGGAACAAAGGCAGAAGGGAAGAAAAAGTTAGTTCATGCTTTGCTGGTCTTGTTTGATGGTTACTGTTGGAGAAAACCTACAGACTCAAACCAGCAGACTGTGCCCCTGAAGATGTGCTTGGCTTACTGTGTTTCTATCCCAGATGCTGCTCTGAGTGTGAAAAAAGCCACAGCCCTCATATGTGCTTTCTCACCTTTGTATGTTCAGAGTCCTGTTTTAAAGTTAAGATTCCCTGTATGAGCTTTCTGGACTGTTAGAGTAGGATTTTCAGAGCTCCTCATTTTGGGGACGATACCAGTAAAGAACAGTTTTCCCTGATGCACCTGAAAATTCATTCATTCCACAAGAAACACAGGCCCAATTCTGAAACTAATTTCCCGAGTGATAACACACACTAAGGGTGTTTTTCTTTATATCTATTGTCTTCTACCTCTGCTAAGGAAAGAGATCTGAAACTTTAGATTAATGGGTAGAACTTGCTTTACAAATCCACAGGTCTTAAATCCTATCTCCAGAAGTCATACAAAGGTATTCATCTTCTTGATTTTCATTAAAATGGCACTAAACCCCAAGGGATGTGTTTTAGTGACAAAACACATAATGTCTGTGTTGTGAAATTTTACAGCTGGTGGAGCAGGGTGCTGAGGTTGACAAAGATTTTTTTCCTCGATGTTACACAGTTGAATTAAATGAGTATTAACTAAAGCATGCCAGAAACCAGGATTTGGATTAGTCTGAGCGCAACCACTGTCTGTCACTAAGTCTCCGCTCTCTTTTTAGGTGTGACACATGTTACTTCTCTATTGTCATAGAGTTTTTCAAGCTAGACAAGACCTGAATTTCTAAAAGGAAAAGAATCTTCCTTATATGTATATATGTTGTATATCATATACATTATTTAAAATTTATTCCTAGCATGGAAAAGATGACCAGCCTCTGAAAGAAAGGCTTAAGAAGTGACTATCCAGAAGATGGACACTGGCAACGTATCTGTGTTTGAAGGACAGTTCCCCCTCTGCCTTTTTTTTTTTAATTAAAGCTAAACAAAAATAAAGCATGTATCAGAAAAGTATGTATCCTTTCACCTAATGTTACCCTTTCTTTTTGACATTCCTAATTTATTTGTCTCCTGTCTCTTCCCCACCCAAACCAACCAGTCTCCTGGGTTTCTGAGGTCCATCTCAGTCCCTCACTTCAGTATTTTAACATTCAAAAAGGTGAGTAGGAGGAACTTACTCAAGTCCCAGACAAACTAGTCTGTTAGACATGCGACCCTAGTAACTTCAGAGGAGTTCTCCTTGTATACCGGAGGAGGTTTAACCTCAGCCAGCAACTAGAACCATGCAGCCGCCCCTCGCTTGCCTCGTCCTCCCTTTCCCCCCCTGCAGATGGGTGGGAAGAAGAGGGGGGGAAAAAAAAGGAGGGGAAAGGGAGGAAAAAACCCTCATGGACTGATATAGTGACAGTTCAATAGAAACAATAACAGAAAAGGAAAAATAGCAATAATAATAAAAATAATAATAATGACATGGGTCACTCTCACCGCCTGGTGAATCGGCCTGAGCAGTGATCAGGGATTCCCATCCCCTGGCTAACCCCCATTTACATACGGAGCATGATGTCTGTGGTATGGAATATTTCATTGGCCATTCCATCGCTCTGTCTACACTTCTATAGGAATCTGAAAAAAGTCCTTGAATAGTGTAAACATCACTTAGCAACACCTAAAACCAATAGGCATTATTGACATTCCTTTCACAGCAATCAGTAGAAAGAAAATTAACACTTTCCCCGCTGAAACCAGGACAAGGAGGTTAGATCTGAATCCTAGAAGGTTTGTATTCTGCACAGATTCACATTCCATTATAGAGCAAGTCTTTTAGAACATGCCTTACAGGGCAAACATGGACACAACGAATCTGAAAAGGCAACCTGTCAGTCTAGACCCAGGGTGTTTTGGGGTTTTTTTTGTTGGATAGCTTTCAAGGACATTTACTATAAATCTGTGAAAAGAGAGCTACTTACAGGTCTGGGATTTATAGAAAGTGCTGCGTATTTGTGCTCTGTCTTTTGTCAATAGCATTAAGATTTCCAGTTTGCACTGAATTATCCAATGACCTAAATCCTAGCAAGCTATCAAAATCTGTTTCCTAGATAAAGTCATGCTAGAGCTTGATACATTTATCAGTGCCAGGCACACAGCAATGCTTACAAGCATGGATATTTCCCAAGTCTTCTTCAACAGCAGACAAAAGGGAGGTACAAATGAATTACAACCTATTCACTCCAATGGTTTAAAATAATTATCAACCATTGGAAACAACAATAATACAATTCCTGCCTCCTGATTTCACACAAACTCCTGAGTATAATGAGGCACTGTTTATTTACCTAACGTAAAGCATCCAAGTCTTATGCTGACAACTCTAGAATGATTTATTGTTGTTCCATTATGCTGAATACTTAGGATAGATCATGCCTCATTATACAAAATATAATCCATTGCCATTCAGCTTAATAAGACTTGATATGGGAGAGGCAGGGGGTTTCCTAATTGTCAATATAGCTTCATGGTGACATATTCTTTCAGCATCAGGGCTCAAATATTTGACATGGGAAACTTCTGTCTTCACTTCTCTCCAACATCAGAAGAATCTTGCTGAAGCCCCAGGAAGTCAAGTGGGAGTTGGGAGCAGCATATGAATGTTTAAATTTATATAGCTCCTTTCTAACCCAAAGTGCTCTGTAGATTGTAGTCCTGATCTCACAGGACATTTTCAGGAAAAACTCCTACCAGTCTTGTCTTGCTGCCTTGCCAGAATAAGGACCAGAGTATTGTGCATACAACAAATGGATCAACTGGGCACAGAATTTTTTCATAGTCTACAATTGCAATGTATTCTGGGATAAACTTTGCTTTCAATTATTTCCTAAACTGGCAGGGAAAAGTGTGTGAGAGTCCCTTACAATAACCAACAAAATTGTTACCAAACTATAGATCTCCTATGCTAAAAACTACAGCCATGTTCTCTAACACCAGCACCACCAGATTTATATCATGTATAGGTCAAGCTCAGAAGGTGGCATCTACTACACATTCACCAGTAGATTGAGTAACTGGGTGAAGGACTTGGCTTACCTTGTAATGATGGCAAGGGAGAATAAGGTCTCATTTCCTGAACCTCCAGTATTCAGCCTCTTTAAGTTCAACAGGAGCTTGAATCCTGTCTCAGCCTACTTTATCCCAGCACCTAAGCTTCCCTAATGCCCAGTGCAGCATCTTCTGATATCCAACTGTTCTCCCACAGTCTGCCCTCAACATTCATCAGTAAAGACACCTCAGTGGGGTGACAGATTGTGGCTTTGGATAGTGAAAAAGGCACCAACTTTAGAGCTTAGTTTGGAGCTGCTGAAGCAAAGACACAGAAATGGCTCCAGCATGCATGAAAAGGGGGAAATCAAAATGAGAAAGACGCATCCCTGTAGTGACATTAAGTGGCTCATCATATATTTTTCTCCTTCTGGCCAAATGCAATCTGTATTGTAAAAGGCTCCCACCATCTGAGGCCCTGGGAATGTCCATCTGGTAGCAATGCAGGCACTGCTGAGCAGACAGAGCACTATTAAAGCCCTCAACAGATATAGCCTATTAAAGCAAAGCCACGAAAACTCCACTCAGACTTCCTGAGACACCAGACTGAAGGCTGCAGGGTACTTTGGGATTTATGGGTAGAAACTAACGCTTTCAGAGAGGTCAAAGAGCAAAGCTTCGAGTCATAAAAATATCCATCTCTCACCTACCTCAGGGAAGGATTGTCACCCAGGCGAAGGAGGAAAAGGAAGAGATTTCATTGGAAAAAAAATCCTACAGTGAGAATTTAAGTTTTTTAAGTGCCTGTGAGAGATCCTGAGCGGCATTTGGAGGTTTCTAAACTAAAGTCTGCCTTAAGCTAGGTTTATGTTGCATAAACATTTGCTTTCAAATTCATTATTATTATGAAAGATACAACATGAACATAATAAACGATTGTGGTATTAAAGCACATTTTACAGCATCATCTTGAGTGCTGTTTTCTTTAATGCTCTACTTACATGACATGGAGGGATTTGCTCTGAAACTGCATTAGGACGGATAGAATTCAATAGTACAGCTCGTAACATTTTTTTTTTTCTTCTCTCTGAACAATTCCTAATAGCCAAAATACTGTGAAGAATACAACTTCAGTTCTGAAATACAGCGATGTCAGTGTTGGCTTGCTACTTGGTGGAAAGGTGTTTTGAACTGGAGGAAACCTGGTACTAAAGCTCCTGGCTCTACTCCTGCTCCCATGGCCTTTGGCTCATGCTTGCAATAGTGCACTGACAGAGCCAAGGCAGAAGCACAGGTTAAGAAGTGGGCAAAAAGGTACTGATAGTACAGGATGTCTATACAGTGGAAAGAAATTAATAAATTGGAGCTTGGCCAGAACGATCCTTTGGATCCAAGATTTTGTCACCCCTCTGTACATTGAGCACGGCAGGAGCTGGGGCTAGCTGAATTCCCTGCTGAGGGGTGGGCTGGCCTTCTCCGACAACCCCCCGGGTGTAGCTGCTGTAAGCTGCTGAATCTATCAGTTGCCATTTGAGCTGGGAGCCCTGCAGCAGCTTATTTAGTGCAGATCCAAAATAGGGCTCATTCTGCCCCATTTGTTTAGCAGTCTTATGAACCATAATTAGTTAAACTTCCAAGTACTCCTGGGATGGAAGAACCATTATGATTTCCCTTGTCAGTACTGATCACATTTTCCTCTTGAGTCAAGAGAAAATCTTTATTAAGGGGATTGCAGTTAGAGGGAAGAAACCTTCTAGCTCGTGTGAATGCAGACTTCAAACTGTATTCAACTGGATACCTCATGGCTCTGGCTCCCAGGTAATGCAGGAATTGTGAACTATGCTTTGTATTCAAGCTGCAGTTTAAATGAGATGTCTAAAACCACCACGGCCTGTATGTTTATTGGAAAGAAAGAAAGAAGAAACTGAGGGTGAAATTTTCAGACACTTGAATGGTGCCTCGGTGATTACGGTGACCCATATCTAACCAGTAATGCATCCCACTGCAAAGTGGGATGAACAGAGCAGTCCCGAAGCAAACATAAAACTAGCCTAGAACACTACTTTGCCCAGTTAACAGATTATTTTCAAACTCCAGCTTGAAGGGCTGTTTCAGAATAATTCAGCTTCTTGAAAGAACCAAGCAGAATTTTGGTGTCCAACGATATTAAATTTCTTTTGATTCTTACTGTCCTCTTTTTTTTTTTTAAAAAAAAAAAAAAAAAGGAAAATAGAATGTAATTTTCTGGGAACACAATTATGAAATTATGTAGCATGCCCATAATGTACAATAATAACACACAACATCAGATAACAGAAAGACTGAGCAGTCCATACACGTTTTGTAACAAATGTGCTCTGGATCCTAGTTAGTATATGTTGCTATAGACTCCTTGATCTCCCCCTGCTCCTCCCCATAGTTAATCTACATCTGATTGCTGTAATGGTCCCTATAGACAGCCAAATTGTTTGGGTTAACTTGCAGCACGTACATTATTTTTTCATTTGTGACTGTTTCAATTAGCAATGTCATCTATTTCTGAAAGCGTTTTACTTTTAACTAATTAGGGCTTACCCAAGAGGTTAGCACAAAAAAAGTATTTGAAATGCTAATCCAGCATCTTGATCAGAACTGTTCAATCAAATTTAAATCCTGTTGTTTCTTAAATATATCGTAAAATATGACAGTGTCCACAGCATACCGATAACCTCTGTGCGATACAAAGAAAGAGGCCAATGTATTACATGTGATGGTTATTAAATTGAAATGCTGACAGACCCTTAAATATGCTGAGACTGGGCACACTGATTTAATGAGAGCAATAATGGGCAGGTGGGCTGAGCATTCCTGCTGAGATTAGATCCTGAGCAGCAAACGTGTCTTTTGAAACTGTTTTTTAACACAATCTGTACACAGGGCCAGGCTGTGCATTACAGAAGAAAGTGTCTTTTCATGTTAACTTTATCAGCCAGGCCTCTCACAACCTTGTTACTAACATATATATATATTTAACACCATAATGATTGGGGTTTTTTTGGAACGTATTTCTTTTTCTAACTACATTCAAATTCAGAAAAGAGGAAGAAATCCGTTGCTTTGGTGCAAACTGTGTCTTATCTCTGGAGTTATGTGCTTTTGCTCTTTTTCTTCATAGATTTCACCCATTTGGGCCTCATTCAGTAAAACACATGCTCAGCCTAAACAGCTAGATCCACTGAAAATTTGCTGAAATAAAGCAGCTGTGTTTAAGCTTTATTCTATGCCACATACCTAGTGGCTATTGTGCTTTTTGCCAAAATTTAATTAAGAAGTTACACTTTATGGTGCTCCCCTTTCAATGGCAGCAAGCCTGTGGATTACTCTTCTACGACTCCCGGAAAGGCAACACATGGTGCAGGTGCCAATTTCAAAGGCTCGAGCTGGGAACCAGATGGAGACACAACTGTATGTGTCTGTAATGTTTCCCTGCTTCTGAACCTACAAGCTTCACATCCACGCAGTGAAACCGGCCAGCGAGATTTCATCTCCTCTGTTATACTACTTTTGCAGAGCACAAGGTTTGGTACCCATCTTTCAATCGGAAGTGATTCACAGTTTCCATTACCAGGTGTTCTTCTTTTTCCAACCTACAGGTTCCTTGGGGTTTTACCTGTGGATTCAACCTGAATCCAAGCAGGATCCTGTCTTCATATAAACATTTCTTCCTATCTGTTCATGCTGATGATAGGCTACTACCATATTCCACTGCTACCACAAGTAGGTCTTAATTTGCCTTTTTTTCCCTATCCTTTTTTCTCAGCTGCATTAGAGTCCAGACCTCACACCCACTCCTCAGCCTAGTGGATCCTCAGAAAGGTTTTCACTCATCCTCAAATGAATTCAATAGACTTTAGAGCAGAACTGTGAGCTGGGACAGAGATTGAAGTGCTCTCCATTCCCTGGCTCAATTGCTGAGTGTTTACACCCTGCAACATGACTTTGACACAACCATGTCCACTCTATACTGAGAAAGACAGTTTTCCAAACTGAAATGTACATCACCAAAAAGGCTGGATTAATCTGGCTGACTCCTAGAACTCTACTTTCCCCTGCCAAGCCACGGAAGATGCTATCCCTTGACCACGGTAGGGACCACACTGAAAGGAGAAAACCACTTAGGCATTAATGCTCCTACACAGCCCGAGAAGGACACAACTGAAGAAAAACATTGCATTAGATATACCCTTCCAGGCCTTTTCACATTTAATTCAAGTATTAATTATTGTTGCATCAATTAACCTATGATGACCCACCTGCATCTCACTGTTATATAAAGCAACCTGAAATTAGACCCTTGGCTGATTACAGCAGGCAATCACTGGTCCAAGACTGATCTCTTGGCCTGAATTAAAGTTAACTCACCCTGGAGTTTCCAAGCTTTGTTCATTGGGATAATTATCCAAGGCAAAATGGACTTCCAAGTATGTTGAGAAAGAAAATGTTATCAATAATACATGGTTTTGCATTCATTATAGCTCTGTGATTATTTTTGGTTTTCTCATGCTCGAGGCAGGTGATGGATGCAGAACTATTCCTAAATGCCAAAACCAAAGGTACGTTTTAAGTTCACTCTGACTACTCATCTCCTCTGTTATACTACTTTTGCAGAGCACAAGGTTTGGTACCCATCTTTCAATCGGAAGTGATTCACAGTTTCCATTACCATGGTTTCATCCATATTCTGCAGAATCTAACACCAAACCCTGATCTTGGGTACCTAAAAGAATAGCAAAACCCCAAATGACTAATTTTCCATAGGGTTAGAATAATCCCCGTAGTGGGGGCACTCAGCTCTGCCGAAGCAGAGGGCTGGGGAAGGTGACAATCTGGGGCACCTGCCTTACACTCCTCCTTCTGCAGTCTCTGATAGAAATGGAAGTAAAAATGCTGAGCTTTTCATTGTGGAAATGTCTGCTCTCTCCTAAAGGCATGCTTTTCTATAAGAACCAGTAGATTTTGCTGTCATAATATAGCACTATTTGAGTTTATCTCCCTCTGCACACCTGGTATGCCTTCATCCTATCCGACTTACTTTTACAGTGTTACACAGAGAGGTTACTGCTATAAAAAGGAGCTCCCAATAGAGGGCAAAGCAAAACTATAATCACACCGCAGTCTCTCTCCATCACCATGGTTATTACTGTTTCAGTTTTGCAGATGCTCAATGTTTGTCCATGGGGAATATACAAGAATTGAAAAACAATAGCAAACCACTTGACTTCCACATACATGCTTCAGGGTCAGATTGTTACTTTTGCAATCAGAACAAAAAAAATCAAGCATCAAGGAGTCAATTCTGGAAAAGATGAAGATTTCAGAGGTCTGCTATGTCATTCTTTATTTTGGGATTGTGTTCTTGGGATGGATTGATTGAAGGTGAAGGGAGGTTCATTATCTCATCATAACACCATTTATAGAATCATAGAATGGTTTAGGTTGGAAGGGACCTTAAAGATCATCTAGTTCCCACCCCCTGCCATGGGCAGGGACACCTCCCACTAGACCTGGTTACTCAAAGCCCCATCCAGCCTGGTGTTGAACACTTCCAAGGGTGGAGCCTCCACAAGTTCCCTGGGCAGCCTGTTCCAGTGCCTCACCACCCTCACAGTAAAGAATTTCTTCCTCAGATCTAATCTAAATCTCCCCTCTTCCAGTTTGAAGCCATTACCCCTTCTCCTGTCACTACATGCCCTTGTAAAAAGTCCCTCTCCAGATTTCTTGTAGGCCCCCTTCAGACACTGGAAAGCTGCTATAAGGTCTCCGCGGAGCCTTCTCTTCTCCAGGCTGAACAGCCCCAACTCTCTCAGCTTGTCCTCATAGGAGAGGTGCTCCAGCCCTCTGATCATCCCCCATGGCCTCCTCTGGACCTGCTCCAGAGCTGGACACAGTATTCCAGGTGGGGTCTCACGAAAGCAGAGTAGAGGGGGAGTATCACCTCCCTCGACCTGCTGGCCACGCTTCTTTTGATGGGGAAACATGTCCAACAATTAGCTGAGGACATGGGTGAACCACTGTCAACAGCAGCAGCAATCAGAATAATTGCTAGAAAGAATCTGTGACAGTAATTCAACAGATATGTATTTCTTATTTACATCACAGCATTTTCCATAGCAGGGAATCAGTCTCTTAGTGCTAGACCCAAACAAAGGGGAGGAAAAGAGGTATTGGTTAGGGGCCCAGAGAGGACTATAACTAGGAGCTTTAGGATTAAAGTGGGCAATGGGAAATGTAAACTAAATGTGGGGGAAATGTTTCACAACAAGCATGTGACTGTAAACTCCCAGTGTGAAAGCAGAGAAGTCCCAGTTGTCTCTCTCATGTCAGCACAGACTCGGTATTTAAAAACCTACAGAGTAGAAAGAAATCATTTAAGTCTCTGGTCCACTGCCTGTATTTTCTGAAGTGGTTTGCCTCATGGGCTTCTAAAGCACTAAAATATGCCCCAAAATCTATTGCAAATGATTCTGCAATTGTGCTACAAGGATGGAACAGACCTTGTCAATATTTTTCAGGCCTAAAAACTTAGATACAATCGTACAGCTGTAGGCTTTGAAGATAACATAGCTGATGGAAAGAAAGTCCACCTAAAAAATGTTTTCTGGCTACTGTTCGCGTGTGAAAGGATGTAAACCTTGGCAAGTTTATGAACAGCAGCTGGCTTGGAAATGCTCTTTACATTCTGTCCTTGCCACAAAGTGCACACACATAAACACAATCCCATTTATCAAGCACACCCACAACCAAACTGCATGACTTCATAAAGGACACGTTAGAGTTATCTTCTGTCATCAGATCATTTCATCGTATTTGAAGTTAAGTACGTTAATGTATCTTGAATTAATTTACTTGGTGTTAAAGAGCAAACTGGGCTAATAAAAGTGACACATTGACTTTTTCCAGAGAATGATGTTCAGCTTATGGAGAATGGCAGCATAAATGAAAATTAGCCTCAAGACAATGTTAATTACGTTTTATCCATTAGTCGGAGGGTAATTGAAACACTCATTTTCACTGCAAAGAAAACCCTTCTGGCTTCATAAAGCGAAACTATGTATTTAGTGTTCTAATTAAAGTCTAACAATGTAAAAATATGCAATAGAAAGAAAAGCAAAATGCAGGTAATATACATCTACAGTATACTGCAATGACCATCTTGGACGTAATACGTGTTATTGCCCTCTTCCTGTGCTTAGAGGGACTTCGAAACGCATGACAGAGAACTCAAACAACTGTCTGAAGAAGCAGTCAAGGATTACTGCCATGAACATGAAATATCCTTAAAGACATGCATTCAAAGTGAAACAAAGCCTTGCTATAACCAAGTAAACACTATACGTATAACTGGTAATACTAGTACTGTTAGAACTAAGAGTACTAATACTCAATACCAATTACAGAAAGTGGCTGGCATTTGCTTATTCTTAGGTGACAAATATCCACAAATCACCAAATGCCTGTGGGTAAAATCTGGCCCAATCACTTGAAATAAGCAGGGAGCCCATTCTTTTTCAGTAGCTATATCAACAAGTGTTCTGGTGTCTTTTAAGAGTTTCACTAATAATCTGATTTTTGATAAACAAAGGATACATTAATAAAACTATGTTTTGATTGCTGGAGTGCTGGAAAGATCTTGCTGTATACCTATGTGCTGTGGTATCCTATTGCCTTTGGACCTTCCATGGCTAAATAGAAAGATTTTGAGTTCTGAATATTACACTGTTGTATAAAATTCATATTGTTCTATCAACAAGATCTGATTTCTTCCCAACACTGCATATTATCTATCCAGGGCTTCACTCATTGGAGATACTAGAGGAAGAGAAACCTTTTGTCTTGAATTTTTTCAAAGGTAAAAAATACTTTGAAGCCGCTCAGAGCTTGGAAAGATATAATAAAATTTAGGTAACGTGTTTTAAGGAGAACTGACCAATAAAGTTGTCAAATACTCATGCTAACAGCTAAATGTTACAGCAGTTTATCAGATATGTAATCGCTGCTCCTACGCATATAAACAGACATGCACACTCCCTATCAGCGTTACAAAGAACATATATTACAAGATACAGAATTTTAGTGTCAGAAAATATACCGGACAAACTAGTTTTCTTTTATCCATACCAGCAGGAATTGGACATCCTTATTACAGCCTGGGCCAGAATCAGTGAGATGTTGAGTGAAAGTCTATAAGCCACAACACTTGTTCAAGAACCTCATAGTTGTCTTGGCACATTGCCATCCGCTCTGCTGCCGCTGAAGTTAATAAATTAAGTAAGTGCAACCAGTCTTGGACTGACGAAGTCTGCTTGTGTACAAATACCACAAAGGAATCCCACAAGTACCATGCCATCATTATCATCAACCAAAAAAAGTGCAGGTGGGACAAAATTTAGTTGCAGATAATATTACGGAGTCTCTGCCCACTGGGCTCAATAGAATCTAGATCAAATCCTGGAACTTACTGACCCCAGGAGCAGCATCTAGGCAGAATTATAGTGAATTCAGAATTCCTACTTCTACAAAAGCCAAAAAATACATTCCCCTATCCAAAAATAATAATTTTAAAATCAACCTTTATCATAATATTACCATGAGCATTGAAAAGGATTATCTTATTACAAAAATGAAATGACTTAAATTTACCCTCATTATTGTTTCCCAGGGAAAAAAAAGAGGCTTTTTTATTTCATTGTGGATGAAGCTGCTATTTGCATTTAAATGAAGACATCTGAAGATGAGGACCTAGAAAGCTAGGATTTTTTCCTTTTGAGGATGAGATTTCATTTCATTTCAGTATTCTCCTATAATGCAAACCTAACTCCACTTTCTGCTTCATTAAATAGTCAATCAGAAGCTGCTTTCCAAAAATTGTCACAGAGAGTGAGACACACTGATTATTCCCAGTTGAGGCTTTGTAATGATGGTAACAATATAGTATTGGTATCCCCTAAAACTCTGACATCAGCAAATAAATGAGGCATTTCCATATTTGCTGTATAGCATGGAATTTTTTTGATTGACTTACCACAATTGACACATTTAAACAATCTGCTTTCTTAATACTCCAATCAGAAACAGGCTTGTGTCAAAGGAACAGTTTACAAGCTGTTCCAACATAAACATTCTGAAAAGCATTTAGACACATAAATATTCATTCCAATGTTAAAGATATTATTATGGAAAAGAAGTAGAATACCCAACACTGTACCACTGACATCTGTAGGAGATTTGCCATTTACCTAAATGGGAAGGAAGATGCCATGGAATAGGACTTCCCTCCTGCATTAAACTTTCATACCAAGTGAT
This sequence comes from Burhinus oedicnemus, assembly GCA_008921705.1. Classification (NCBI taxonomy): domain Eukaryota; kingdom Metazoa; phylum Chordata; class Aves; order Charadriiformes; family Burhinidae; genus Burhinus; species Burhinus oedicnemus. Next base: position 1,701,502 of record VFFE01007820.1, read on the forward strand.
ATATGGATTTTATTTTGAGCACTCAAACCTGGCTTCATATATGGAGGGAAAAAGCAGACCACTTTCAGACATGCCACCTTCCATAGATTATAGGCAAAATTTATGTTTCTGACTAACAGGTACTGAAAAAGCCAAGGACTTGGCAATATTGTCTGAAATTTTCCTTGTTGCCCATATTTGAGAGCAGAGGTTAGTTTTAGCAAGAAAAGACAAGAAGAGAAACAGTAAAAGGTGAGGTTAAAAGAAAAGTTTGCCAGTGAGCAGAAAAGTAGAAAGCAAAACAACGACTGTTTCTATGAGTCAGCCTGGATGGGCAAAAATTTAAGTCTTCAACAGAAGTATTAAAATACTAGCCCAGACTGGGATGGGAAACATCTTTCCTTTTTTTGCTCTCCTCACACTGAAAGTGGAGGCAGGACTGTGGCAAAATATTTTTTGTATTAAAGGTCCTCTAATTTTATGAGCTTAAATGATTCACCATAGAGATTGGTGATTAGAAACTGTCATCTTTGCAAAATAAGATTAGTTTATCTCACACAGTGAGACGAAAATTAAGACAAGACAATACCTTCACAGCCTAATCTGTCATAGGGAAGGCCTCTGCTTACCCCATTATACCCTTAATAGAAGAGAAGAACTGGCCAGCTCACTTATCTGGCCACCTTACAAAATACAAGACGGTTTGAGATAGGCACTGGAACTGGCAGCCGCAGGGCAGCAGTTGTTGATTGAAATGTTCATCAAACTGTACAAGTCTAACAAGATCTCAAGCCTTGCTGGAGGTGGGGTAGCATCAAATCACACCGGTGGGAGTCAGGGGTTTAAAAAAAAAATCGATCTCTCTTAGTCTACCAGCTGGCTCCAGCTGATTTGTTTCACTGAAGTATCAGGCTATTTCTCGTTAGCTGGGTAGAGTCTAATATACAGATCCAGTGGTCAACAAAGATAAAAGGTTGATGCCCAAATTAATATATGGGACTCCCGATTATAGTTAGAGATTTTAGGCAGAGTATCTATGCTCCATATGTATGAAAAACACAATGTTCCCTTCAGTTATAACTATACACGGCCCAGTTTCTAAAGCTATTTTATCAGCTACCTGCTGAATACGCAATGAATAAAATAAAATTATTTATTTTATTATTGTAGGCATCTCATTTAAATGATTTTCAAGAATAATAATTTTAAACTAAGCTGTAAATGTTCCCAGGAAAATTCCTTTTAATGCAGCAATGCAGGAATATTTTGATTAGTTAAGCCAAGAGAAAATAAAAACTTAACGCAAGAGCCAAGCAGGAAGTTGCAGAAAAGAAAGGGAATTCTAAAGATGAAATTCTGTACAATGTATTCATGCACAGCCCACCAAAGTCAATGGGAATTCTGTGTGCATATTCAAGGACAGAATTGGGTCTAAAGGGACGAATTTTCAAAGGATGCTGGGTTTTTTTCCTTGCACCCAGCATTTGCATAGGCTCATTAGTATTTGCGAAATGGGTACCTGTGCCCTTAAACAGGCATTGCAGAGTGTAATTACCTATTCTGCCTGCATAAATGCGGGATTTTGTTGGTGCAGTCTTTCAATATGGTCCATTTAAGAACACTGAGAAAGAATAGCGTATTTATTGATATACTCTAGAAATGGATTTCACATGGTCTGAATCCTCCAATCTATTCTCCAGCTATGCTCAAGAGAAACATTCCACATGTTCATTTTTGCTTTTTAAAATAAAGATGCAAAGTGGTATATTTAAACAATAAGGATGTTTCCAGGTCACAGTTCATGCCCTCCAAGAGTCTTCAATACGTGCATTCCCTTCTATATATGCCAAACGGCACTGACTGGCTGTGCTAAACTCTGCGTTGCTTCACTCATCAAATTCTTTGCAGCCAAACTGTAATTGTAACCCTTTAATGACATCCCACAATTATTGTTATAGAAACCTCATCTACAAAATGCCGATCCCAGCAGATCTGTTGCCAGTGCTGACAAGAAGTACCTGAAAACATAACTAAAGCTGATTATAAAAATAATGCATGCAGTAGCATTTGTTTTATAACTGAAAACACATACAATGATCCAAATTTTTAAGGAAATGAGAATAAATACTCTACAAATCAATAACAATACCTACATGTTGAGATATTTAGCAGGCAAGAACAGGAGTAGTAAAACTCAAACCTGTATGAGAGGCAGACTGTATTAAATACCTCACTAGTGCATGAATAGTGTATAAGCATTTTAACAGACAATGTACCAGCAATCGTTTTGCCTCTGGTGAGCAATTACAGCCAGAGCTACCAAGATATAACTCATATATATATACATGAGTTTCTTTTTATTCCCATTTCTACTCTCTAGCGCTCTCTGGATACACCTGGTTGAAACTAACACGTGACTACGTGTCTTCTCCTGTTGCCGTACCCTCTAGGTCTCTCAGAGTTGCTACAGGCAAATGCATTTCTTTCCTTGGCCATCCCCTTCCCCTCCTCACATTACCTTTCTCCTTTAGTTGTGACTCAGTAGCAGCAAACCCTCCTCAAGTCAAGGTTGGATTACAGTTTTTGTGCTTTGCAGACACAGTCAGAGAAATATTAAGTACTACTGTTTCTCCTGATTTTGTCTTAGAAATAGTAATAAAAATGCAGCAAATATACAGACACTTTTGAAGCTCGATTCATGTTTTCATATGGAATGCCAGTGGCGAGAAACAACATAAATGACACTCCCAGAAGAAGAAAAATAAACAACTCCAATCATTTAAAATAATTTTCTTCTTCCATCTAACACATTCAGCCCCTGCTAATTATTTAGCTACAATTTTCTTGCATACTAGAAACCACATTTTATCCATTTACTAAGTTTTACAGATAAAGGCAATGGAAAAGCTGTGGCCATCATGTCTGATTCAGATGTCTTTAACAGAAGTTTTCATCAGATTCAGTGGTGCTTACTGCAGAGAAGTTAGCCATGGTTATAAAAATCAAGCTATGCAATCCTTTTAAAGTGCTAAAGAAAAGAACATTTATAGGTAGAAAAAAAAAAAAAAGACCCAAATATATGTATAACTTCATATTCCCTGCTAAACGCCATGATTCTTAAATGCTCTTTCTGGTCCTGCTTCTTACCTTGAAAATTTGAATCTTGCAAAATCCAACTGTACAAATGTATACTGCCTCAAATAGAGTAGAACAGAACAGACGATTTCAGTTGCAAGGGACCTACAACAATCATCTAGTCCAAATAAAACATTCCTTATCGAGAACTATAAAGAAGCTTTGTGAAATATTTCATGTGGCTTCATAATGTAGTTGAGAGCAAGGCAAGTAACTTTTCCATAGTGAGGGTCAACTGAAGATGGAGGGAATTTGCCATTCCTTTAGCAGAATCTGTTTTCCCAGCAAGATGACTCGGCTGCCTTTGGTCCCTACCCAAGGAAATGAGTCATGCACTCATCTTCTAAAAACAGAAAATTCACCCTTGAAAGAATTAAGGAGTGGAAGAAGGACGAAAGATCAGTTAAGGATATGGTAGCTGTGAGGGAGGACTGACTGACCTAGGCTGAGCTGAAACAAGGCTCCTGGGCCCATGGGTGTGAGGGGAGTCCCCAGGTAACACCAGTCAGGACCATTAAGACCTATTACTACCCCCAGGCTCCTAACAGACAGTCCCCATTCGGCTCTTCTGCAGTCAAGAGTACCAAGAAATTAAAAAAAATAAAGCAACACAAAACAAGGCGAGCTCTCTTTCCCAGGTTTGGCAAGTTGCTTGCAGACTGTTCGTTAAACACCCGCAGCGGTCCATGGAGACAGGCACAGCCTTCCGGGTCTGGCTGGCACAGAAAGGCAACAAATCACTCAACTCTGAAAAGGTGCGCGAGGGAGTTCAGGTAAGTGCTAAACACGGTCTGTCTGTTCCAATCCATTTCTTCAGTGCAAATGATTTCCAAATGGAAGATTATTTTTAATATATTTTGAAGACCACCTGATGGTCTTCTACACTGATATCCAGGGCAGAAGTAGGGTATCCTTTTCTTCACATAAACACTCATGAAATGGGAATGATTCTGACTCGAGGGTAAGCAAGACACAAAGCAAGCTGACAGTCTGTCTATAGACAGGTTCAGGTGGAAGAACAAGTCAATAGGCCTGTGGCTTAGAGCTCTTATACTGATACCTTTATTAATAAACTCATTTTCATTTCTTTCCAGTGAATTCTGAAAACCAACCTTTTTCTCTAATGCCTCATGAACAGCTTAGAGGAGGGCAGCTGCAAATAATTTGTTCAGCCATAAAGAACTGTGGTCAGAGAGTAGTACAGCTCCTGTGGATCTCTTCTTAAATAAATACATTTGCTCGATGGTGGGGATTTTTCCAACAATATGAACCATTTATGCAAGCAAGGTGTGAAACGTTCACTTTGGCTTGGTCTCCTGAGTTTCAACCAAAAGGCAGAAAGTGTATGTGGAAAGAGAATCAGACAGACATAAAAAGAAGCAACAAAACAAAAGCTGCTCTTTGGCCCCAAAGATATCTATCTTTCTTTAAATAAAAGCAATTGAAGCCCATTAACAGACAGTTTTCTTCTTTCACAGCCCTCAAAGATATAGTGACAAGGTAAAGTGCTTGCATTAGATGCAGCTGGACTAACACTTGTTTTCCACAGCAGATTTTCTTAGGTTGACATTTGAAGTTTTTTGTCAAATGCCTGAAGTAAAACATGAAACTACAGCCCAAACTAAAGGTGCCTGATCCAAAAACTTCCATGGCTTTGGGCAGCATGAGCCTGTACTTAATCACTGTCCAGACGTACCCCAAAATCACGTGAAGCTTTTTCTACCTACATCCAGCAAAATGGGGATGGATTTCTCAAGTGTGTTTTGGTCTTAAATAGGAAAGAGAAATGTGAAATTCTTTTGAGGACTCCCCACCTTGGGTGGGGATCTGGGGGCGAGGGGGGGTGACCAGTGCTATCAGCTGCTTCCTGAGGTGCCAGGCTGGTGCTCTCTCATCCCGTCTCTCAAATGGGCTGGTCTTACCCTGGGCAGCTCGCTTCTGCATCGCCACCTTTCACAGAGCTCTGCCAATATCCACGTGGAAAGAAAGGAAAGGGTCAGAAAGAGTTTACTGTGTAGGGGAGTTGTGTATGTGGCATTAGAGAGAGACTCTCATCCCAAGAATTCCACCCTGTGATACAATTAAAATACTGCTAGTGTAATCATCATTAAATTTGGTAAGATGTATCAAAGATTACAGAAGTGCTATTTGCTGCATAGCTATATGTAGCATTAGGTTAAGTTCCTCCAAGCACTTACTGCAAGCATTCTTCAATGTTTCTTAGTATTAAGATTTCTAAAAACAAGAAATAAATTAAATGCTTTCTTTGAGCTATTTGTCCATGAAGCAACACTTGATTAATCCACTTAAGGAAACAAAAAAAAAAAAAAGGAGAGGAGATAAAAGCCCAGTGGCAGGTATTTCAAAACGTCAGTTTGTTAACGGAGCATACTTCAGCTACTGTTGCATTCCCACCTTTCTTTTTCCTTGCTACCACCCTGAGTCCTTTCTGTGCAGTAATTACAATCACTAAAGGAATTATGTAAATACATATTTTCAAGTGCTTGTAGTGACTTCTGAAAGGGTGTGACTGGGCATCTTTTTCTCTAGCAGGAATACTGCAAAACAGACAAGTAAGAGAAAGCAACCAAGAAGATATTCCCAGGTGCACTACAAACACTGAAGTGTGATGAAATTACATCTGTGGGAAGGTTAGAGAAGCCATCCAGCAGAGGGCAGTGGGAAGATAGGGATGAAGTTAAAATAATTAGTATATTCAGTTTATCAGAGCATCCAAATTCTTCTCCCTTGTTTTCAGCATTTGCAAAATTTCTACTGGAGGAGTTCAAACTGCTTGACAAATGTTATTTGGCTAAAACTCGTACCATTCCAGTAGAGAGGAGCAAAACCCCCATGGTACCCTTGTTATACAAGTAAGGAAGTGGATGCACAGAAGGGTCCGCTGGGTTTAGAAATGACCACGTTTTGATAGAATTATATGCACTTAGAAAGCCAGGGTCAGACGAGGAATTAAAACTACCTTCTTCTGACTCTGTACCTAATGATATCAAGCTGTGCTTCCATATCAGTGCTTTTCCCTTCCATTTGATAAATTATCTAGTTGGTCTTGTCTAAAACCTGTGACAATCAAAAGTTTCAATTAATTTCTTAGAGATGGCATACTGCTTTTTTTTACACTATTAAATCCATGTCACTTGTAATTTGAGTTTTATACATTACAGCGTTGTGACTGCATATAAATGCCCTGGCTATTTTAAGGATAAATTTGTTGTTACTTCCTCTAAGACAGTCCAACGTTTGGATTATGAAGTACAGATCTGCACAACACCTTCTGCCAGATACTGCTCAACAGCAAGAAGATCCTAGTACAGCTCTACCAGCAGAAACCACAGCTGTGTTTGAACAGCCAAACCGCTTTTTGATGACATAGCTGCCTTCTCACCTGGGGAAACAGCAAGAAGAGCTTTTACTTTGTTAATCTACAATCATCTATAGGCGTAAACTAATAGCCTGTGTATCTACAGACACCTTACCACAACGTGCTACTGATTTACTAATAGTCTGGCTAGTTGTTAAGTCCTTTTTTAGAAGACTCATGTTTACTAACTGCTTTCAGATATCAGCAGCAAGAATTCTTACAATTAAGATCTGCTCACCAGAGCCCTGATTGGAAAGAGAACCAAAACACTACTATAAGCTCACTGAAGTTTAAAGTGCCTCCACACTGGATGCTCCAGAAAGTAACAAGAAATTCTGTAAATCCAAAAATGGTATGAATAGAAAATGAGCACGCGACCAGAGCACCACCACCTGCTGTACGCTGGAGATAACAAGGTGGGCGATCTCCTTCTTGACAGCACTGCATCAAACACCCAGCTCAGGAAGGAGCAAGGGCACTTCTTGGCCAGCCAGATGTCGCAGAGGTGATAACTGCCCAGCTGTTTATGTGGGCAGGCAGGACCATTCGGTGTAACAACCAGGTGAAGGAGTGGTGAGCTGGCAATACAAAAGCAGAAAAAACCTAGCTATCAGGTCACAAAATGCCCCAAGGGAATTTACTACGGTGATGAAATCAGGTCAGCTCTTGGGGTCTGGAGAAGAGTGCTGGCTTCTGTTTTATTCAGACTCTGCTTGTAACAGGACAGGGAAAGGCGACAGAGCTCCAGATAGAAGCCTCAGCACTCCAATAAATGGCAAATGCAAGAAAAACTATTTCAGTGTAGAATTTTCTGAGTTTCTCCACAAATTAAGTTCTTCATTGATTTCCTTGTGCAATTTTATCACGAGAAACAGAAAAGCATATCCTCTTACCTTAATCTCTGAAGTCTTCTGGACTATAAGAATCCATTAAAGACATGTACAAGGCAGTAAAATCTGTCTCCTCAATCTCCTAAAAGATCCCTGATGAAGCTTCCTCCTATTTTGTTAATCTGGATTATAGGGATGTACGGAAGTGAAAGGAAAAGATTCTGTGCAGGGGTTTCCCAATGTTTCCCAGTTATTAGCCCAGTTCTTTATGATTTATGGTCCCAAACGCTAACAAAACCTCTGTTTCTATAAGGCTCGACATCATTCTCAGCTGCTGGGATGCCAGAAACCAGCCTTTCAAGTCTGCATTGCAGAACCACTGCTTTCCTCTGCCTCCGGTAATTTGGCTGAGTTTATCCTGGCAGAAGAATCACTTCTTCCAGCTGGAAACCCTTCCTCTTTTTGTATCTTACTGCACTTTTAAATAGAAATGTCACAAAAACAGGCTACCTTGGCAGATCTTCCTCCTAAAATGAAAAAGGTAAAATTCCTGCCTGATGACTAATGATGTTCTGTTTTCCTTTCATAGTACAGACACATGCAGACAACACAGAACAGCCTTGTGGTTGGACCAGGATAAGGGCAACCAGAGTCATCTGAACGTGTGGATTTTTCAAAAGCAAACAAACAAACAAAAATGGTCAGACTGGATATTGTCACATTTCCACGTCACACAATGAGAAAAAGCTGAACCTATTTTGAAGGACTGAAGGTTTTGGCTTCCACTCCCAAGTTTATTGCTCAGAATCCTAGCGACCTGTTCTGTTCATCAGGTCTCATAATTAGTGTCCTAAATTACTTCTTCAAGCCCCCTTGCAAAAACTGAGAGTGCAGACAATCTCCATTACTTGAGCTTGCTCATGTATTAGTCTTAGCATTATATTGTAACCCAGCACATCCAACTGAAATCAGAGCCATGCCATTATAGACACTATACATAAATAATGTATTTAAAGCAGTCTCTACCTCAGAAAGCTACTATTTAATAAGGCTGTGGAGACACATGGAAAGGAAAACAGAAGTAAGGAAAGGAAACATCTTCAAACTCATAGAATAGTCCATCCATATTCTGGCTAAATAACAATACACATTCTCATTCTTTATGTACATTGTTCCAGTTTAATATGGAAACGGTACTTTAGACGTTAAGATAACGGGAACGGTACTTTTTCTTTCTCTTAAAGACCTTCCACTCATTCTATAGAAGCCAGGGGAACATAGACTGGGGCTGGGACAGAGAGAAAGTTGAGAATTGCTTCAGAAAGCCAAGTTCAAAATAAAAAAAAAGTTTTTTACAATAAGAAATTAATAAATCATTTAACAGACCACAGAACCAAACATGCCCCTAAACTACAAAATTTGACACTAGCTTTTACTGCATCTGCTCAACCAAGTCTCCAAAGCAGGAGAGCTTTGCTTTTTTTGGATGCCAGCTGCAATACAGATCTATTCTTTTCTGGTTTTGTTTATGACAAAATTAGATGTATACTTTTACATATTTTTACATATGTTCAGGTTTTTTCCTCTCTGTTTTAAATGTTGAAGTGCTTTGTTTTTCCCCTCATGTCTAAGCTTTTTGCTTTTTTTAGTGGTTCCTGTTATCACCAAATCAGCAAAGAGCTATATATGTATATTTGACTGCACCCAGTTATGACAAGCAAACTTAACTCCACTTTCTGACATCTTTTTAAGATCAAAGAGAAAATACATATGTGAAAACAACACACCTTTATGCCACTGAAGCAGAGAGAATTATTTTTAAATTCAAAGGTAATTTGCCTCACAAATATTACAAGCAGCATTTGGGATTTTTAGTATGAATTACAATGAAAAGACTTATTGCTATAGTGTATTGCTGTTCTTTATACTTTTTATTTTTCTATACATTTTAACATTATTGGTTTTTACAGCTAGTTCAAACATTTGAAAATCTTGCAATCTATTTTCAGATTGTCAGGACTGGTTTTCATGCAAGGTATAGAGTGGTTTAAATACTTACTTTCACTCTGTTTGGAGCTGATGGGTTTAGGAAAAGTTCAGCATTGCAGAAAAAAGTCACTTTGAACTGTAACTACTGTATCTCCAGGGTAGTAATTTTGCAGAATCCTACTCCAGGGTAGCGATTCTGTTATTTTATGATAGAGCTACTAGTAAGTGGTATGAAAAAGAACCAGATTTTTTTATTTTTATTTCACATTTACATTTCTTATATGCCTACAATTTAGTCTCTTTAAATGTCAAGCTTTTTTAAAGGAACACTTCTCACATTTTGATGTTGTTGTTTTTTTGTATTCTCCTCACAATTAGAAATGACAGTGATTATAAAACAGTGTTAAGTACTCTGAAATCTCAGCTTTGCAGATCTCCTATTCTACTTTTTTTTCCTCATCCCTTCTTTGAAGGTCACAATAAAAATGAAACAAATGCCCTCGTATGAATTTATTTTCTCTGCATTCAGTAAACATTAAATTCTGAGACCTTAATTCTGGGTGATTTGGGTCCATGTCATCTACCTTTAGGCAAGTCTCTACTGTCTTTCTTCCAAGTGAAAAGAACCACTCTTCTGGAGGCCATGTGTTCATGTTGCTCCTCCTGACAACACTAAGTAGCACCTGAAAAATATACCTTCTCCCTAGGCACAGCGTGAGGTGCCTTACATCAGAAAGAGCCTCCGGAGGTATGATATATGACTTGGACATCCATCTGAATCTCAGTCGTCTGCTCTGCTTTATCCCTCCCTCTCTAAACAAAATTATTTCCCCCTCTGGGCCACTCCTTTGCTGTTTGCTATCCCACACAGAAAGCCACTCCAACAGCCAGTGTGACAGAAAGGAGAAAGAGGAGGCACAAGAACAAAGATCTCCTTGGACGTATGCTTTCTGGTTCAGAAACACCCTGCACATAAATACAGTTTGTCAAATTCATTTTGCAGAGCCCCAAAGCAACGCAAAACAAAACTAACAGAATCACCACAAAGGCAACACCATCACTGCTGTGTGCCCCAGTCCCTGCTCTTGGAGAGGACTGGCCAGAGCAGAGTGCTTTCCTACCCTGTCCAGCGGCCCATGCCCTGTCCATGTCCATGCATGACAAAGCTTTAAGCTTTACATGGGCACGTAACAATAGGATGAGGGGTAATGGCATCAGACTGGAAGAGGGTAGATTTAGAACAGATGTCAGGAAGAATTTTTTCATTCCGAGGGTGGTGAGGCACTGGAACAGGCTGCCCAGGGAAGCTGTGGAGGCCCCATCCCTGGAGGTGTTCAAGGCCACGTTGGATGAGGCTTTGAGCAACCTGGTCTAGTGGGTGGTGTCCTTGCCCATGGCAGGGGGATTGGAACTTGATGATCTTTAAGGTCCCTTCCAACCTAAACCATTCTGTGATTCTATGATTCCCTCCAGATCTTTTAGGCTGTTGCCAATATTTGTTCCTGAAGCTGTTGTTTCAGGAGCCGTGCTGGCTGAAGTGGCTTCTGCCTCCACTTTTTTAACCACGCCAGGCATTTGCACTAACCCAGTTCAGAGTGGGGTGGGGGAGAAGAGGAGCGAGTGTTGCTTGATTTAGCAATGCTGCTGAAAAATATACCCTCAGCTGATCAGGAACCTGTCCTTGTTTTGCTGTCTGCCTCCCGTGAACCCAGCAGCTTTCAGACCTGATGGATAATCAGTCCCTCAGAAGGTGAGTCAAAGTCACACACAATGCTGGTAGTCATTTCGTCTGAATCCTGGGCCAGTGTTTTCCATTGTCCCTCATCCTCTTTCTGGCATCCTGCCTCTGAGGACATCTCACATAGAAAAAGGGATTCTTAATACCACTGGCTGGCAATTAAAAGAAGGATGGAAAAGTCAGAGAATAATTCTCTTAATTGACTACTCTTCTTACTACTTGTAATCTAGAGGAAATCTAATTAATTCTACATGAAGAACAACTATTCTGTAGCGAAGTGTAATTCCTGGTCTCTGAGGCTTCAGCTTACCAGTTGTCAAATTATCCAATTACACACTTGTTAAAATCCATTTTGGGGAGATTTTCATGGCTCGTAAATAAATAATTTCAAAAGCTTTAATCCTCAAAAGAAAAAAAAATAAATGAAAAAAGGGAAGCCCTCAACCCCTAAATGGTACCTCAAAATCATAAGACACGTCTAAAAATAATGTCAAGAAGCTGAACAGAGTGATACCCGCCTGCTTTGCTCAAGCAGCACCACAGTGGTGATGGATCTATTTCAGTAGGGAGAAATTTGCTGCTTCTTTTTCAGCTATGTTTTATTCAAATCACTAATCTGAAGGGAACCAATTAAGGCAGCATCCCTTTCATTATGCCAAAAGGGAAAAATCTTTTCATAACCACATCAATTAAGAGGTGGGAAGCCAACGGGGGCTGTAGCTCAAGCCAAGGATATTGACGCACTGGAGCAAGGCCAGAGCAGGTCCACCAAGCTTGTCAAGGGCTGGAGCACATGATGTACTTCTTGGAGGGGCAAAGAGAGCTGGGCCTGTTCAGCCTTAAGAAGAGAAGGCAAATAGGAGACCTTACTGCTTTCTACAGCTACCTGCTCAGAGGATACTAAGAAGATGAAGCCAGGCTCTTCTATGGCAATAGAAGGAGAGGCATAGGACAAGTTAGAATGCAGGAAATTCCATTTAGATACACAGGAAAACAAATTACCGTGAGGGTAATACTGAAACAGTTTTCCCAGACAGACTGTGAGATCTCCAACTTTGGAGTTGTTCAAGATACAAGTGGACACAGCCCTGAGCAACCAGCTCCCTGAGCAGGGCATTGGACCAGCTAATGGATGGAGCTCTCTTCAACCTCAGCTGCTCTGTGATTCTAATCACTCTTTCAAAAGAGTCTCTGATTAAAAAGAGGGAGGGCACACACGACATGTCAATGAATATATATTGGAAGGAACGTTCTTAAATCAATCTAAACTCTGGATCCTGATGTGACCAGATTTGCCAAATCTGAGCACAGAAGAAAACTTTCTGTGATCTTTTGTATTTCAGGGAAAACAATTCAGCAGTCAGAATTAAAGATTGTTTTGCAATATTTACTACTACGCTGTATGGCAACATTGTGTTACAAAATCCTGTGAGTGAAACTTGACATGAAACAAAAGAGGAACAGAAGGCAGTAATCTGTTTTCTAGAAACCCAATCTGACTGTATTTCAATAAAAGTAAGCAAACATTATCCCTGCACTTTTTTGTTCAACAAAAACACTTTTGAAATTTCTTTAATATTAATTGAGTCTGATTAACGGAAAGTTATAAAGGTATTGAAAAAATAATCCAAATTAGGCAGTGCAATATTTTCAGTGATTACTGGTGATTCTGGGCACTCAGTGTGAGACATCCTAAGACATCCTGACTCTAAAATCATTCAAAGCACTTGCCTACTGAAAATGAGGTCCCGTTCAGCTGGCCGAAACTGGGCTGCACAAAGATTATCAAATTATTGAATATTTATGTGACATTCATTCTGAAAACTTGATTCACCACCAAATTATTTCTGCTTTAAACTCATAACATTTCTAATACCAATGGCTTTACAGCAGTGCAAAAACAGGCCGGGACTTCTAAATCTTGCGTCCATTGAAGCAGGGACACGTTCTGGGTGAAATTTGCTCTAAATTCAGATCTGCCATGTTTTCCCGGTCCTTCTACGTTTCACAGCATCATGCAGCTTCAGAGCAACACAGAAAGACTGTCAGGGCTGAAGGATTGGGCTTCTTTCAACCCAGTTCAACTGCACGCGTCTAATCAAGAAAAACATACATAACTTGCACTTAAGAAAGAACAGCAGCTGTTACGCAAAACCATTTTTCTTAGGCTTTAATTCATAAGAAAAATATCCTTGTGTTTGTTCCTGCTTCTCTAGGGAACCCAATTTTCGATGTTCCACATCAAATTGTGTGGCCATCAGCAGCTTTGCCAGCAGCCAGTCCAAGCCCTCATTAGTCATTCTCCCACTCAGACGAAAACCGGGTGACTGTTGCTTTCTATTATTGCAGGTGATTACAGTATTAGTCAGCGAGCAACTGTAGCTCCAGATACAAAAGCAAGATTTCTAACTTCTTTTCTTCAACAACAACATCATCATCAAGATCTTACTCCATGAGCTGGTAGCAACCTTTGGCAGAAAAAGAATTGGATTAAACTGAAAGACCCGCTTGATGATTTTCACTGCTTGGGAATTTAAGGAGCAAAATGTCTGCATTAATGTTGCAATGAACACAGTTGCCAGTTCATTGCATGCTCCACAGGTCAACAAAATGTCTAATTGTAAAGGGAGAGAGCTATTGCTTGTTATTTCAAATGTTAAGAACCCCAGGGTTGTCATTAATTCTAGAAGGAAAATTCCAAAGAATATGGCATTTATTGGATTCCAGAGATAAGTTACCTTTGATTGCCAGGTGCTTGTATTTCCTCATTTCATTCTCTATATACAAAACAAAATGCTATGTTAGTGACTCACGCATCTGTCAGCTTCTTGGTAGTTAGACAACAGAAGCCTGCCAGAGCAAGGCCGATGTTTAGCATAACGGTAATAATAACAGTAAGTTGAAGAACAAATCAAGCCATTTTTTACCAGGCAATTCTAATTGGAAAATGAACCCAATACATTAGCCCCCCTGCAATTGCGTATATTCACTTCTTGAACACAATCACGTAGGAATACAAGAACTGTCACACCCAACCGGACTACTCAGCTGCCTGGTCCATTGCTTGGGTACAGATAGGTGTCAATATCACATGCTCAGAAAAAGCATAAATAATTGACATCTACATGTGGGAAAAATGTCTTGTAGCTTCAGACACCTGTGATTCAATTAGTTTCTGAAGCATAACAGATTATTACGTGTTTACTGGATGAAACATTTTCTCCTATTAGCTGCACAGGCTCATTACAGTTATTAGAACATGAAACAGAATGTAATCTGACTCATGCACTGCATAAAGACTGATTAACAAGCTTCTGAATGCAAAGTCCTTCCAGTTGAAGTTGCCTGAACCACAAAGAACCAATCCAAAGAGTGGGCTTTTGGATCCAGGCGAAGATGTGAGATTGACAGTAGGACAACCTGTTCCTCGGAACCAATACAACAATATCCCAGAATTAGACAGATACAACAATATCCCAGAATTAGCTTAGGGACAGATTTATTTTAATTTTTTTTTTTTTTTATTGCTGTCAATAATGACCCTGGAACAAGATGAAACAGACTACTACTACTACAATTTGCTAACGGTATCAGTTTGGGAGGCATCGTCAATACAGAAGTTTCAACTATTAAATAAGAAGCACCAGATAAACCCAAGGATTCTGGAAAAAGAAACAGAATGAAATGCAGTCACACACAGTGCAAAGTTTAATCATGGGGACTGACAGCAAGAATTTCAGCCATCAGGTAAGAGGTCTTCAGCCTAAAACAACAGAGCAAAAGAAAGATCTGGATATAATGCTCAGTCACGGGATGAACGTATGCCATTGTACAAAACAACCTCTGACCAACCAACCAAAAATCCCCAAGAACCAGAACCAAAACCATGCGTGTATCATTTGAGATGGAGAAAAACACATTTCCGGGGCATAAACACTCAGACAACCGCGGCAAGGGACGTTATCTGGTACCCTGTAGTCATCTTGAATACCTATTTTCAAGAAAAATGAATTAAAATCAGAACTGGTAGGTACCAAGAGATGTTACTGGGAGAATGGAAAGTCTGGTTTATGTTATGAAATTGTAAGGCCTTGGACCTACCTATTTTTAGGAAGCAACAGGATATACTTATGAAAAAAAATAGGATGCTTGCAATATCACGATAATCCAAAGGTTTCTCCCTTTCCCACGAGTAGATTTCATCTGTGGTTCAGTAATCATTTTGATTTAAAAGGTCCCTCTTCAGAAACGGGTGATATTTTAATTAAATATGTGAAAACTTGCTGAATATTGTAATTGTAATTTAAAAGCTATGAATTAGGAGGGTAAAAGCTTTTAACTACTCTCTAGACATCTTTTTCATAAAGCTGTCAGTGGAAGTGCTTCGAAATATTCACTTGTTAAAGATGAGTAGGGCAGCTGATTCTGGCTGGTGTGATCCTGCACTTCTCAGCTACCAGGCAGAACCCAGGCCAGCCACAGCCACAAGCAGATCCTCCCTGTAAGCGATTTGTTCATCTATATCAATACACACAGATGCAGATTCACATTTCAACTCTCCCACAGGAAAGCAGCAATTTCATCCAAAAGCACCGTAATTGTCAGATTAAGATGGTAGATAGTAGAGAGAAGGCTGTAACAGCCTCCAATATCCTGTTCTGCTACTCCGGCATGGACTCCCATTGGAGTCCTGAGCAGCTCCTGATAGAAAATAGCAGCACTCTGCCAACCTGAGGACTGGCAAAGCACCAGAGCAGAAGTGGGGGCCTAAGGAAGAGGCAGGGCCAGCCACACTATCTTTAGAGCTACATGTAGACCATGAGCTCCAACAATGATGGCACTTGCACAACTAGGTCTGTGCTCCAGGGACCATGATCCACCCATCTGTAATGGGAAAGAGGAGCCAAGCTGAAACCTTGGGTCTAGGAGAAGGCAGTCTGGTTGACTTCAGAAAGAACTTCAGCTTGCTGCCCATCCCCACCCCTCTTCTCTAGGAAGGACCAATATTTTCTTTATGTTTTTATCATTAGTCTTCTCCGTTTGGCTTCTAAATTCTTCAGGGTGAGGCTATAATTAAACATGTGTTTGTGCAGCACTGAGCACTGGTAGCTCAGTCTCAGCTGTATATCCAGTCTCTAACAGAACATAAACAGCACTAGATAAAAATTAAATGTTTCAGATACACATATTTATAAGTGCATTAATACCCTAAGCATTTTTAAAATCCAGCAGTGACTGGCACTGCCATGACAGCTGATTGCTGTAATTATTATAAATAATTTTAAGACAGAAAAGCTTCCTATATAATAGATAGGCTCTTTGCTGCAGCAATTGATTTTATTTATTTATTTGGTCTATTTATCCTGCTTCTTACACTGATGGTACGTAGAACAGTTTATTTCCTGTCAACGTTTTCGTTAAATTTTTATAAAGAACATCAGGAGCAAGTTGAAACAATAAATTATCTAAAAGGTATAATGTTAAACTGGTGTTCAGATTTTGGATACAATTTATTTAATCTGACTGCCATAAATATAACTTCTCAAAAGCCAAAACGGCTCTAATGCGTCTGAGGACAAGAGCATGTTCGTCTGCAATGGGAAAATGGGTTTACAGTCAATGTTGCTTTGATAACTGTGCTAGGATGTACCAAAACAGACCTTTTAGCAAAATATCATCTTAAATATGACGTTTTTTACGTTCTATGCATTATAAAATATTCCTGTTCAAGAAACAAAGACAACATTTATTTTTTGCAGTTAGTTTATTAACCTGACCTTGTAAAATAAATATTCCACTTGTGTTTCATACAATAGCAGCTGTGGAGACACAGACTGCAACAATGGTTGTGCTACTTTAAAAGGTTATTTTGCTCCAACACTACCAGTGACCCTTTCCTGGAGGTTACTAACCCCATAAGTCACTTGAGATTAAGGATAATGGGGATCTTTCTTCCTAACAGCTCACCCAAGTTTGTTTAAATCACCTTCATTTGCAGCTTAAAAATAGGTCAGTTTGACCTGCGCCAAAGCAGATCTGCTCTACAAGAACAGGGCTAAGGGTGTGTTTCCAAGGGCAGGGACAGCTCGCCAAGTTGGGACTTCTCGGTAGGGTCAGATGAGTAGGCATAATTCTTTGCCTTCCCTACAACCTGGTTGTTGCAAAGTAATGAGCTGGACTTTGGTCACTGACTCTGTTTAAGCCTGTCATAAATCAGGAGTCTCTTCTCAGAGTTTTTTTTCTGCATTTGATTTAAATCTCTCTCTGCTTTACACGTCATGACTGTCTTGGAGGTCAATGTTGTGCTGCTTGAGGATAATAAATAATGGGCCAAAACCAGAGAGATAATGGAAGCTCAGTTGCTGATACAAGTCTGTAATTCACTGTTCACCATCCACCTTTGCCTGCTAAAATATGGCTGGGAGAGATGGAAGGCTGCCTTTGGAGTTCTTGCCTCTGCCGAGCAGACTGCAACCTTACCGCTGGACCATTAATGAAGTTTCAAATCCCATCTTGTCTTCCTGTCCGTTTCAGTTCTTTAATAATAAGGTTATTTCTTAGGTTGATGCCAACTAGATCATAAACAGACTGTCCCAACATATTCAGTAAGAAGGCAAGACAGGCGCTCTGCAGGCATACAGGCATAAAAACTCACCGAGCCCCAGAGCAGAGCCGAGTTTGATAAAGACTGAAGGGAGCCTGTCCTCCTAGTCCCTGCTATGGTGAAACCTCCTAATCCAGCCCTAGCACCAGGCAAGCTGTCCTGCCTACCTGCAAGTTTGAGATTCTCTGGGCGGCAAGAAAGCTGAATTATCAACTTCAAAATATTAATATCATGATTGGTATGAGGCAATCCAGGGCTACTCAGCAGCTGTTACCATGACTCTGCAGTACTCAAGGATTCTTGCTCTGGAAGGCAAAACTTTTCTGCTGTTTCCTAGTTGCACTTATCACACAAGACAGTCTGTTATAGATGGCAGTAAGGGCAGTTCATCTGTATGGGCTTGGGGAGTCTGTCAAGAAAGCACTCCAGATTCACAGACTTTTTTTACACAAGGGTGCTCATTATCCAACTGCCTGACTTCTTCATCAGCTTCATCTCCTACCACCATCTGAAAACATCTGGTCCACATCATCCATATCTTTAAAGCTAATAATGCCATGAATATCAGGACAACTACAATTGTGTGAGCTAGGCCGAGTCTAATATTAACTTGCTGATTTAGAAATTTAAAACATATGCAGACAAGAATTTATCAAAAATTGAAGGTCAGGAACCTGCAACCATTTGAAGAAATCTCTGAAAGGATGCTGAGCATCCTGCATATATTTTTTTTCTGCATTCTAGGAGAAAGTAAAGTTAACATAGTATATTCTCTAGTTAAATGGACTATTCTAATAATGGATTTATCAACCCTGGGTCCAACATCTCCCGCTGTGAGACTTATGAAACAGGTGTTTTGCCCTGATTCCTTATCAGATTATTAAATAAAGGGAGGGCACAGATAGAATAGGTTTAGGGCGTATACACAGGTAAGACAGGTGATTTACAGATTCAGAGCTGGTTCAGTTCAGAACCAGCCCAGGTATTTTATTATTTACCATTTTTATTATTATTATTTACAGAACAGATTTCAACTTATCCATTTACCAGCATGTCATATCTGCCCTCTGCCTTTCTCAGTAGGGATTATCTTGTATGTACACAGGTGGCTACAGAGCTCGTCTGTCTCTCATCCTCACCTAATCATTAAGGTTCAACAAAAGGTGAATGCCACAATTATGAAAGAGCTGACACAACGTTTAAAAAGCAACAATAATCAATAGCAGCAAATGTACAATTTGAGTGATTAAACCTGTGCTATTCATCACTTAACAAAATGAGAGTGAAAAAAAATAGGGAAGAAAGACCAGAAAGAAGTCAAATAGGAATTGGAAGCTGATTCTTTAGGATGCCAATAAAAATAATGTCATATTCCAGAAGATTCAGGCATATTATTCTCACTGGCTGTCACACTACATTGCAGGTCCTCAACTCAAAAAAACCCTCAGTAGTTTAGTATGTTCAAGACAGTTAATGAACAAATGGACCATATGCCTTTTTAATACCATATTTCAAAGGTCTTAGGAGGTGTGAGGGTTTCTGTCTCAAAGGGTACCCTATTACAGGTGAATATTAAAAGAATGATGTTTAAAGAGAATTAATATGTATGTTAGTTCACAACAAAGAATAACATAGAAGGCTTTTGCCTCTTCACTATTGTGATTTATTTTCTTTTTTCAAAGTGCCAAGTTTTCAATAATTACCATGGAGTAATCCTCTGGCATTCCTTGTCCAGAATAAAGCACTCTTTGTTTCTATCATTCCTGTACCAATCAACATGTTCTTAAGACCCCTCTTCTCCAGTTCCCTGGCCGCACACTACCTGGAGACATAGACCTTACAGTGAGAAAGCCGGCAGGGAAATGGGAAGAGTTTTGAATAGTGCCCGTGCAAGAAATTCACAAATTACAGTGGAAACTGTGCTGGTGAAGAACATTATACCATACAAATATCTGCATCTTCCATGGGGTTTAGTGGATGTTTTAGTTTCTGTCAACAAGGCAAGCCATTGCTATGGGGCTGTAAGAGCCACTGCAAAGCAATCATGGTAAAAGGCCAATAATTTTTTATAACCCTGGATAAACATCTTTGCCTGGATTTCATCGGGCTTAAGGGAAAGGATCATGCATTGCAAATATCCAAACAGGTGCTCACAGGTTCTTACAATGTTCCCAAAATAAAGGTCTTCTCCCATGCTATTCCCATTCTACTAACAAGGGCTGACTGGGGTCCCATGCACAGCTTACCAAGTATCACCAAGGTTCTGTTACACTTTAAAATTAGAAAAGGTGTTATTAAAGTGTCAGAAATATCAGCCTTTATGGTACCCACACATCCATGAAATACACCCCACAGCTTTTCTCATCAATATCCTTGAGTGCCCTACTGTGACTTGTGTTGCTGTTCTGTGAGTTGTGTAGGGCCCTGCAGGGGTCTCAAAAGCTGGAATGCCAATATGCCATAGGAAAAAAAAAAAAAAATACACTGGAGAAAGGTAAGGTGAGTGCAGCAAATGTCCTAATAACTTCATCAGAAGGTAGGGAGTTCCAGTGTGTCCTGACGTTGATACATACATTTAAGTCTTTCCATTGCAGCATTTTGTAACTCAAAAGAAGAAAAAAGGAAGCTCTAAATTGGCCAATCTTCTGCTTTACAATTTACAAATCCATAACAGCTAGCAGAAAAGACTGCAGAAAACAAAGATGGTGCAGAGATGGTACGTGCTAGTCTATTAAAATAAAGCGCTGCCTAATGTTAAAGCAGTAAAATTGTTCTTTTGAAAAATTAACCTGTAATTGAAATATTTAACAGCATTTCTGTTTGGTGCTTCTAAACATGAAATTACATGTTCCTCTAAGAAGCCCAGCAAAACTAGCCCAAATTAACCTTGGTCTCCAGAAACAGAGAAATAATATAACACTTTCTTTGCATTGTGGTTCTTCCTAAATGGAAGAGCAGAAATTATTTTTTTTTTTTTATTTTAAATTTGTAAATTATAAACTGGCTTCGCTAAGATCACAGGGAAATATGAAGTACCAAACTAATCTAAGTTACATGTCTTGAAAGGTCTGCACCTGAATCATCACTTCCTAAGCACAAAGTGAAGTACTACAAAGATTTGGAGATTTGTGATACCCCAGAGTTTCTTCCCTGACACTCCCATTAATGCAAAGAAGGTTAAAACTATTCCCAGTCTGTCAGTAATTAGGGGACCCCTGCCATTTATCTTTGCTTTCTTATCCATTACCCCAACACCTGTTGCCTTGTAAAATGCCACCTACTGATAACTTTATAGACTTCATGTCACCTTTGAGCACAGAATTTTGTGCTTCTGTAAAATGGGCTTTTTTTTCACCTTTTAATGGAAACAAAGAGTAAGTTAATTTGTATCAACTGCCAGGGGAATCTATTTTTGTTCTTCTGAACTATTTTTTGCCACTATATCACTTGATACTAAAGCAATCGTGGGCATGTATGAGAAGAACTAGTGTTTTCTGCAACAATTGGAACCACTAGGAAAGAAATCTATTATCTTTTCATTAGGGGATGGAGTGAATAAAAACAGCCACATCTCAGATTACGTAAACGAGACCACCTCTACAGCCTTAACTCTCAGTACTCCAGAACTTGTGTGGCTGCACGTCAGGGTCCCATCTGCAGACCTGAAAGCCTCTTCTCTTATCCACAAACCAGCAGAAATCACCCACAGTTCAACAGCAGGAACTAGCCCATGAAAAAAGAATTAGATACACAACTCTGATTTGTTAGGTGGCCGCAATTCCAGATGGAGAGAGCTGTTTCAACTGTGATCTACACCTTGGTAATGAAATCATGAGCCATTACAAATGAAAATAAATATTTTCGGTGAAATACAGAATCACAATAGCTGAGTAGTTCTAAACTTGGTGAATAAAAATAATAGCTATTATCAGTTCTGTGAGTCTGGAAGTGCAGAGAACACCTTCAGCCTTCAATAATGGCATAATTAACCAGCTATCACTAGGCAAACATCCAGGTTACATTTTTTTAAATGCTCCAAGATTGATTTTTGGTTTTCTCTCAGTGCCAAACAATAATGTGTCAATATTTTCTAATAGATTGTCTAAGAACAAAAATGGGGCACAGCCAGACCTTATCAGCCCTAATGATGGCAAAATGTGAAGGGGAGAGAAGAAGAAATGCACAAAATTTCTGTTTGCACTTGGAAGTCGAGTATATAACATTTTTTTAGGTAAGAAAAAGGCTAAAGGATCAGGTATTTTTCAAGCCCTACAGATTGCATTGTGATGGTGAGGCAACTCATTTGAATGCATTTATGTAGAACAGACAATTGACTATGAACTATATTTTGTGTTCCCCAGGTCATTAAAAATTACTCAGAAGTCATGCCATGACTTTTATTTCTCTTCTCACTCTTAAATGAATACGGAGTCAGAATTCAAAAACTGAAAAAAAATTGTGATTCAGGAAGTCCTTAAACATTAGACCAAATGTAAGAGTACTTGTGATTCAAGTACGACATACACCACATTGAACTGAGTGTCCCAGTATACCACTTCATGCAACAGCGAGTTCTGAATACTGGAAATGCCATGAACTCAGTTTCTGCCTCCAAGAAGTCAGTGCACTGGTCAAAGAAAGCACGACTGGGCCTTCCATGGGAAGCTATGGTTTCCCCTCCTGCGGTTTCACCGCTGAGTGAAGCAAACTTCAAACGTTAATATCTATTTCTCAAGGTGCTGAAACTTTCTGTCCCCCCACTCCTTTCAGCAGGTCATTTGAATCTGTTGGACACTAGAGTTGTAACGTGGTATTAAAAACTTGCAGAAAACCAGACAATTTCTTACCATAGCCAAAGGGAGAACTCCTACCAGGTCCTTCTGGCTTACATAGATCTTGGAGATTCCTAGATCAGATGTTGTATCTCCAGGATATTCTACTTGCCATGTGATGAGTTGGGTCCCAGGTAGGTCAGTTAGGTCTTCAATTTCAAAATCAATTTGCATGATTTCAGAGGAAGGACCATCCGCACTGAAAGAAAGAAAGACAAAGAAAGGTTCCATTCACATGACTGATAAGCCAGCAATATAATTGCTTTTATATTAATAAAACATTGGATTAAGGCTCTTCCAAAGAGAGGATTTGGTGGGATGATGGATTTAATAATGAATTAATCATTTGCACTTGTCTTAAGATTTCAGGGTATTTCCCATACATTCAAGTGGCTTAGTAACACTCTGTGACATGGATCACTAATCACTGCTCCATTGTACAGATGGAGAAACAAAAACAAATCAAGGTAAAGCTAAAGCCTAAAAATCCTATCTGCGAGGCTCTCCCTTTAACAAGCACATTGGATTTCCTCCCTGTTAAAGCAACACTTGAGCAAATCTAAAGGGAATCACTCCCTGAAATGGGAAACCACTGCATTAAAAGTATTTTCTGCTTTTTAAAAAGGGAGACAGGGAAGAGAGGTCAAAGCTCAGGATGGGGTCCATGAACCAGGGCAGCAGAGAGCAGAGGATTGGAAAACTTGGAATTAATTTTTGGCTATACTGCTACCTTGCTGTGAATGTCTGTCTGAATCTCTTTTTGTCCTTTGCTAAACTAGGAATTATAGCTAATTTAGCTTGTTGCAGGAGAAGAGACTTACAAAACTGGATTATTTAATATTGGCCAACCCTGGGGTCCTTGAGTAAAAAATGCTAGAAAAGAACAAAGAGTTACTAGACATGATTCTCCAGGATACTGTGGCAACACTGAGGTTACTGATACCTTATCAATGCTATTTTGTCTTTACATGCTGTCCTTCCTAAAGTTACACGGTTCATTTAAGTGAATACCATAAAGCAGAAATGTAAAGAGGGAAAATCGGAAGTGGGCTCATTGGTGCAATTCCTGCAAAGCTTGTTATAAAATCAGCTACTGGACAGAAAGCAATGCAGTGATGTTCCCATTGTCTCTCTTGGCAAGGTGAGCTCCATAGTCCAGTGGCATTTATAGAGACAAGAAAATACCCGATTTACTGTAAAGTTGTTGAGGAATGCAGAATTTCTTAGCAGTGCAGAAATCCAGGGGACATTGAGAATGACAGCGCTTTTACTTCTGAAGCACCGAAGGCTGAGCAGACCTTCAGTCTTTGTGTGGAGGGGAAAGGAAAGAGCAGAATTTCTTTCAGTGGGATAATACTCAAGGAGAGAAAGAATGGCATAACACTGAAATGGCACAACACTGAAGTGTCACAAGCCACTTATGTTGGAGAGTGCAGCTAGAAAGAACAGGAAACATTTTCAGCAACTGATTAGAGTATCCCAGAATGTGCCTAAAACACAGCAGGTTTTCCCAGCTGATGTGGAAAAAGAGCTAAAACTAGGCATATTTTTTAATGAAGACCAGTTATGACAACAGCCCCAGTTTAGGATTCTTCCCAAAATACTCAGATATTTTTATCATGCTGGCTAAATCCAATGCTTCATCCAAAGCTACTGCTTGAAGAGTTTAATCTGATCATCTTTAAGGTTTGGATTTTAAAGGATGTATTGAGTCCTTGCTATCCTGGATGGAATTTAAAAGGAGCCTCTGTGTTTCCAAAATGGAACATATTGTGTTCGATTTCTCATTTCTTCATGTCAGGGCGGGGGGGGGGGGGGGGAAAAAAAAAAAAGAAAAAATAAAAAAAAAAAAAAAAAAAGAAAAAAAAATCACAGAGAGAAAAAGAAAAATGACCTGTTACAGAAAGATGTGAGAGAGGGAAAAGTAGAAAATGAACTTCTGTGAAATGTAGATAAAAGGAGAATGATAGAAAAATAAAGTCTTGGTGTGTGTAGGTGCTTCGTGAGAAACCCCTAAAAAAATCCAGATGAATGGGAAACAGAGCTAATATACACAATAGCCAAAAAAAGAAAACACAGTTTCAAACTTTCTTCTCAGTTGAGTCAGTCTTTCCACCTATTTTTAAACTAGTCAGGAAAAAATCCTGGTAATCTTTTAGTTTATCTTCACCAAGTGAAGATTGCCTGTCTGGTCGTTGCTGAATTCTTAACAAATACCCACAAGTCTGGTTTCAGGAAAAGGCATAATTCTATTTGTGGGGTTTTTTTGTTTGTTTTAAGAAACCTTGATATGAGAGTCAAACTGCTGTGGCAGGGGGACACATTTGCATTCCTCTCCATATTTGCCAGAGAGATAGAGATCACATCCCTTCTGCATAAACAGGTACTTGCAATGCAATAAACTCCTTCTGCTTGGCACGTTTGATAGCATCCTAGAAATTACGTGTATAGGATGTGTAAGTAAAAAATGTGGGATCACTGACAAGGAGACCATAACACTGACATCTGAGGCATAAAAAGCACAGAATGAGAAAGGAACGCTCTTGTGTTATGGTAGGCTAATATATTTGGGCTTTTCTTTGGTGCTCATCACCACAACATGCCACTGTTTTGGAAATACTAATAACTGCTTCCAATTCAGCTGGGGGTGATTTAAAAATTCCTCGGCAAGAGATGATGATGGGTGTGAACTTCACATCCACATTTAATCTCCTTTTTATGTGTGTTTTGTTTATTTTATTTTTAACTTCAGCAATCAAAACAGACTACACCTTTAGGTTTCCTGTGCAGGTCTGCCCTAAAACAATGCACACAAACCTGTGTGCTTCCGACAGGATTTCAACTTCAATACAATATGGGAAGAGAAAGCTGAGAAAAGCGATCCGCTGCTGATGTGCAGTCTTTGGAAGCTCTATGTCTCTGGCTTGGCATTCTTTTACCAGCCTCACACATATAAAAAACAAACTAAAAGGCCTGAAAATAATCTTACAGGCAAAGAAAAATTCTGTAATGAATCTGATCATCTTTTCCTTCTGGTTTCTCAGCTAAAGTGCAATCAATGAATATTTTCCAGCTTTTTGGGGAAAACTTTTATACAGGGTAAAAATTGCAGAATTTCAGTGAACTGTTTTATTCCTACAACTAGGATTTAAGGTGAAAATCAAATATTGCAAGATTTGACATTAAACATAACAAGTTAACAGCATGATACTGCCTTTCACCAGCTGAGGAGCTGGCTCAGCTCCAGAACGCGAGCTCAACATATCCAATGCTTGATCTCCCAAATCCATTCAGTAGGTATGAATCTAGCTGGCCAGGCTGGCAGGATTTCCACCCCCCCTTTGCAGTTGAAAATAAAATGTCTGACTTTACCCAAACAGTTAGAAAAACAAAACCCAAACAATATGGTGCAATACCTTCAGCACATGTTGCCAACAAACTAGTATATACATACTTTACGCACCAGTCCCTGGTCCCAGCCTAAAGAAATAACAAAAAGGAAGAAATATTTTAGACAGGAAAGTGAGGCATGTGGCATGGGGCTCTGACCTTCCCAAGGTCAGAGAGGGTATTCTAAAAAATGGTATCTGCAGAATATAGCCTACCTACATCACAGCAAAGATCATTATTCACCATTGATATATCAAGATAAGGTGATACATACACAGCAGTACATTAAAATCTAATTTTATTCATTGTCATCTTATTATTAAAAATTCAGTTATGGGTAGGCTGAAAAGTCATTTTTCTTCAGAAATCAGTGTATGAAGTGAACCAACTAGCAAGAAAAATCACAAAAAAATGAGTCTGCTAATCATGTAATAAAGTTATTTAAAAAAAATTGATCCATCTCTCTGGAGCATGATATCAGCAGTGCTGGCCGAGAAATATTTGCTGAATTATTTATTTGACTTTTTTTGCTATTTTCAGATAAATTATTCACTATACAATTTTCCAGCTGTTGATACCACTTTTCCCAAATAACTCAAACCATTCAAAAGTGGGTAATAATTACCAAACCTTTTAATATAATGTAAATTTAAAACATGATTTCCCACCAAGCCAGCATTTCAGTTCAGAACCATAATTCTGAGCATCTCTTGACATAGTAAATCCAGTGATCATTTACCACATTATGCTGAGGGAATGGTAAATCAACACTGACTTTATTACATCCAGTCTAATAATCATTCAATAAATTATTCAACACAGCAGTCAGTAAACATCAAGTACTTTTGAAGCAGCCCAATCATGAGGCAATAGCAGAAAAAACCGCAGTCGCTATGCAGGTGGGATTGAATTGCAGGGCTAAGAAAACAGTTTTACTGACAGTACGAAGTCTAATAAAACACTGCAAATACATTGTCAGTCTGGCTTTCTCTACCTGCTGTTTTTTATTGTCCTCAGCATAAAAATAACAATAAATATAACATAACTCACATGTAAGAGTGATAAAACTGCAAAAGAGGAAACCAGGCATATAGCCACAAATGATTGTTATTAATTGGTAAAGTTTCTACAGGATTCATCTAAGGCTCAGACTACCCTATATGAGACAACTGCAGAAAGTGATGATTGTTGTCTTAACTGACAAGAGCAAAAAATAGGAGAAAGATAACATAATAGTCATTTTACAGGTAGGGAAACCAAGTATAACACTTCAGTACACAGGGAAGTGATGTGTTGACTCCAATACCCCTGGCTTGCCCAGGACTGGCAGCACTATAGCAATTTGACTCTTAAATCATGATCCCCAGAGCTAAACCTTTAGATCAACACTAGTCTTGAGTGTTCCTAAAAAAAGCCTTAGATATTTCGTTCACATTACAATTTCCCAGACTGTTAACACCATCACTTCACTATTGCTGTCTCCTGAAAATGAAAGAAACCTCTTGCCGAATAGAAGGAGTCACACAAACACAACACTGAGCAGCAGCGAATGAGACCCAGTATTTTCATACTAAAAAATTACAGAGTCAGCGCTGCACATATTTGCTATTGTGCAATCCCCACGTGCTAAATCATGAGATCAAGCACTGTGCTCAGTACACTACCCTGCAGCAAGAATCATTCCTCATTCCACAAATATTTACCCACCTAAAACCCCGTATATACATGAAAAGCAAATTTATATTTGTGCATAAATATATATGGGATTAGACTTGCTGAATTCAGGTTAAGTCTTTTTTAGTAATTATTTATCTCTGAAAGGCAACCATACAGACAAAGTTATCCGCATATGCATTACACAAGAAAGCTTCCCTTGAGTTCAAGAATTTTATTTAACAAAGGCAATAGGCCTTTGTTCCCATGATGACCACAAACAAGCCACAGGGAAGTCCCTGGCTCCCATGGATGTATGTGCCCATGCAGGAGGCACTTGCTGGGTCTGAGACTTAACTCAATACTCTGTTGCCAACCTAGCCCAACTATGGGTAGGCAAAATTTAATTGAACAAAGAGATAAACCAGCCATTGACTCTGGTGGAGTGAGACCCACTCCTCTGCAAAAGGAAACACACAGAATATGTATAAACAGCCTTAATTCTGTCTTCTACAGAGTGTCTATCACAGGGCCTACAACAACATTTTCCAGGCAGTGAGCATAGTCCCGGATAGAAGCGATCAAAGGGGCTATGAAGCGCTGAAGAGTAAAAATCTTACTCCCGTAACTCCATCTGTTATTTCCTTTCATGACTGCATGCTCTTGCTCATCTCCCCAAATACATGCCTAATAAATCTCTTATATAAGCTTACCATGGCTGTCATTGATAGAGTGCTTATTTTTATTTTAGTAGCAAGTGTAATACATTTAAAAGGTTTAAGCAAGGAATCACCAGCTTGAAAATGTTGTGAAACTGGTCTAAAAGGTACTTCTAGAGTGAGTCTTCCTGAGGAGTGATACTTTACCAGGCTAAGTTACTATTTTTGGATTCACATCAAAGATGCAGCATTTTGCTGCTTTATGATCCATGCTTCAGACATCAGCTGCTCTCCTTGATGCTCATCTTGGTTGTTTAACTTTGGAATCCAAAATGATTTTAAAATTATCTCCCCTACCCACTTTCTTTAAATTTAATTGTAGTCTTAAATCCAGAGCGAAAGATCCAGTATCTTAGCACATAGCTCCATTCACGTATCCAAGGTGAGACTTATAACATACGTTTTTTTATGCGTTGCTTATTAGCGTCCACACTGGTTCAACAAATGCAATTATATATAAAAGCAGCTTTACATTTCACAAGACTCAAGGCCTCAATATATTTCAAAATTAGTGGCTTCCTTGGAGAGATCTGCCAAGACATATCCAATATTTGAGATTAGTATCCTCAACTACAGGAACTTCCTCCGCTGTGAACTATTCAGCAAGTATTTCTGCTGAACTCATACATCTTGCAAAAGTGCAAAATTCTTTTCAACCAAAAAAGAAATGATGTTTTCTTTACCCAAATGTTCAGTATCTGCCAAGTCTAGAATTAAAAAAGAAATGCTTTCCAGCTTCCTTAATATTAAAATAAAATAAGCTTCCAGAATCTCTTTTCTTTCTTATTTTTAAGCAATAACTGAAGAGAGAATATATAGATTGCCTTCCCTTCCTC